>CANTUT010000019.1:6507500-7107500 GCA_947687605.1 Reutealis trisperma | reverse complement strand
GAGATCCTCAATTTCACAATTCATACAACCTTAATATTCTATCCCTTATAAAAGTTCAAATCATACCCTCTAATCATATTCTACTCACCCAAGAACCTTTACCCAACAAAAATTTCTACTAACATCACAAGGTTAAGATAAATCATAAAATTCATCATAACACCACGTTAACGCTGAATTGGAAGCAAAGGAAACTCAAGACGACAATTAGGAATTCTATACTTTGCATGTTACAAAAACAAGGACCCACAACACCGAATATATTAAAGGTCACAAGATCTCTGCTCTGATACCATCTTTGTCACGCCCCAAATCCAAGAGCACGTGATCGGCACTACGACACGGGAAATGCACATGGCTACCAGTGCCTGTAATAAGCCTAACCCAAAATACACAACTGAAAGCCCAAACAAAAAAGGGCTATGGGCCCAAATAGATTAAACAGATCCAAAATAATTTCAATCATAAAACAAAATCAAATTGGCCCAACAACTCATTTATTCCATATATCTCAAAAAGTAGTAAATTACAAAAAGGTTCTACTTAACCACAGATTACAACTTTTCAGAAATACATAACTGAGTAATAAATAATATACAAGTATAAAGTGTAACATTGCAGAGTTCTAGAACCATATTAACAATTATACATATATTACATTTAACCTTAATACTCAATATTACAAATTACTGCCGAAAGAAAATTGGCAGTTTACTCAACTACAACTTCCTCTCAGGCTCAATCCCTGACCTGAAAATAACAAGGTGAACAGGAATGAGCGTTTGACTCAGTGAATGATACCAACTAATATATTAAACTGGTATCCCTCAAATAGACTGTAATTCACATGTTATGCACTATATCATAGAAACAAACAGATTATCCAATCAAGCAAGAATGGGGTATGGTCCACAGTACCACACTAATCTCAATATGGGGAGCCGATCCCCCTGTCCTGGCTCTCTAAATCCAATAATTTGTCTCTTATATCCAAGAGGCTCGGCCGTCACTGATTTATACTATGCAGCCCTGACCCGACTGACAGCGGCCTTGGCGATGAGCAGCCTGGCCAGTATCCATCAATCATAGCTCATCTTTTAAATCCATCATATTCCAAATCATAACCATAACAAATCCATAATCCTAGGTGGTACTGTCCTTCCGACCTTCATCCATCAATCACAACCACAATATAGCACGGAATACAGAATATCAGTTCATCATTCACAGTCAAATGTTATATGCTTATATATGCAGTAGTAGTGCATAATATACATATATGTACACACAACAATGCATATGAAATGAAAACAAGATAATACATTAGTGAGTATCACTCACCTAACTGACGACGCTTCCGACTGGCTTTCCTCGAAAGAGCAGCCTTGGAACCAGGAAGATGCCAGACACCTACACCTCGCAACAATGGACATCGTCAGGATAAGAATCACACTGAACCCAAAGACAGACTCGACAACCTAATGATTACTCTAAAGACTACTAAACATTAAATAACTTATTTAACGACTGAAATGCAAGGGTTTCGGATTAACCTTCACAAATTTCGATCATACGAATGTCCAGGATCACGCTGGAACGTTGAAACAGAAGTGCTGCACTACTCCACGCGCCGCCATCAGCCGGCCACGCGCCGCCGCTGCTGGTGGCGGATCTAGGGAAGCTCCACATCAGCAGGTTCACCTCGACTCCAGGATCACGAAAACAGTCAACACTCTCCGTCACTCGCCCTCCAGCCGCCGAAAAATGCCTCCAAAGTTTTGGGTTGCGTTTTCCGATCTCCTCCTCCAGCGGTCCTCAAGGGGTAAGGTAGGTACCAAAATGAAGCTCTCATCCTCAGGATTTGAACGACACCAAGATCGTTGGATTCTGCCGCCGGAATCGACTGAAAAATCGAGTTGAAGTTGCGGCGCCGGCGGTCCTTCTCTCCTCGCGTACGCCGCCATGCATTGTCCGATCACTGTGTTGCCACCTCCCTCGAGGTCGCCGGACCTTCCTCTACCCAGCGGTGTTGGCGGTGCTTGCCATAGCCCACCAAAACTCCACCATCCACACTTTCTCTCTCTCAGCCTCTCGCTTTCTCTCTCCTCCTTCCTCTCTGTTTCCCGTGTCTGTTCCTTCCCAAAACGCCCCGTTCTGCTTCTCCACATTGGCCAATCAGATACTTTCTTTTTCTTCTTCTTTTTACTTACTTAAAACACAATTATGCTATATATATATATACACTAAACCTTATAATATAAATATAACACTATACATATATATATATATACAAATTAACAATACTAATAATAATCATAACAATAATAATAATAATAACAGTATTACTCATGGTTATATAGAATAATAACAATAATAATAATAATAATGTTAACCCATATATATATATATATATATATATATATATATATATATATATATATATATATATATATATATATATATATATATATATATATATATATATATATATATATATATATATATATATATATATATATATAATAAGAATAATTTATGATTTACGTACTAATAACATAATAAATAAACTTATTCACAATTATTATCATGATAATAAAATCTCGAACTTCCGGTATTAAATATATAATTAGCAATATACCTTAGATTAATCGAACATAATATTTATATTCAAATATCAAAATATAATAATATCATAATAATAATAATATACAATTTCTCCAAAATCCATATTAACATTTTCATAATAATATACATATATAATACTTAAATAAAATTACCATTAATAATACATGTTCAAATAGTATAAATATTTATAATTTAGTAAAATATAGATTCAATTCTTACTTTAATAAAAAAAAAATAAAATAATATATTTCCGTACAAAAATAGAATTTTATAAAATAAATGGAAATTCAGGGTATTTCAGATAAACTCTAACTTAAAACTTCATTACTTATTTAATTGTTAAGTGATTTTTATAGTTATTTTGTTTTAAAATAAAATAATTTATTTTATTTGCAAAAAATAACTTTTTTTTATGAAAAATTATAATTTTATTTATATTTTTCATAAATTAAACTTTTTTTGTAATTTTGCTTAATTGCGAAAAAATCTTAATTTTTCAAAAATATAATTTATTTTATACAAAACAGTTATTTTATGAGAAAAATAATTTTGTAATTAAGAAAAAAATGGTACTCTTTTACAAAAATCATAAATTTTTTTTTATAAAAAGTATCATATAAATAAATTCTTAGGTTATTTTATTTTAAAACAAAGTATAAAATTTTATTTTTATGACTAATAAGATAGTGATAAATAATGAATATAATTAAAATATTTAAAATATTATAATTAAATTAATCTACTATTGCATTTGTTAATTAAAAATGAGAAATGTTAAAACGATTAAGATAATATTTTAAATTTATAAATCTATAAACTTTATTTTAAAAAAATAGTGTAATTTATGAAAATATAAGAAGATCATGAATTTTTGTAGGAGAACTATTTTTTTAATTACGAAATTATTTTTCTTTTTCGTAAAATTATTTTTTTAAAAAATAAGTCATATTTTCATAAAATTAAAGTTTTTTTCCAACTAAAAAGGTTTATAAAAAAGTTTAATTTATGAAAAAATATAAATAAAATTGCAATTTTTGGTAAAAAATTCTTTTTTCACCTTAATTGTTAAATTAAAATTCAAAAATGAAATTAAACTTCATGGCTCAACTAATGAGTTTTTAGTTTAGTGAAATTGAAGTCTCTTGATTCAAAGGATATGAGTTATTAGGATCGTATCTTTTTTGACATCCAATGAAGATATCATTTTATTCATCAAGTTCATCAACTAGCAAAGGCTTAAGAAAGGAAGGAGCCATTTGCCATACATAATGACTAGCATAATTAATTGAAGTTCAAGCAAGAGAGTGAGCAACAGTATTTACTTGTCTATAATGAAATTGAACAGAATAAGACTGCTTTAAACTCAATAATAGCTTACAATCTTTAATTAAAATACCAAACTCTCTGAAGCATCTTCAAACTCGGAAGAAATAGAATCAGCCACCATTTCGCAGTCTGTATCAAATATCACTTTAGAAAAGCCTAGAGAATGAACCCATTGGATGGCTTCACGTAACACCATGGCTTCCACTTCATGCGCAACCATGCAACTTGCGGTTACTCTCGAACAAGCAAATAGAAAGGTGCCCACATAATTGCGTAAAATGGAACCCATACCTATCTTTTGCTGATCAACAAAGAAGGCACCATCGAGATTACATTTAATAAAGCTAACCGGTGGAGGGGACCAACAGGTACGAGCTACTGCAGTAGGCGAAGCATGCAAATGCGCAATGTCTACTGCAGCTGCCCGCCATTGCTGCAACAATGTACACAGCTACGTCGCCACTCTTGATTCGTGATTTCCTTGGGACCAAAGCCTTTCATTCCTTTGCCTCCAGATACTCCAACACATAGCTGCAATTTCAACAATCCGAAAAGAGAGAGTTGAGCCCCATAAACCAAAAAACACATCAGCAAAAGAGTCACCAAACAAATTATTAGGATCGGGTCTTAATTAAAACTAAATTTACCAAAAAGAATATTTAACCATTATCGTAGTTTGAATTAGGATTAAAGCTCAAATTAACCCTTAATTCTTTCAATTGTGTCCAATTATATACATAATTAATTTTACACTAAAATTAGTTCTTGACTTATTACTTTTTGGGTCAACTGAAATCAGTTTTTACTAAAGAATAATAATTTATTTTCTTATATTTTCAATAACAAAAAAAAAATAAAATATAAAAATTAATTTTAGCAAATAATAAAAATTATTCATATATTTCAGAAATTATAAAATTTCAACATTCATTATCTTTTTCTCAACATTTCCCAGCACCAAACATTCCTCAACTTTCCCACCTAACAAAATTTTCTTTTGTTTTTCTTAATTTTCCCAAATCACAATCATTCGTATTTATTGATTTTAGTTTTTATTTTGTAAATTTAATTTCAACTGAAGTTTGAATCTAAAATCTCACTATAAGAATGATTTCCATATTATATTAAATTTTTATAAAAATTAATTTTATAATATTATATTAAATTTATTTTTTAATTCCATTAAAGAAAGATATGCTATATAAAAATTGAAAGGTGCAAAAATAAAAATTAAAAAAAAAAACCTTTGCGCAGAAAACAACTTTTGCTCTTTTTCTTATGTCGCTATGGCTTTACAGCATATCCAAATTCGATTTTGCCCTTTTACTAGAAAACAAATATTAGAGTTTACCTGTTGCTAGGAAAGGATATTGGGGAAAAAATGAGAGAAAAATAGAAATATATATCTAACTCTTATTTAGGTTAGATAATGTCATTTTCCTATCTTTTTCTCTCCCTTTCCTCGTTCACCGGCAAGTGGGAGAAAATGGAGGAGAGGGAGAAAGTGAAAAGAAAATTATCATTTTAAGCTCACAAATTCTTGTCAATTCATTTGAGGTGAAAATGAGGAGAAATTTATTTTAATTATTTTTTTTACCCTTTCAAATAATAGTATAAAAATTATAACTTAATTAAATTTAATGACAATACCGTAAATTCAATTTCAAAATATTTTATAACCGTGATTTTAAATAAAAAAAATAAACTTACCTCATGTTCTCCCCCACAATTTTCTGCCATCACTTTCTCCCTTTCTTGCAATTTTTCCTAAACAATGGGTTAGGCTTCATGGAATGTGAACAGTGAACACGTTACGTATGGGCAATAACGTCATCATATTAATGGAGCCGGGCAGCGACAGGAACAAACCTATTGTAGTATAATAATAATAATAATAATAATAATTTTTTTTTTTGCCAAGGACAATCTACTGTGTATATATATATATATATATATATATATATATATATATATATATATATATATATATATATATGTATAAGACAGACTTAAAATATTTTAAAATTTAAATATTTTAAAATTTAACACATGATATATATATATGTCCTGTATTTATTTTTTATTGGTCCATGTGATAAGAATAAATTAATTAATAATATCAACATTTACTAATAATTAGCTTTTATTATGATAAATTAATATTAAAATTAAAATAAATATAATTATGATTATTATAAATTGAGTTAATATATAAAATATTAAATCAATGTATTTAATTTAGCAAAAAAAATCAATGTATTTAAGGCTATAAAAATAAAAAAAATTGCTTTACTAAAATCATATATATATATATATATATATATATTACGAATGTTAAAATATTAATAGTAAAATGTATATTTATATTAAAAAAAATTAAAATATTATTATAAAATGTATCATTAAAATAATAATTTTTAATTAAATATTTTGATGTTTAGTTTTATTTATTTATTATTATATTTATATAAATTTTCTTTTTAATAATTCTTAATTTTTTTTAAATATATTAATGAAATTAATAAAAAAATTATATTATATAATATAATATTATAATATTTATCTCATATTTTATTTTGTTTATTTCATATTTTAAATTAGAATATTATTTTTTTTTAAATTGATTAATTAAAATTAAGTATATCATTTTTTTATTTTATTAAATGAGACTATTAATTATTTTACTTATATTTATATTTTTTTTAATTATAAAATTAAAAAATTTATAATTAAAATTTATAATTAATTTAATATAATAATATGTTAAAAATATTAAATAGCGTCATATAAAATACGAGGCATTATCTCAATAATAATAATAATAAAATAAGGTCTAAAGCAATGATTTATCAAAAGAAAAATGATTATGGGCGAAAAAAAAAATCAAAAGCAATATGATTACGTGGCCAATTTGTTCCAATTTTCCAACAGAGCCATCAATTATTGGGAAAAAAGGCTCCACTCTTCCGCTATGGTTTTTTGTCACTTTGCTTTGGAGGAAAAAAAAAAAAAAAAAAGGTCTTTGTCACTTCGCTTTTTCTTTTCCCCCCCAACAAGGTCAGATTCTGCGGCTGCTATTTCTTTTCCACCCGAGAAGATAAGACTCTCGAGCTTTTTACTTGATTGTGCAAAAAATATTAAATAAATCCAAAAATGAATTTAAGTGAAAAATATTTTTTATAATATGTCGTTTTGTGTTACATGGCGATAGATTGAAAAGGCTCCACTAAAAATCACTAATTTGAATAGTGATATTAGAACTTCAACATTATTTCCAATATAAATTGGCGATTCATAGGAGATTTTTATTAATTTAAGTATTTTTGATAAAATATTTTTTAATTTAAAATATTTTTATTTCAAATTTTCAATTTAGATTTATTATAAAAATATTTCTCAAATTAAATTATATTGTGGATCAAAAAATAGTTGTACTCCAGTTAAAAGAGCTGCCAGCTGCTGGCTACTACTGTGAGCAGTGGCTAGCAGCTAGCCTGCTCTCCATTTTTTTTAATTTTTTTATTTATTCAATATCCATTAACAATTCTATTCTTTAAATTCTTTCATTTTCAAGACAAAAATCAAATTATACTTTGCTAAAAATTAATATTAGTTTTGTTAATAAATTTTATTAGTATATTAATAGTATTTAGTTAAATATGTTTATAATTTTTAATTTTTAATATTTTTCTTGATCCAAATAATATTCAGTATGTTATTAATAATAAATAATAGAATATGTACAATTATTAATATGTTTTCATTACATTGCTATTATTTTTGATAAATATATACATAATATTTAGTATAATTCTTATCATTTTAAAAATTTTACATAAACTATTTTATATAATTAATATAATTAAATTAAATTATTATTTTAAAATATAATCTATATAATTAAACATAATTAATAATTATCATATATAACATAATATATGATAATTATTAATTATGTTTAATTATATATAATAATTATAATTATAATTATAATTTTATAATATATAATAATAATTATTTAATTAGAAATTTATTATATAATAAGTATAATATTCATAATTATAATACTATTTAAAAAAAATTTAAAGTGAAAATAAAAAAATTAAGAAAATTCATTTAAAAAAAAAAAGAAAGAAAGAAAGGAAGAGCGGCCAGAATTGACTCTGGCCGCTACTCCCAAAAGCAACTAGAGTTCTATCACTGGTAGCAGTAGCGACTAGATTCAGGTTGCTCCTCCCACCAGTGACCAATTTCACCAATGCCACCTCAGTAAAAAATAACCCAAAATAAGAAATAGTTTTAAAAATAACTTAAAATAATAATTTTTCTAAAAAAACCTAAATTGGAAATTATTTTATAAAAAAATCCTAAATTGATAAAAAAAGACTATTTATAGTATCTACAGCTAGAATTACTAAGCTGTAATTCTATCCTGTACAAGAGGACATATATCATCATTATAAATAGCGATACTGTTAAAATTGCTGTAGGCTTTGAAACTGCTGGAGGTGGCGTGTTGGTGAGTGTGGTGTGTGCACTACAGATATCACCAGTTATAGTGGCAATGTCTGTTTGTGTGAACAATGACATCCCCACTTTAATAGGCGATTTCACTGTTCTAATTTTTTATTTTTTTGAAAAAAGTTGTTTGTGTGGACAGTAAAATCGCCACATTAACTGACGATTTTCACTATTCCAATATAATATATTTTTATATATATTATATTTATTTTTAAATATATTATTAAGTATATTATTAAGTATAATTTTTAAATTAAGAAATTTTGTATTTTTTAAATTCTTTTAAAATTTTTAATTTAAAAAATTATACTTAGTAAAATTCTTAACATTATTGTAAAAAAATAAAGAATTAACATTTGAAAATTGTACTTATATATTTATTATTTATATGTTAAAATAAATTAATATACATAAAAATAAAATTAAACAATGTATAAATAAATAATTTTTTTTTAAAATTCATAATTTAAAAATTATACTTAGTAAATTTCTTAACATTAATGAAAAAATACAGAATTAATATTTAAAATTTATACTTAATAATATAATTAATAATATATTTATTATTTATATGTTAACAATAAATATAATAATTTTTTAAAGTAGCATATTATTGTAAAAATCCCAATTTTGAAATGTTAATTTTGTATTTTTTTTTACAATAATGTTAAGAATTTTACTAAATATAATTTTTTAAGTTAAGAATTTTATAAGAATTAAAAAAAAGGAATTTTTTAATTTAAAAATTATAGTTAATAATATATTTAAAAATAAAATTAATATATATAAAAATAAAATTAAACAATTTATAAATAAATAAAAATTATAATAATATTATATTTTAAGATAAATCTTAATTTAAAAAAAAACTTAATTATTTATCATATATTTAATTAAATCATAATTAATAATTTTTTAATTAAATTTTAATATAATTAATTAATTGATAAACAAAAAAGGAACAATGGACTATATATATATATATATATATATATATATATATATATATATATATAATCTAACATTTTAAAAAATTAATATTTAAAAAAAAAAGAGACCGAAAATTTAACTTTCAGTTTTCAATTGAGTCAAATATCATCAGAATTTTATAACAATATCAGTATTTTGACTATTAATTTTGATAGTCAATAACTAAAAAAAATAAAAAAAAACATATTTTTATAAATTTAAAAAATTATGATATACTAAGATAAATATATTTTTAAAATGGTATATTATTGTAAAAACCCTTCACAATTAAGTAAAAAGCTCAAGATTCTGTATGCCGTACAATCCCATAAAATGCCAAATCAATCACAATGGGTCCCATTGGACAGGTCTAATCAAACCTGGTCCAAAAATGACTTTGATAATAATGGCAGTGAAAGTGGTGTACAGCAGCTATCATAAATTTTTAAAAATAATTAATAAATTATTATAAATATATTAAATAAATATAATCTAGATTATGAGAACTCAAATTATGTAATACATTTATAAACAATGCAATAATAATAATAATAATAATAATAGATAAATTACATTTTTTTTATTATATAATAAAGAATAACTTTCTCTTTAATATTTTCATTAAATAATAACCTTCTTTTTAATATTTTTCATTAAATTGATGATAACTCTTTTGTGATTTGAGATATTCGAATTCTATAATATTTATCACTAAATTAATGATAACTTTTTTGTGGTTTGAGTGACTTGAATCCAAGACCTTCCACTTCTCGACTGCTTAAAGAAAATGAGAAGACTAATCAGATCACACCTGATTAGTTAATTACATAAATTTTTAATAGAGTATTGTCTTGACTTAAAAATTATAATTTTTTTATAAATCAATCTTTATTTTATTAATTCATGAGTGGGAAAAATCATATTATTTAAAATGAATAAGGTAATATAAAACTCTTTATTTTAAATAAATAAGGCAATATTAAAAAATAGATAGATTATAAAATTGACTAACTAAAAAGAGTATTATAGATCATCTTGATTGTTTTGCTCGTTATTGAACTTATTTATATTTTAATTATTTACTCCAAATGAAAAGATATCAAATAATGATTAAATTTTATCAAATTAATTCGCTTCTTCGTAGCCTTCATAAACATTATACTAATAATTTATACTAATAAAATAGAAAAAATTTTAAAAGCATAAAGCAATAGTATTTTTTTAATAATATATTTATAATTTACATTAATAAAATAAAAAATAAAATAATTAAATGATAGTAACTTTTTTTTACTAATACATCGATATCGAATCACTTAATTTATTATCGAATCAATACCAATTCTTATTACCACATCCATACCACATGAACAACATGTTGGATTCAAAAATTTATAAGAAACGGCAAATACGTGGTTATTTAAGACCCTGCTTTGAACCACAACCTATCTATCCACACAGGTTGCGCCTCTTGTTACATTCAAGTTCAAGGTGATTCCCATCTTTTTTTTTTTTTTTTAAGAAATGGAGGCGGATAACTTATTTCAAAGTGTAATGAAAGGCGAATGGCAAGAAGTTGTTGGCACCTATACGACTAATGAGGTTCCAAAACTGAAAATAACTGCATCGGAAGACACAGCCTTGCACTTGGCTGTAAGGTTTGCTCCAACAAAGGTGGTGTTGAAATTAGTGGAAACATTGGGGGAAAATGCACCAGAAATCTTAAAAATAAAGAACAAGAAAGGCAACACAGCTCTTCATCTAGCAGCAGCAATTGGTGATATGAAAATGTGTCATTGCATGGCCACAAAATATCGATTGCTCATTAAAGATAAAAATAATGAGGGTGAGACCCCTCTTTTCTTGTCAGCTTTTCATGGGAAAGAAAATGCCTTTTCCTGTCTTGATTTTCATTTCAAAGAAACAAAAGACAATGATTATTCTTTGTGTACAAAAACAATTGGCCAGGATACCATTCTTCACTCTGCAATATTTCAAGAGCATTTTAGTAAGTGCAAATTACCCTTTTTTTTTTATTTTTTTATTTGTTTCTCTTTTTTTTGTTAATTATTAATGTATCATTTGAATCACTTAATCAATTTTGTTAATAGGCTTGGCAATTCGAATAACAGAGGCCTATCCACATCTTGTGAACTCTCCAAATGGGAGTGGTTTATCTCCTCTTCACATTTTAGCCAGCAAGCCTAATGCATTCAGAAGGAGTAGTAGTTCTCTTGGATGGTTTGATACTTTCATCTATCAATGTAAGAATTTCTCGACCATCGCTCAAAATTAAATTTATTTGAGTAATAAAAAAGTAAAAACCTTTTTAAGTTATTGTGGCAATATAAATTAATTTAATATCACTACTGGAATTTACATTGGTTGAACATTGGAGCCAAACTAGCCTAACTATACGATTCAAAAGTCTATCTCTAAGCGTTGACGTAGATTATTGTTATTGGTTGAGCGATGGGGTACTGCTAGACTTATTAAATCAACTCGTAAGTGTTAGATGGACAAACTCTAACTTAAAACTTGACTATTTTTTTTAATTGTTAAATTAAAGTTAAAAAATAGAATTAAACTTTATGACTTAACCGATAAGTTTTTGATTTAGTGAAATTGAAGTCTATCGACTTTGAGGATATAAGTTATTAGAATTGAATCTTAGTTGAAATTAAATTTATAAAAAAAAATTACTTAAACCATTATCATAGTTTGAATTAGGATTAAAGCTAAAATTAACCCTTAATTCTTTCAATTGTGTCCAATTATATCCAAAATTAATTTTACACCAAAATTAGTTCTTGACTTTTTACTTTTTGGGTCAATTATAATCAATTTTTATTAAAGAATAATAATTTATTTTCTCATATTTTCAATAACAAAAAATTTTAAAATATAAAAACTAATTTTAGTAAATTATAAAAATTATTCTCATATATTTCAGAAATTATAAAACTTCAACATTCATTATTTTTTTCTCAACATTTCCGAACACCAAACATTCTTCAACTTTCCCACCTAACAAAATTTTCTTTTGTTTTCCTTAATTTTTTCAAATCACAATCATTCATATTTATTGATTTTAGTTTTCTAGTTTAGGAGTGTTGGATTTGCGCTTTTTTTACTAAGAAAATTTTATTTTTAAAAATATAAAAATTAACATTTTTTTTTATTTTTTTTAAAAAATAGTTTCAATCGACCCAAAAAATAAAAATTCATGAACTAATTGGATTCTAAAGTTAATTTTGATTTTAATTGGATTATTATGCAAATGTCAAACCTAATGTTAATTTAATTTGATTAGATGTAAATAGAAAAGTTATTAGTTCAGCTTTATTAATCCTTTTAATTATGACAAAGATGCAGTTAATTATTGTTAAATATAATTAAGCATTTACAATTTTGTAATATAAGGTCTAAGCAGTAGTGATGAGAAGAAGGAAGCACAGGAATATCAACAAGCTCATGAGCTTCGTCAAACCGAAGCCCAAAGTAGACACCCAGAAAATATCCAATTACATACTACAAGCTTCTTCGAACGGACAACCACTTTCTTGGGGTGGTTAAGAGGAATGATAAAATGCATCGATGAAGAGAACCCCCAAATCGGCGACACTTTATCTGAAGGAGCTGGAACATCTTCGTTGGCAATCAACCCAGAAACACACAATCAAGTAGAAGAATTACCGGTGGATCAAAATCCATCAAACACGAAAGGTACAAATTTAAATACACCATGATCAAACAGTGCAATTTATCCTTAGGTTTGGTTGGATATATTATATTCCAATATAGCCAGCCAAATAAAATGTGATCAAAGTCTATTTCGACTCGATTATTTTATATTACATTCTATTACAGTTTGTTAAATATATCATTACAGTTTATTAAATATATCATTACAGTTTAATTAAAATAATAAAAAAAGTATTTATTTACTTGATACTAATATTGACTCTATTTATTTACTTCTCAAAAGGTGGTAGAAACAATTTTGTGTTTTTTGGAGCTCTCTCAGCTAGAGTTTCTCTGTTGCCGTGGATATTTACCTTCCTATTACAGATCATCATGAAACAAGTAATCTTACCAGGTGCGTGTTGCTAATTTCGTCAATTTAAATAGCTAATTATTTAAAATGATTTAATATTTAAAAAGCTATTACAATATTAATATTAGAATTAAAGATCTCATATAAAAAAAATAAAGAATATAAAAATTTAATATAATGTTTGAGTCTCACTATCTAACAGTTTAAATTTTTGGGTTGAATTTGAAATTTCTCACATTATATCATAGTAGAATTTGAGGTTTTTTACAATTACACTTAAAATCCAAATTCAAATTAATTTCAGATTATTATATTATTTATCCATTACCATAATGTGATTTATTTTTTATTTTGTTTTTGGTACAGCGGAAAGTAATTTGATTTGTTCTACTTCTCCTCTGCACATGTTTTCATAGTATGACAATGACATTATGTAGGGATTTGGCGGATTAAAAATCTCAAAGAAATGAAAAAGAGACACAAAATGGCAATTCGGTTGTTGAATGAACTGGTCAAAAGCTACTCTATTTACATGTCAAAGACTACTCCTATTGAAGCTAATCCCCCTCAGGAAAATCTCACTGAAGCCAATCTCCTTCAGGAAAATCTCAATCTCACTGAAGCCAATCTCCCTCAGGAAAATCTTGCTGAAGCCAATCCCCTTCAGGAAAATCTTGCTTTCCCTCAAGAAAATCTCGCTGAAGCCAATCCTCAAGAAAATCTCGCTGAAGTCAATCCCCCTCAAGAAAATCTTATTGAAGCCAATCCCCCTCAAGAAAATCTCGCTGAAGCCAATCGCCCTCAAGAAAATCTCGTTGAAGCCAATCATCTTCAGGAAAATCTCACTCTCCATCAGGAAAATCTCGCTGAAACCAATCCCCCCCAGGAAAATCTTGTTGAAGCCAATCCCCCTCAGGAAAATCTCGCTCCCCCTCAGGAAAATCTCACTGAAGCCAATCCCTCTCAGGAAAATCTCCCTAACAACGGGCCTCCCGCAGCAACGGCAACAGCAACAGCAACTACAACGGCAACTGCTATGACATCAGCCACAGCAACTGCAATCGCAACCGCAACCGCAACGGCACCAATACCAGCACCCAAACCCATTTTGATTGCAGCCAAAATGGGAGTGGTTGAAGTAGTGGAAAAAATCCTTGTTGAATTTCCAATGGCCTTCTTGGATTTGGACTCTGGCCACAAGAATGTTGTGCTCATAGCAGCTGAGAACAAACAACCTAAAGTTTACGAACTTCTGATAAAGAAGAAACCTCTAAACGAGAATATGTTTAGTCAGTTGGACAAAGATGGAAACAGCGCATTGCACCTTGCTGCAACATTCAATAAGAAACGGTCATCACACTTCCTACAGGCTGCATCGCAAATGCGATGGGAAGTCCTGTGGTATCAGGTATTGTTTCACCTTTGCATTTGGTACCTCCACTAAAAGAAAAACTAGTTTTAAAGACTACATAATGTGATCGCTAAATCATGAATTTTAGTAACCAATTATAATTAGCGAGTAAATCACATAGTCGCTGAAGCCCTCTCTCGCTAAATTTTTTTGAGTAAAATATGCTAATTAACTACTAAATAATAATAGTATCTTATTAGTAACTAAAAATGTTAGTTGTTAATTGAAAAAATATAAAAACAAACAGCTAAAGTGATTTCGGTTGCGACTAATTTACTACTAAATATATAGTTGTTAATTAGCTAATAACATAATGTAGTCTTTAATTTTTATTTTTTTAATATTTTTTTGAAATAATTTTCAGATTTTTCAATTTTTTTTAATTTTCTTTACTTTAATTTTCTTAATATATCAATTGTCTTTTTTAATACTTTAATTTTCTTTGAATTAATCGTCCATTTTTTTTGTAAATAATAATAATAATAAGAAGAAGAAGAAGAAAAAGAAATGATAGAGGAAGAAAAAATGACAATAATAATAAATTATAATAGAAAATAAAGAGAAATAATAATAGGAAAAAAATATAGAGAAATAGCAAAAAAATGATAAAGAAAAAAAGAGAGAAAATTGATATAAAAAATAAAGAGGAAAGAAGAAGAAAATATTAATTATATATAAAGAAAAGAGAAGAAAAATACAAAAGAGACAAGAAAAAAGAAAAAATCATAAAGAAATAAATTAAGTAGAAAATGAGAAAGAAAAAATGATGAAGAATAGAGAAGATAACAGAGTGAAAGAAAGAAAAAAAAAATGAAAAGAGAGAGAAAAAATGATGGGTGTGAGGAAGAAATGGGTTTCCATAAAAATTTAGATTTAGTGACAAATAAAATTCATCGCTAAATTTGTCGCTAATTTGAGTTTTTATAAATTAGCGATGAAATATTTCATCACTAATTTATCAAATAAGTGAGAAAATAAAAAATTTGTCATGGTAAATTTAGCGATGAAAAATTACGTTGCTAAATATAAAATAAATGGAAAAATGAAAAAATTTTGTGAAAAGTTAAAAGTCAATAATTTAGCTATTAAATTTGGTAATCGCTAAATTTAGCTATTCCCATTATTAGTAGGTAAATTAGTCTCTAAATAATTGGAACCATCAATTTTTTTTCTCACCAGTATTTAGTTTCAAATTAATGACTATGTTACCTTAATATTTAATTAGCAACTAATTTGTTATTAAATTTTAGTAATTAAATGTGGTGCTATTTTTTGGCGATACTTTTGTTGACTATTTAGTCACTAAAGTGTAATATTTTACTAGTTGTAATCAATGGCTAATAAACTACTCTATAAATATAGTCTTTAATTTTAATTACTAATTTGCTACTTTCTTATAGTGCTCGTATTCCTATAAATCTATTGGGTTTTTACCTAAATATATGAACAAAATTAATTTTTCTTTTATACATGTGAGTTAAAAAAATATATTATTTTTCTCATATGTATCATTTTATCTTGACTGGCAATGGTAAAAAAGTCAATGCCATAAGATCGACATTTAGGCAGTGAACCTTATCAAACTGTCAAGGTCAATTGAAATTTTTTTTAGTAATAATTTTTTATGTTCAAATATTAAAAAAATATTAAAATTTTAATATAATATTTATGTAAATTTTTTTGAAAATTAAAAAATTGATTTTTACAATTTTTAATAGTGTAAATATTAAATTTATATAATGTATAAAAATTAAAAATTTTAATTAATTAAAAATTTTATGTAATTAATAATATAAATATAAATTACAAATAAAAAAATTTTCATGAGTCACCAGGAGAAAATGATATATATGAAAAAATATTTTTTCAATTTACATATATAGAGAAATATTTAATTTTGTTCACATATTTATGCAAAAATTCATCATTAGCGGAATTTAAATTCAAGATCTACAATCTTCTCAAGCACACTAAAAACATAAGTTGGTGGTAAAGTGTATATTCACTTGAACTATAAATTTATATTTAATTCTCTATCCCGTGCTCGATGATGAGGACGATGATAATAATAATAATTAATAAATGTGCTCTCAAAATTCATATCTAATTCACTTATTGCATGATGGATGTAATTTTTGTTATATAGTCCATAGTACGCATTTACATTTTTTTTAATTCATTTATTTAGATTAACCAATCAATCAATTATTAACTAAAATCAAGCATGGGAGAATTTGAATAACTCTTCATGTTTTGGTTTAATTAATTCCTTAATTATCGATTTACTGCAGTTTGTGAAGCACTCCATGCCACCATATTTCTTCGCTCTCCAGAACAAGGAGGGCAAGACGCCAGAGGAAATCTTCACAAATACACACGAGAAACTGGTTAAAAGTAGCAGTGCATGGCTTGTAAAGACCTCAGAGTCATGTTCTGTAGTAGGAGCACTCATTGCTGCAGTTTCATTCGAAACATCAGCAACTGTCCCTGGCAATATCAATTCAAGAAAAGGTGTACCGATTCATGTGACTGAGACACAGTTTGATATCCTCACTATCTCATCTCTTCTTGCTCTCTGCTTCTCTGTAGTGGCTCTGTTCCATTTTCTTGCAATTCGGACCTCCAGTTTCAAAGAAAAAGATTTTGCTGTAGACTTGCCTTTGAAGCTTTTCTATGGCTTTATCTCACTCTTGGCAGCTCTGGCTTCCATATTCATCTCAGTCTGTTCAAGACATTATCTTATCGTTGATGATAAAATGAAATCAGTGGCTCTCGCGATATACATAGCCACTGCCCTGACACTCATCCGTTACGCCATCGCCGAGCTTCCCTCTTATTTTGGCCTTCTTATTTTCAACTTTTGAGCTCCCCTGAATCCTAATATTCACCCTTCGAATGAAATTTACATTTTCTCTTTTGTAGACGATTTTCATTAAATTCAAGGGTCCATTTTGTAATAATATGCTGACTTTGATGTTTAACTTGAATTTAATTTAACGGTGCACATGCAATGTTATCAAGGAAGACTGATTACAAGGGGCAGAGAATGGCTAGCTCATGAAATAATTAGACTTCAATCTTAAAATCAAGCTGATTCTAATACAGCTAAATTAACTTTTTATTATTTATTTACTTTTTTTAAAAATAGATTCTTCATCCATGCAAAATTAAAAGAGCAAAAATAATATTATGAACTATATAACACCAAAGGCTAAGCCAAGATTTTTTATAAAAGGGGGCAAAATTTCACATATTATAAATTTAAAATTATTTTAATGTAAAAAATGTATTGTAATATAATTTATTAAAAAAAAGAATTCGAATAAATTGTAAAAAAAAAAAAAAAACTATACATCTAAACAAATTTATAAATGTAATATCATCAATTTCAATATAATATTTATCAAATTTTGAGTACTTTATTTACTAAAATTAATAGATATTCTAAATGGCATAATTTTTAAGAAAATTTTATAGCATCATTATTTATTGCTATTTTATAAGTTATTACTTTATTTGCAAATGTTGTTATATTATTTTATTAATTGTTAATTATTTTAATTATTTAATACGAGTAATGATATTTTATTTATTACTAATCATCAAAAATTTAATTGACAAGAAATTTTCTGCGCAAAAATTTTTAAACAATATAATTCGTTTTTAATGGTATTTTTATTATCATTATCATTATCATTATCATTATTATTATTTTAATAGTATAGTGTACTATTATTAATTATAAAAAAATCTAAACAGCCAACTGATTACTCCAAAGCTATGGGCCAATCAATTGAGCTTATTAACAAGAAGAGGATGGAACACAGCTTTTATCCGACCAACCACCGTCGTTTGGTGACTGCACTGCTACACACGCCTCACTAGCAGAATGAGGAGAAGCCGATCTGTTTGTTGGTAAAAGCTCACTGCCAATCGACGCTGGGAGATGCCGCATGCGCCGCCGAGCCGTCCTCCTGTCAACAGCTTCTGAGCCTTTTTTTTTTGCCACTTTCCAACCTCCTTTGAGGCTATTTCTGGTATGACCAGATTCCTTGTGATCTCAGCTATCATTTAGTATCTCTTTTGTGGATTTTGAACTAACTTAAATTTTGGCCGAAATCCGGTGATGTGCGGGGTATTGTAGCAATTTTCTGACAAACCTCCTATGAGAGACAGAAACGATTGGTGATTCTAGATATATCATTTTAAGACGAGTTCATAGATATTCGTTTCACTAAAAACCAACACCGACGGTATATTCAAGCGATTTTTCGATAATTGTCCAGTGAATACCGATCGGTTGTTCGGATTTGGTTTTTGGATATGATAGTTTTATTTGGTTAAATTTTGGTTAGATTATTGTTGTTAATAATGCCAGATTCGAAATATTATTGAGTCTAAATTTACAGAAACCTTAGGTTTAGGAACCTAAGGAAATACATATTGAGTAATTAATTGAGGATATTGAGGATTTTTGTGTAGGTCAGTCAACCAGTGACTGTGAGTCTTGTACAGTTAAGGATTTTAATTGAAAAATTGCATACTGACGTGAGTTATAGAATATATAGATAATGTAACCCACCCTAAATTATTTATTGAATTTCTTAATGATTTATTTATTCCAAATGATTCATATTACGTATTAATTATTTTCTATATTGTCGATATTGTTATTGTCATTGAATTTCTTATTATTCTATTAATCACATTGATTTATTGATAATAACCTTTTATCGACATGATAATATTGAATATTATTTTATTGATTATTGAAAAATTATTTGAGTCTATATCTTGTTATTATTTCTACCGAGCCATCGACTATATATATGATAGAATTCATATACTAATGGAGATAATCCATTAGACTGTGCGCACTAAAAATCCAACTGATATGATCAAATATATCAGTATCCTATTTAAAAAAGAACTATATACTTTAGACACATACTCGGCCAAACATGGATTATAGGGAAAAGTTACTGCTCTTGTTGATTGATTGTATTGTTTTGCCTTAATTCGGTGCCATTTCTTCTAGGCACACTTATATTATTGCTAATAACACATTTTATTGCTATATGATATATGCTTCATGTAGCCCCAACCCCCAAGTATTAGTATATTTCATGATTTACCAAGTCAAAAGCTCACTTCTCTTTATTGTGGTTTTTTAAATGCTAGAGTAGAGGAGACTATAAATAAAGAAGATTGAGCTTCTTACTTTCCTTTTCCTCTATAAGAAGCTATTTTGATGTAAAAAATTTTAATTTGCTTTATCTCTATAGTATATGAATATTTACTTTAGGTTTATTTAAGACATAATAGGACTGTATAATAAATAAAATGTTTTGGACTAGTAGGTGATAGAATATATGTTTGATATTGAAAATATTATTTATATTGATTCGAGGAATTTATTTTTATGATTAGATTCTACGGGTGTATGGTAGTGATAAGCTTACTATTGCCCTAGGATCATCATACACCAAAACCGATGATTTTCTCCTAACTAAAGTAATAATCTATATTATTCAAAAAAATGGATTAAGAATTTGATTTCTGAATTATATGTTATTATCATTTGACATTATTAAGATTGAGCTCAATTTTATTAAAGTTAAACTCAAAGTTATTAAAGGATAACTCAATGAAAAATTTGGCAAAAAAAAAATTTTAATATCAATGTAAAATTTGGATTATGTATATGTATAATATTTACTTTTTATGTTTTTCAATTAATTTTTGCTTATATTTATTTGCATTATAAAAATTAATAAGAATAGTGAACATTAATAAGATTGAATTCAACCCTATTTTGGTGGAAATCTTAATAGGGTTGAATTTTAATAACATTAAATAATAATAACATATAATTTAAAAAAATCAAGTTATTCTTTCATTCTAGAATAATATAAATCATTACTTTAATATATATATATATATATAACAATTTTAGTAAAATTACCATTGGAGTTCAAGTTGTGTTAGAGAAAAAAAACTAATTTTTCCCTAATATGATTCAGAACTAATGATATTAAAATCAATAACACTTTTTTGTGTTTTCTAATAAATTTTGTAATTTAATGTGTGATGAACAGAAAGTGGTGAATTTGTTGTTAATAAGAAGGTGGAATAGATTTTCGCTGTTTAAAATAATACATTTAATAGTCTTTGCAAACCAAGACTATCTGTCTGTCCTTATCATAATCAAGTAAAAGATGCTAAAGTTCACATGATTAAATAAACAAACTAAAAGAAGATAGAAAATGGAGAGGCAGAGGAATAAATGGATCACTTCTTTAGGAGGACAAGAGGCTATTATTATAATTAAAGGGATTGAGATTGGTGGTTATTTTATTGAATTAATCATACTGGAGAGTACAAAATTAATTTAATATGATAAAAGATATATATAGATGGAGATAATAATCGTTATATTAGACTTAAACTTTTAGAGGAAGGAATTGATGGAAGAAAAAGAAAACACTAGTTTAAATTATATAAATTGCCTGGTTAGATGTAATGAGTTTATCAGAAATGCTCACATACCCAATAAAGGGAAATGGATGGAATGAAACAATAATTGAAGCACATGAAAAGGATACAAGAATTCAAGAAGCAAAGATCACTGAAACAGTGGATACAACCCTGCATAAACCTCTGTTTCAACTGGTATTAGATCTTGAAACTTGCGGAAACAATGCGGCTGAGCTTGGGAATGTTGAAATGTGCCAATTGTGGTGTCTAAGTCAGTGCAGCTTACTGCGGTTGGGAACAATGAGGATGAGACTCCTCTGTTTCCAGCAGGTTTTGGTGGAAAAGATGGAAGCTTTTGTTTGCCTGCATTCTTTTATCCAGCAGCAGCAAAAGGGATTTGAAGATCCTTATGGTTTGTGCAGAAAGCTGCAGGATGGTAAGACTATTCTTTATTCTGCCCTCTCTGGAAAGAACTTTGGTAATCATATCACGAATTTTTAATTCTAGTAATTTCATATAATTAATTTGTAAATTTTTACAATTCTATTACTAATCCAATTTAAGGTGAAATTAAGCTTGAATATGCTTATATTACAATTATAAATTTGTTTATAGAATTGCAAAAAGTGCTAAAGAATTAAAATAATTAATTTTTCTTTTCAATTATGTCAAACATTTGAATTTCCTTGGAATTGAATTGGTATTGAATATTCAGTTTGTGAAGGAGACAATGCTACCAGAATTTTCTGTTCCTTCCAAAACGGTCTATCGAACTAGTTTAAAATCAGATTTATTTTCGGTCCAATTTAGTTCTTTGATCCATATTAAGTTAGAATGTATTTAGTAGACCATAATGAGACATAATATAATATAATCAAATGAATTTTTAATATAAAATTATACTAAAAGTTAATTTGATTATGTTACATTTCATTACGACTTATTAAATGCTCTCGGTTTACCAAACTCTCCTTAGAATTGCTGTCACCCTGGCCTACTAAATGCCCCCTTAGAACCGGTGTCAACCCGTATGAACCGGCATTGGTTCATGCGGATAAAAACCAAAAGCAAGCCTTAATTAAAAATAAGTTCTTTTTGTCTCATCCCCATTCGAACCCTGCCCCTTTACGGTGTTTTAGACGCAACTCCAACCATTCCAACTAAACACTAATTGAAAAATGATATGGTAACCACCTTTTAACACCATTAATACTAAATTTAAATATGCTGTAAAATAAATTTAAATTTTTTAGTACTAAAAAAATAAATTTCACTCATTTTTATTTTAAATAATATACTACTTTTAAAATTCTTATTACCTATTTATTCTATTATTATTTTAAATTCTAAAATTATTTTTCATATAATATGATAAAGAAAAATTGTTGTATTCAAATTTATTTCAAACGATTATATTAAATTGCTTATAAAATTTATATTTCTTATATTTTCTTAATATTTACTTAATTAATTTATTTTATTTAGATATATTTTTATTTATTATGATTCTTAATAGGTAATGTTAATTATAGTATATTGCATATAATATTTAGGGATAAGTATAAAAAATGGTTAGAGGCATTTTCACTTAAAAGCTTGTGGTTTTTTTTATTATATTTAGAGCTATTTGGTTTCATTTTCTAACAATTTAATACTCTATCAACAAATATCATTATTATTTTGTAATAAAATTTTAGTATAATACTCCCTCTCAATAATACAAATGTTTTACGTATGATTTACCATCAATATAACTATTTAGATACTTTTAAAGATATTACAAATTTATTTTAAAAATTATTTCTTTTTATTCATAATAAAATTAAAAATGCATCTTATATTTACTTATTGTGAATTTATTTTAGTTAGTTGAATACTATACTACTAATTAATAATTTTACTATTAAAAAAGTCATATTATTTTAACATTATATCATATATTTTTAACATTATTGTCGATTAGGGTATCAAATTGCAAGTAAAATTAAACCACATACTCTTAAATATTATAAAAAATACCATAGCCCTTTAAGTGAAAAAACACCTAACAACAGGGTATTTTATTATACTTTTTCCTAATATTTATTATATATTCAATTTGGTTACGATTTAACTTCAATTCAATCTCTGGTTGAATATTTAACTTATGATCCATTATCTTCATTAGTTTTAAAATTAGATTGAGTTTGAAAACTATGGTTTATACTAAATCTAGCACTGAGTATTATTTCAAAAAAGTAAAAGACATTAAAGTTAATTACATGATTAAAGAAATAAAGGTAGATAATAATGGAATAAAATTAATGGATCACTTCATTAGAACTACTTAATAAGAATCTCTGGCTCCATAAAACTTATACTTAGAGGAAGGAATTGATTGAAAAAAAAATTGGTAGCAAAAGTGAAAAATAAAGGAAAAGAAAAAGAAAAAGAACTCAATTTTAACCTGGGATCCTATAATGTGTCACAAGGTGCAATAGCAATAGTGTTGGATATTCCGGTCAAGATCGCCAATAATAAAAAAATTTGATATGTGAATTTTGGATAATTGACAAAGAGCAATTATTGAGATAACTTCTTATAAGTGAAAAGAAACTTCTTATGAGTGAAAAGATATCTGTAAGTAAAAAGTAAAAATACGTACATATGTGAAGAAGAGAACAACACAGGAAAACACAAAAAACAACAAAAATCTCTCTGTATTTAGAATCTAGGTTGTGGATTGCGTAAAGTTTTTGTTCATGATTCTCTACAGATCAATAATTCAGCCTGCAAATATATCCGCTTCCATTAAAGAAAAATCAGTAAGTTTTCTTTTCTCCTTCTTTCAAACAAAAATTAGTTCCAGATAATTGACATACTTATATACAGGGGCAAGGGGGAGCCTTGGCCCCTCCAAACATTTAAAATATTTAAAATTTTACTTGTATATTTTAGATATTTAAATTTGGCCCTCCAATTTTTAAAATTTTTATAATTTCACTTATATATTTTAGATATTTTTTAGTTTGGCCCCAAATTTAATTTTTTTTAAATTTTTTCTATATAATTTTAAAATCTTTTTAAAATTTCCCCATCATTTTTTATTTTTTTTTGTTCATTTTGGGGTCATCAACTTTCAAAATTTTTAAAATTTTATCTATGTATTTTAAATTTCTCATTTTATTGCCTCTCAATTTAAAAAAAAAAAAAAAAATTTGGCCCCTTTCTTTTGAATTTCTGGCTCCACCCCTCCTTATATATATATATATATATGTGTGTGTGTATGTATATATAATTTGCTAAGGGACCTGTAATATCATCTTCGTTACAGTGACATTACGTAGTTGAAAAATAAAATACGTACACTTGTTGAACTTAATAATGCCATACACATATATTGGAAAACAATTAAACTTGTAGATACAATCTTACAGCAGCAATGGTGACTTGCAACATTAGATATAAATATATTGAATGCAAAGGAAAGAAAAATGAAAAATGGAAAAAAGGAACATGTGCAATGATATAAATATAGTACGTCAAGAAGGAGCAGGCAGAGACAGAAATTATAGAAATGGAAGCCAATGACATATTTGAAAATGCCATGAAAGGCAGGTGGGATGATGTTTTTGAGGCTTTTGTGAAGAATCCTAATTTGCAAGAGGAAAGGATAACAAAATCAGAAGATATTGCGTTGCACATAGCAGTATCTGATGGTCATACAGAAGCAGTGTTGAAACTAGTAGAAATAATTGGAGAAAATGCATCAAGAATCCTACATATAAAGAATGAGAAAGGAAACACACCTCTGCACCTAGCAGCAGCACTTGGTAATGTTCAAATGTGTCATTGCCTTGCTAAAAAAGATTGTAGCCTAATTAGATCTCGAAATTCTGAGAATGAAACCCCTCTTTTCCTGTCCGCTCTTCATGGCAAGAAAGATGCTTTTCTTTGCCTTCATTATCTTTACAAAAAAGCATTCAAAGAAATTGACTATTCATTATGCAGAAAGATGAATGGGGACACCATACTTCACTCTGCAATTTCTGGAGAATATTTCAGTATGTTTTATTGTCATTTTTTTTTCTCAACTACTTTCACTTATATGTTCTATGATTGTTTTACTAATTAAATAATGACTTCAATTTTTATTCACAGGTTTAGCATTTCAGATAATTCACGATTATCCAGTTCTTGTCAATTCTGTTAATGAGGTTGGTGCGTCTCCTCTGCATATTTTAGCCAGTAAGCCTAACGCATTCAAAAGTGGGAGTCGCCTTCCACCAATTTCTCGTCTCATCTACAGCTGTAAGAATTTTCGACTCACCTTTAGCAGAAAGTATTTAATTAATCCATCAACTTTAAATTGAAAGAGAGACAGACAGAAAAAGAAAAGCTGCAATCTTGCAGCTTATATTCTGCTTCTTTCATGCTGATATGCTTTAAAGGACAACAGTTTTCTTGCCTGTTATATATTATGGTAATATTTGTTTGAAAGTGTTACTAATATTATACATTACAGGTATAATAGTTTATGAGCTTCAGAAGAAAACACATGATCACGAAGAATGCCTAAATAATTCAGGGCTCGAAACAGGTCCTAAGTATCCACCAAATTATGAAATTTGCAGGAACATCTTCTTTACCATCAGGAAAATTTTTCAAGTATCAAGTGAGTGAATTCAACACGTTATACTTCATTATATATATATATATATATATATATATATATATATATATATATATATAATGATTTAATATATATGCAAGTGTTACCCCCTTCTTTTTCACTTTACATGCCAGCAAGAACACAGGCAACTAGCATATGTTATCGAGGGAGTCAATTTCTCATTCGAGCAAAAAATAAAAATGAAAATGACAACTTGAAGGATGAAGAGAATGCACAGCAAACCAGCAGTTTGTGTTATGGTAAGCAATGATAATTAGGAAAATTTTCTTTTCTCTTCTAAAGGATGTATTGGGTAATTTATGTATTAGTTTTATTTGGTTTGTGCTACTGACAAGCATTCAAAAGCAAACTCATTTTATACTTTTCTGTAGATGGGAACCCTCCAAAGAAAGGGAACAAAGAAAAACGTATTTATCCTCCCAATTATGCAACTTTTTTCCGATTCTTCAAGTTTGTGGCTAATACCTTGCTAATTATTCTTGGATTTGGCAAGTATTTCCTACCACGGCCCCTTTTTATTTTTTATTTTTTTTCAAAAACTCATGTTTGATGAAAGATCATTTTATATATAGGCATCGCAAAAATCAAGAACATCAGGGAAAAGAAAGAGCGACACACATGGGCTATTCAAATAATGAACGAACTGGTTCGAAAAGCTTCTTTGTACAAGTACGAAGCTAATGGTCGAAATCCAAAAACATCTTGGCCTACGAGAGTAGGAGATCCATCTGAAGTTAGTAAAGCCCCATCTCCATCAGAGATTGACAAGAAATCTAAGAGTGAATATACAAATAATATAGGGTCAAGTACCTTGACTGCAAACCAAGAAAAGCATCGAAAGGGGAGAGATGAAGATGGAAAAGGTAAGGCACATGGAGATGACTATTATTCGGATATAGGCTGCATTGCAATCAGAAAATTTAGGAAAAAGGAGACGCCTATACTGTTAGCAGCAAAGATGGGAGTGACTGAAATTGTGGATAAAATCTTAGACGTATTTCCTGTAGCTATTCAAGATTTGGACTCTGATAAAAAGAATGTAGTGCTTCTGGCAGTTGAGCATAGACAAACTGATGTGTACAATCTATTGATAAAGAAAGCAAAGTCTAAGGAGCGTGTGTTCCGACAATTGGACGCGGATGGAAACAGCGCATTGCATCTTGCAGCAAAATTTGGAGATTATCGGCCTTGGTTAATTCCAGGTGCTGCCTTGCAGATGCAATGGGAAATCAAGTGGTACAAGGTAAGAATATAAACGTTCTGTTCTGTTTTTTGTTCTGCACTTTACACTCGACTGTCATTTTCTGTCTGTTCTGCTATTCTGTCTCCTTTTAAAGACTAATTCAGGGAAGGAATAAAGGGCAAACTTCGACTTTGTACGACTCTAGGAAGTTGAATAGATGAAAACATCTGACTTCTGTTTTGAGGAAACTAAATATAAATGTGAATTCTCCGTTAAGAATCTGTCAAATGGCAGAAGGAAGAAGATATGAGTTATTCTTGTTATGCAGATTGTCAAGAAATCCATGCCACGGCATTTCTTCGTTAGGCACAATGGCAAGGGCCAGACAGCTAAAGCAATCTTCATAGAGACACACAAAGACCTTGTTACCAGAGGCAGTAACTGGCTCACAAGAACCTCTGAGTCGTGCTCAGTTGTTGCAGCACTCATCGCAACAGTTGCATTTGCAACTTCTGCAACTGTACCAGGCGGAGTCGATCAACATAGTGGTGAACCAACTCTAAAAAATGAGCCTGCATTCAATATCTTTGCCATTGCATCCCTTGTAGCACTCTGCTTTTCAGTGACTGCACTGATCTTTTTTCTTACAATTCTCACCTCTCGCTACCAAGAAAATGATTTTGCAATAGACTTGCCAAGGAAACTCCTTCTGGGTTTAACATCACTCTTCACATCAATAGCCGCTATGCTGCTTTCATTCTGTTCAGGGCATTTCTTCGTTCTCAAAGAAAACTTGAGAAGTGCAGCTTACCCGTTGTATGCTGCTACATGCTTGCCAGTGACATTTTTTGCTCTCGCACAACTCCCTCTCTATTTTGACCTTGCAAGGGCTATCCTTACGGAGGCACCTCAACGGAGCTACAAGCACAAGGTTTCTTTGAGCCGAAAAATACATACTTGAGGTTTCTTTGTTGTATAGAATGATTTTTTTTTTTAATTTCTTTTATGAGAATGTTTCAGAGTGATTTCAGCATTTATGATGTTTGGAAAAACTTCTAATCTTATGGTCTAGGATTAAAACCAACAGTGTGATATAGTTCATATAACATGGTAAAGATTTTCTTTTTCATATATTAGTGGAGCCTAGAGGAACTTCATGAGCAGCTCAATTATACAAACACGATCTTACACCCAACTTCACAACAATATAGACAAGCTGGCCAGAAACTAATAGCTTTTTGGGTGCAAAGAATACTGCTGCAAAACAAAGAATCAGTTCAAATCATTGCTTCACTAGCCATTTCATAAATAATGATACACAGCTTTCGAAGTCAAGTCATTTTCCAAGTTGGATGAAACATAAACGACCTGAAATAGCAAAAGCATGCCACCTCTGACCAATCTAACCAGTTTGTGTATCGGTTGGCTACTAATGAATGAGCATATTCTTACCCTAGACAACTATGCAATTGACATTATCATTTCAAAGCCAAAATCCAAATTTAACAAATTCTGCGAACTATGGAAATAAAATTTCTAGGCCAGACTCTACTACCCTCCTGAATTTATATCAAAGAATGTGAAGCAAATTATTTTTATTAAAACCATAATCCAACAAATTGAAACTAAAAATAATGGAGAAAAATCTATTTGTGCTTAGTATCAGTAGCAGAAATTTACTTCTCAAGTGGTAATTACATGAACTGTTATCAACGCAATGTAACTTCTTATGCGGCACCTACAGAGCCGATGATATGCAAAACTATATTACTATAGAAAAATAATTGTTTTGCCTCTATACCATCCCTTGCATATAATCATGCTGGCAGCTGCTAACAAGATCCGACATCACTGGTTCAATTGTCTGCAGATTAGGTGTGAAGCAAGATTTCTTAAGAGTTGCCGTTCCTGTAATATCCAAAGCAACTAGAAGCAAGTTCTAACAAGGGCTTCCCTGTCCACAAAGTTCCATATAACCAGCTCCATGATCAGCATCATCCTAAAGATGAACAACAATTTAAGTGCTTCTACGCACTTCAAGAGAAACACTTCGCCAGTGCCTTTTCTTTGACATAACCTGAAATAATGAAAATTATTGTTCAGCAAATATCTATTAAGGAAATAAGTTACACAAGAAGGTCCAGAACCAACTATTAGAGAATGTAAAACTGCAAATGATAAAAGTTAGTTGTTGTGACTGAAGATAATTGTATATGCACTAGTATCACCACATCAGATGGTGGACACAACCAGCAACTTTCCTAGTTAGGTCAATGCAAGCACACCCACACAGCATGGACAGCCCTTCGATGTTTGAAGTGGACCTCGATGATTTTTAGTATTTAATTTCCTGGTAGATACTTTATAATTGTCCTTGTAATTTACAAAAACTTCAACTATGCAGTGGCTGTAATAGGAAAAGGCTATATGATTATAATTTGCAACTATTGCCTTGGATAAAATATGTTTATTGAATATTAACAGTTCTGACGAAAAGGAACTTTATAAGAAAAAATAGAAAAAAGCCTTAAAATCACATTTAAGGTGGGATCTTTTCCTTTTTCTTGGTAGTAGAAATTCTCTGTCTAACGAGAAAAAAGGGCATAAACTACAGTATTAGAACAACATAGAGGAATGATTGGGAGCTCAGGAATAGGCTTTTGGCTGATAAATTTTTAGAATTTCCCGTTCCATTTTTAAGAATAGAATGAGCTCAGGAAGAGGGAGAACCAGAGTGACATCCTCCATTTTCAACAATGATTCCACTTTCTTTTAGAAGCTTGCCATCTAACAGTATTTGCTTTTTCATGACAATAGCCTCTACGCCATTTAGAGGAACTGCCAGAAGAGCTCATGGCAATAGCTGTAAGTTCTTAGTCCATCTAAATTAGTGCATACATTCTAGTTAAATTTTTGTTTAGTGTTAGAAAAACCCTTCTTCAGGTTAATGCCACTTATACAGCATGATTGCTTTCTAGTTGATATGGGAATGGTAGATCTGAGTGCCAGACTACTAATTTTATAGAACTCCACCAGTTTGATTGATGTTACTATGTGCCACTTTTCTAAAGTATTCCCATCATTATTAGATCACTCTCTCTCAGACGTTACAATACTTCCTTTTCTTGTTCCTTTTGTATCTAGTGATTACCTGCATTCTCTGAGTCACAATTGGAAACTCTTTTTGTTCCCTCGAATTGAACTGACATGTTCGTTTGTTGCTTTACTATTAGAAAGCCCTACTGATTTGGTCATTTTTATGTAATATTTTTGTATGATTTGGTAGAATTCTATATTAACATGGGTGCTTATCTTGTTGGAAGTTTAAAGAGGCTAAGCAAGGGGAAGAGACGTATGGACATTTATCTCACACCATTTCATGATTAAGGCATCTCTCAAGGAGTAAGCAAGAAATAATTATTTGAGGGTAAGCAATTCTCCTCTTACAGTATCGACCCTATTTGTTCTTTTCTTTGCCTAAAATTAGAGGTTGCGATAAGCTAGCTAGGTTGGCTAGACTCATGTTGGGTTATTTTTATTTGAGTCGTTCAACCAAGTTTCAACACTAAACGCTTGGGTTCGAGCCAACTCATGAGCTGTTTTCTATATGACTATGCCATGAATTTAAGTAGTGGCATAGCCACTGGGAGTTGACTGGGGTCAAACATCTAGAAAATTATATATATATATATATATATATATATATATATATATATATATTAATTTTATTAAAAACAAAGTTACCATAAAATCTCCTAATCTGAATTATTTGAGTTTTATTTATTTAGCTAATATTTTTTCATTATGTACTATTAAATCCATATATTTTTTCATTCAAGAATATAGATTTACACATGGATAGATTTTCATGAAATATATGATTTTATTAATAATATGCATATATTTTTTTGACATCACTAAATTAAAATTTTCATTCCATCACTGCATATAAGTATTAATTTTTTTTGACCTAATTAACTAATTTATTTCTTTTTTTTTGAAAAACTAACTAGTTAGTCTTTTAATTTTGGTTCGATAAGATTATTTAGTTATTCCTTGTAGTTTTTGCCCTTTTTTAGTTATATTTTATAAAAAATGATGAAAATGCCATTGTATATATAATAAAATATAATTCTAATTTTATTATTTAAAAATAAAAAATAAAAAATTTCAAATTAATAAAATTAAATAAAAATTATACAATAATTATTTAATTTTATTAATTTGAAATTTTTTATTTTTTATTTTTAAATAATAAATTTATATTTATATTTATTATATATAAAAGAGTATTTTAGTTATTTGTCATAAATTTAACCAAAAAAAATATAAAATTTAGACAAAATGATTAAATAATTTGACAGAACTAAAATTGAAAAACTAATTAATAATTTTTCAAAAAGTATGAGTGAATTAGTTAATTAATCAAATATTAAGAACTAAATAGTATTCACACTTAAATTATTCACATTTTAACAACTTTTCCTAGGTCTGTAATGGTTGATATTAACAACGTTTTTCCCTTTGATAATGATATTTATGGAAATTTTTCTTGCAATAGTTATTTGCATAATAAGTGCTAGTTCATGGAATGGGACAAACTAGAAATGGGATAGTGATTACATGAATTATAGAATAACTAAAATGGAATAATTTACATGAATTATAAAATGATCTTTTTATTCTTCCTAATTATCTAAAAGACATAACTTTTAGTAAAAGGCACAACTTTTAATAATAATTTTTTTTTCTTTTGAAATGTTTTAACTGTTTTGATTAGAAATAGATCAAATTGGTATTTATTTTTGCTGCAGAAAAATGCAATTCCTTTCTTTCTATCAACTTTGTACTAATACAAGTGTTAAGGCATTGAGATTTATCTTGGATACATTATCTAACATTTTGCTAATATGTTTATTTTAATTAATATTTTGTAAATGTGTAATTCAGCTTGTAGGCATAGCTATAGTTTGAAATTTGAATTTTTTACTTTATGTCAAGTCAAGCTAAAATATAATCATGAACTTATGTACTAAACTATAGATATATTTTGAAATAGAAATAGCAGCCTCTCATATGAGTGAGAGAGATCAGTTTCAAGAAGTAGATTTTTCCTCTCAAATTTTTCTCTTTTCTGGTTTTCTATTGTGCTATGTTCTTGTGATATTCTACTTCTTTTATGTTTTCTAGTTCAACAAATGGTATCAAAGCCTTATTCTTAAGGGCTGTGAGATATTCTCAGTTGAGTGCGAAAGATTAAACACTTGAGAGTTTAAACACCTGTCAGATTAAACAATTAAGAGAGTTTAAACACCTATGAGATTAAACACTTAAGAGTTTCGTTTTCTCTTTTCTGATTTAAATTGTGAGTATGGCTTTTAGTAGTTTTTCTCAAGCTCCACCTGTTTTCACAGGTGAAAACTATCAAACATGGGCTATAAAGATGAAGGCATATCTACAAGCTCTAAGTTTATGGCAAGCTATTGAGGTGGGAAGAGATCCTCCTCCACTTAGGGCAAATCCAACCTTGGCACAAATCAAGATACATGAAGAAGAGATGGCAAAAAGGCCTAAGGCCCTTACTTGCTTACATGCTGCTGTATAAGAAGTCATCTTTATGAAGATAATGACTTTTGAATCACCTAAGGAAATTTGGGACTATCTCAAGGAAGAATATGATGGTAGTGACAGAGTTAAATCTATCAGGCTCTTAACTCTTAAACAAGAATTTGAGCTCTTGAAGATGAAAGACAATGAAGGAGTGAAGGATTACTCATCAAAGTTGATGAACATACTCAATCAGATCAGGCTACATGGTGAGGTTTTTCCAGATTAAAGAGTTGTTGAGAAAATTATGATCAGCCTTCCTGACAAGTTTGAGGCCAAGATCTCAGCAATTGAAGAGTCATGTGACTTGAATAGAATCACAATTGCTGAGTTAATAAGCAAACTACATGCTTATGAGCAAAGAGCCAATATGAGATCTGAAGAAGTGGTTGAAAATGCTTTTCAAGCAAAGCAGAAAGGGAAGTAATTTTTTTCAAGAGACAACAAGAAGCAAACTTCTGAAAAGTCTGAAGTGAGCAAGACATCAGAAACTTCAAAAGAATCTACAAGAAAAGGAAGATTTCCTCCATGTGGGATTTGTAAAAAAACAAATCATTTGGAGAAAAATTGCTGGCAAAATGGAAAACTTGCAATTCAATGTAGATTTTGCAAGAAGTGGGGACATATTGAGAAGTATTGTAGAAAAAAACAAAACCAAAATCAACAGCAGCCTATTCAACAGGCTAATTTTTCAGATGAACAACAGGAAAAAGAAGAGAAGTTGTTTATGGCCTCTAATTTTGACAAGGTCGATGGGAGCAAAGTTCGGTTTATTGATAGTGGTTGTACTAGCCACATGGTACATGATCAAAATCTTTTCAAAAACTTGGATAAATCAGTTACAAGTAAAGTGAGGATGGGAAATGGAGCTCTTGTTCAAGCTGAAGGCAGAGGTTATGTTGTTGTTCACTCCAAACAAGGTACTAAACTCATTCATGGTGTCTTGTATGTACCTAGTTTGGAACAAAATCTTTTAAGTGTACCTCAGATGATTAGAAATGGATATTCATTAGCTTTTAAAGGCGATTTGTGTGTAGTTTATGATCCACATGACTGTGAATTAGCTAGAGTCAAAATGATTGATAATAGCTTTCCTATAGAATTGGAAAAAATTAATGATCATGTTTATAGTGCTAAAGAAGATCAAAGTTGGGTTTGGCATCGGAGGTTTGGGCACTACAATTTAAAATCCTTGAAGTTTATGCAGTTAAATCAATTAGTTGATGATTTGCCTTGTATTTTGGTATCAAATAAGGTGTGTGAGTGTTGTCAAATTGGAAAGATGCATAGAAAGTCTTTTCCAATTAACAAAGCATGGAGGGTAAGGCATAAATTAGAACTTGTTCATTCAGATATCTGTGGGCCTATGCAAACACCTTCTCTCGATGATAACAAGTACTTTGTGTTGTTTATAGATGACTACACCAGAATAGTTTAGGTTTATTTTATTAGCAATAAATCTCAGGTTTTCTCAATGTTTCAAAAATTTAGGGCATTTGTTGAGACCCAATCAGGTTGCAAAATTAAGAACCTGAGAACAGACAATGGCAAGGAGTACACTTCAAGTGAATTTGCTAACTTTTGTGAGCAGGCCGGTGTCGTTCATCAATTCACTGTGCCATATACTCCAGAGCAGAATGGTGTTTCAGAAAGGAAGAACAGAACTATTGTTAAGATGGCAAGATGAATGTTGCTTGAAAAGAAGCCCCCAAAGTTTTTTTAGGCAGAGGCTGTTACCACAACTATCTACCTTCAAAACAGACTACCAATAAGGTCTGTACATGGTATGACTCCAATTGAGGCACGGAGTGGGGTGAAACCATCTGTCAAACACTTGAGGATCTTTGGCTCCATATGTTACACTCATATACCTGTTGAGAAGAGGAAGAAGCTTGATGATAAGGCTGAGATAGGCATTTGTTTGGGCTATGCAGCAAATTCTAAAGGGTATAGAGTGTACAATCTTAAATCCAAGAAGATTGTTGTTAGCAGGGACATTAAAGTGGATGAAAATGCTCTGTAGGACTGGAACAAGGAGCTTATTGTAAAGGTGTATGACTCAACCCCAAGAACAACTATATTTGAAAATGAAGAGGTGGAAATTCAAAAATCGGATAGTGAAGAAGAACCACCAGTTCCAAAGACTAAGTCACTTGCTGAGATTTATGAGAGATCCAACTATGTTATGTTAGAACCATCCAACTATGAAGAAGCTTCAAAGATGCAAGTCTGGAATCAAGCAATGCAGGAGGAGATTTCCATGATTGAAAAGAATAATACATGGAAGCTTATAGATAGACCAATTAAAAAGAATGTAATTGGAGTAAAATGGGTATATAGGGTGAAATTAAATCCTGATGGTTCAGTTTTCAAGTATAAAGCAAGGTTGGTCATAAAAGGTTATGCACAACAAGCTAGCACTGATTTTAGGGATACATTTGCGCCAGTTGCAAGGCATGAGACAATCAGATTGCTCATTGCAATTGCAGCAAATCTTGGCTAGAAAATTTATCATCTTGATGTAAAGTCAGCTTTTTTAAATGGTGTGTTGCATGAGGATATCTTTGTTAATCAGCCAGAAGTTTTTGTTATTGCACGTGATAAAAATAAAGTTTATAAGCTTGAGAAAGCCTTGTATGGGCTCAAGCAGGCTCCAAGAGCCTGGTATAGTAGAATTGACACTCATCTCACCAAGCAAGGTTTCAAGAAGAGTGAGAATGAGGCTACTCTCTATGTCAAATGTTTGGGTGATGAAAAAATCATTGTGGTTTCTTTGTATGCTGATGATTTGCTTGTTACTGGGAGTGATCCTCATTTGTTGATGCAGTTCATGCAAGACATGAAGAGGGAATTTGAGATGTCAGACTTGGGAATTATGAAATATTCCTTAGGAATGGAGGTGTATCAATGTGCTTCAGGTATTTTTCTATCTCAAAAGAAATTTGCCTTGGATATGTTAAAGAAATTCAAGATGGAAAAGTGTAAAGCTGTTGCTACTCCATTGGTTCTAAATGAGAAATTGTCAAAAGTTGATGGCGAAGAAAAAGTGGATGCTTCAATTTATAGAAGTTTGGTTGGCAGCTTGTGTACTTAACTGCAACCAGACCTGAATTGATGTTCTCAGCAAATCTTTTATCAAGGTTTATGCATTCCCCTAGTAAAGCTCATCTTGGTACAGGCAAGAGAGTTCTGAGATACCTTAAAAGTACTTGTGATCTTGGTATATGGTTCTTAAAAGAAGGAAATGTGAATCTAAAAGGTTATGCCGATAGCGATTGGGCAGGCAGTATAGATGACATGAAGAGCACATCTGGTTATGTTTTTTCTCTAGGGTCTGGGGTATTTTCATGGTGTTCAAAAAAGCAAGAAGTGGTTGCAGAATCAACAGCAGAGGCTGAATATATTTCCACTGCTGCAGCTACAAACCAAGCCATTTGGCTTAGAAAAATTTTATCTGATTTGAAGATGGTTCAAACTAAAGCTACTGTGATTTTTTGTGACGACAAATCTGCTATTGCTATTGCTAGAAATCCTGCTCAACATGGGAGAACAAAGCACAAAAAATGTTAAGTTTCATGCTCTCAGGGAGGCAGAGAAGAATGGTGAAATCAGCTTGCAATATTGCAATTCTGAGGAGCAACTTGCTGATACATTTACTAAAGCTCTTCCAAGAGCTAAGTTTGAAGTTTTAAGGGCCAAACTTGGTGTTTCCAAGAGAAATCTCAAGGAGGAGTGTTAAGGCATTGAGATTTATCTTGGATACATTATCTAACATTTTGCTAATATGTTTATTTTAATTAATATTTTGTAAATGTGTAATTCAGCTTGTAGGAGAAGCTATAGTTTGAAATTTGAATTTTTTGCTTTATGTCAAGTCAAGCTGAAATATAATCATAAACTTATGTACTAAACTATAGATATATTTTGAAATAGAAATAGCAGCCTCTCATATGAGTGAGAGAGATCAGTTTCAAGAAGTAGATTTTTCCTCTCAAGTTTTTTTCTTTTCTAGTTTTCTATTGTGCTGTGTTCTTGTGATATTCTACTTGTTTTATGTTTTCTAGTTCAACAACCATTATTTTTAGATTGAGTTCATACAGGGCAAGTTTTGCCTTAAGGATAGTGGCAATTGCTGCACAATTTGAAGCAAAATACTGTTTATGAAATTCTGGTTCTAACAGTACGTTGCTGTTAAAATAAAGGCAAAGTTTGGCAAATAATTTACTCGGCATTGTTGCCTTTTCTAGTATGTACAAGAAGGTAAGTATCTGTGTGTATTTTTTTTTTTTTTTAATTTGGCTCCAATCAAAATTCGAACTTGAGATCTTCCACGTTGGGAGATGACTTCAATACCATTAAACCAAGTAAATAAAAGTTGCATATTTTATTCTCATAAAAGTAAATGATTTTGACCTGACTATATACAAATCGACAAGCACAAGCATTCTTCAACCACACAAATAAGGATCAAGAAACAAATTAAAGGAAAGAAAATACTGTGACTCGTCGAGATGCACTCACAATAATCAATAAATGGAATGGATCGCTTCATTAACAAGAAAAGAGACCATAGTGACAGTACTCCACTACCAGGTTAAGATTCCTTCATTGAACTGCATACATATAGCTTAACATTATCTATTTGTTCAATGCCTTCTTTTCATGATAGAAACAATAAAAAAATACATAACAATACTATCGTGGCACAATTACCTGAGCCTTAGATGTCAAGATAAATAAAGAAATAAAAAATATATATATTTACAGATGGGGGTATCTGTTGTTAGTCTTTAATCTTTATAGTAATTAAAAAATAATAGTAAACTATTGGGAAATATACCTTACCTCTGCAAAGAGACTTGTAATAGTATACTTGTAATAGACTTCAAGTAGATTCTAAGAGACTTGTAATAGCATCTTCTTTACAGTGACATTATGCAGTTGGAAAATAAAACACTTACGCTTGTTGAACTTAATAATACCATACAAATATAGTGGAAATTAATTAATCTTGTAGATACAATCTTACAGTAGCAATGGTAACTTATATATATTGAATGCAAAGAAAAGAAAAATGAAAAATGAAAAAAAGGAACATGTGCAATGCAAGTATATATAGTACATTAAGGAGGAGCAGGAGGAGACACAAACTATGGAAATGGAAGCCAATGACATATTTGAAAATGCCATGAAAGGCAGGTGGGATGATGTTTTTGAGGCTTTTGAGAAGAATCCTAGTTTGCAAGAAGAAAGGATAACAAAATCAGAAGATATTGCGTTGCACATAGCAGTGTCTGATGGTCAAACAGAAGCAGTGTTGAAACTAGTGGAAATAATTGGAGAAAATGCATCAAGAATCCTACATATAAAGAATGAGAAAGGAAACACACCTCTGCACCTAGCAGCAGCACTTGGTAATGTTCAAATGTGTCAATGCCTTGCTAAAAAAGATTGTAGCCTAATTAGATCTCGAAATTCTGAGAGTGAAACCCCTCTTTTCCTTTCCGCTCTTCATGGCAAGAAAGATGCTTTTCTTTGCCTTCATTATCTTTACAAAGAAGCATTCAAAGAAACTGACTATTCATTATGCAGAAAGATGAATGGGGACACCATACTTCACTCTGCAATTTCTGGAGAATATTTCAGTAAGTTTTATTGTCATTTTTTTTTTCTCAACTATTTTCACTTATATGTTCTATGATTGTTTTACTAATTAAATAATGACTTCAATTTTTATTCACAGGTTTAGCATTTCAGATAATTCACGATTATCCAGATCTTGTCAATTCTGTTAATGAGGTTGGAGTGTCTCCTCTGCATATTTTAGCCAGTAAGCCTAAGGCATTCAAAAGTGGGAGTCACCTTCCACCATTTTCCCGTCTCATCTACAGCTGTAAGAATTTTCGACTCACCATTAGCAGAAAGTATTTAATTAATCCATCAAATTTCAATTGAAAGAGAGACAGACAGAAAAAGATAAAGCTGCAATCTTGCAGCTTATATTCTGCTTCTTTCAAGCTGATTTGCTATGAAGGGCAACAGTTTTCTTGTCTGTTTATAAATTATGGTAATATTTGTTGAGGTGTTACTAATGTTATCCATTACAGGTATAATAGTTCGTGAGCTTAAGAAGGAAACACATTATCCTGAAGCATGCTTAAATAATTCAGAGGTCGAAACAGGTCCTAAATATCCACCAAATTATGAAATTTGCAGGAATACCTTCTTTGCGATCGGGAAAATTCTTCAAGTACTAAGTGAGTTAATACGACACGTTATACTTCATTATATATATATATATTGAGTGAGTTATTACATATGCAAGTGTTACCCCCCCTTTGTTTTCTTTTTATGCCAGCTAGAACACAGGAAACTAGCATAGGTTATCGAGTGAGTCAATGTCTCACTCAAGCAAAGATTAAAAATGAAAATGACAACTTGAAGGATGAAGAGAATGCACAGCAAACAAGCAGTTTGTATTATGGTAAGCAATGATGTTGAGGCTCCCCTGCTAGGATAATTTTCTTTTCTCTTGTAAAGGGAGCATTGGGTAATTTATGTATTAGTTTTATTTGGTTTGTGCTACTGACAAGCATTTAAAAGCAAACTCATTTTACACTTTTCTGTAGATGGGAACCCTCCAAACAAAGAGAACAAAGAAAAACGTATTTATCCTCCCAATTATGCAACTTTTTTCCGATTCTTCAAGTTTGTGGCTAATACCTTGCTAATTATTCTTGGATTTGGCAAGTATTTCCTACCACGGTCCTTCTTTTTTTTTTTTTTCTTTTTTTTTTTTCCAAAAACTCATGTTTGATGAAAGATCATTTTATATATAGGCATCGCAAAAATCAAGAACATCAGAGAAAAGAAAGAGCGACACATATGGGCTATTCAAATAATGAACGAATTGGTCGGAAAAGCTCCTGTGTACAAGTACGAAGCTAATGGTCGAAATCCCAAAACTTCTTGGCCTAAGAGAGATGGAGATCCATCTGAAGTTCGTCTAGTCCCATCTACATCAGAGGTTGACAAGAAAACTACAAATAATATAGGGTCAAGTACCTTGACAACAAACCAAGAAAAGTATCGAAAGGGGAGAGATGAAGATGGAAAAGGTAAGGCACATGGAAGAGATGAATATTATTCGGATTTAGGCTGCACTGCAATAAGAAAACTACTGAAATATTCATGAAAGAAAATACTGTAAGGTTCATATTTCATCAAGTATAAAATTCAGAAAAATCAATGATAGATTGATGGATTTCATTTGGATGTTGAGATTCATTATTAGTTATCACTTTGGAGCAATTATACATTGTTGTAAGTTTCTGGATAGATTATTTTATATATGTTTTAACTTTACTTCATTTTCCAATTTGAGTAAACTGAATTAAGTTAAACATAGATGTTACTTTCTTGTTATGGTTGTTTGAGATTTTCAGTAGATAAACCATGTATTCTGACTTGGGAATGCACACAAAACAGAGAAAAATGACAAACCTGTCTTAGTCGCTGCAAAGCTTGGAGTGACAGATATGCTGAACAAGTTCTTTGAAGCATATCCTGATGCAATACAAGAATTGAACACAACTCAGAAAAATCTTGTGCTGCTGACATATGTGAAGAAGGAGACTCAAAAATTTAGGAAAAAGGAGACACCTATACTGTTAGCAGCAAAGATGGGAGTGACTGAAATTGTGGATAAAATCTTAGACATATTTCCTGTAGCTATTCAAGACTTGGACTCTGCGAAGAAGAATGTGGTGCTTCTGGCAGTTGAGCATAGACAAACTGATGTCTACAATCTATTGATAAAGAAAGCAAAGTCTAAGGAGCGTGTGTTCCGACAATTGGACGAGGATGGAAACAGCGCATTGCATCTTGCAGCAAAATTTGGAGATTATCGGCCTTGGTTAATTCCAGGCGCTGCCTTGCAGATGCAATGGGAAATCAAGTGGTACAAGGTAAGAACATAAATGATCAGTTCTGTTTTTTGTTCTGCACTTCACACTTGACTGTCATTTTCTGTCTGTTCTGCTATTATGACTTCTTTTAAAGACTAATTCAGGGAAGGAATAAAGGGCAAACTTTGACTTTGTATGACTCTAGGAAGTTGAATAAATGAAATCATCTGACTTCTGTTTGAGGAAACTAAATATAAATGTGCATTTTCTGTTAAGAATCTGTCAAGTGGCAGAAGGAAGAATGTTTGAATTATTCTTGTAATGCAGTTTGTCAAGAAATCCATGCCACCGCATTTCTTCGTTAAACACAATGGCAAAGGCCAGACAGCAAAAGAAATCTTCACAGAGACACACAAAGACCTTGTTACCAGAGGCAGTCAATGGCTCACAAAAACCTCTGAGTCATGCTCAGTTGTTGCAGCACTCATTGCAACAGTTGCATTTGCTACTTCTGCAACTGTACCAGGCGGAGTCAATCAAAATAATGGTGAACCAACTCTCAAAAATGAGCCTGCATTTAATGTCTTTGCCATTGCATCCCTTATAGCACTCTGTTTTTCAGTGACTGCACTGATCTTTTTCCTTACAATTCTCACCTCTCGCTACCAAGAAAATGATTTTGCAATGGACTTGCCAAGGAAGCTCTTTCTGGGTTTAACATCACTCTTCACATCAATAGCCTCTATGCTGCTCTCATTCTGTTCAGGGCATTTCTTCGTTCTCAAAGAAAACTTGAGAACTGCAGCTTACCCGTTGTATGCTGCTACATGCTTGCCGTTGACATTTTTTGCTCTTGCACAACTCCCTCTCTATTTTGACCTTGTAAGTGCTATCCTCAAGGAGGCACCTCAACGGAGCTACAAGCACAAGGTTTCTTTGAGCCAAACAATACAAACTTGAGGTTTCTTTGTCGTATAGAATGATTTTTCTTTTTTTTATTTCTTTTATGAGAATGTTTCAGAGTGATTTCAGCATTTACGTTGTTTGGGAAGACTTCTAATTTTATGGTCTAGTATTAAAACCAACAGTATGATATAGTTCATATGATTTGCAACTGTTTTCTTTTTCATAGATTAGTAGAGCCTAGAGAAACTTCATGAGCAGCTTAATTATGCAAAATGTTCCACCCAACTTCACAAGAATATAGACCAGATGGCTAGCAACTAATAGGTTTTTGGATGCAAAGTATACTTCTGCGAAACAAAGAATAAGTTCAAATCATTGCTTCACCAGCCATTTTGGAAATAATGATACAGAGCTTCCGAAATCAAGTCATTTTCCAAGTTGGATGAAACATAATCGCGCTGAAATAGCAAAAGCATGCCAACTCTGACCAATCTAACCAGTTTGTGTATTGGTTGGCCACTAATCAATGAGCACATTCTTGTCCTAGACAACTATGCAATTGATATTATCATATCAAAGCCAAAATCCAAATTTAACAACTTGAAATTCTGCAAACTATGTAAATAAAATTTCCAGGCCAGACTATACTACCCTCCTGAATTCATATTAAATAATGTGAAGCAATTCATTTTTATTAAAACCATAATGCAACAAATTAAAACTAAAAATAATGGAGAAAAAACTAATTGTATTTTGTAGCAGCAGCAGAAATTTACTACTCAAGTGGTACTCATATGAACTGTTATCATCGCAACGTAACTTCTCAAGCGGCACCTACAGGGCCAATAATATCCAAAACTAAATTGTAGAAAAAGCAATTGCTCTGCCTCTATACCATCCCTTGCATATAATCATGCTGGCAGCTCCTAACAAGATCAATTATCTGCAGATTAGGTGTGAAGCAAGATTTCATAAGAGAGTTGCCATTCCTGTAATATCCAAAGCAACTACAAGCAAGTTCTAACAAGGACTTACCTGTCCACAAAGTTCCATATAACCAGCTCCATGATCAGCATCATTCTAATGATGAAAAGCAATTTAAGTGCTTCTACGCACTTCAAGAGAAACACTTCGCCAGGGTCTTTTCTTTGACATAACCTGAAATAATGAAACTTATTGATCAGCAAACATCTATTAAGGAAATAAGTTACACCAGAAGCAACAATAAGAGAATGTAAAACTGAAAACGATACAAGTTAGTTGTTGCAACTGAAGATAATTGTATATGCACTAGTATCACAACATTAGATGGTGGAAACAACTTAGGTCAATGCAAGCGCACGTGCGCACACACACAACATGGACAGATATTGGATTGTATGAAGACAATGATTATTAGTATTTAATTTCCTGGTGGATACTTGATAATTGTCCTTATAATTTACACAAAATTTAACTATGCAGTGACCAGAATTGGAAAGACTATAAGATTATAATTGCATGGGATGAACACTGAATTATTAATTTGGGTAAAACATGTTTATTGAAATATTAATAATTCGGACAAAAAGGAACTTTACAAGAAAAAAAGAAAAAGCCTTAATATCATATTTGAGATGGGATCTTTTCCTTTTGGTAGTAGAAATACTCTCTGCCTAACGAAGAAAAGGGCCTAACTGCAGTATTAGAACAACATAGAGGAACGATTGGCAGCTCAGGAATAGGCTTTTGGCTGATAAATTTTTAGAATTTCCCATACCATTTTTAAGAATAGAAAGAGATCAAGAACAGGGAGAAACAGAGTGACATCCTCCATTTTCAACAACGATTCCAAGTCCTATAAAATTCAACCCAAAATCAACACTCAAACTCACAATTTCACGTGCACCAATGCCTAAATTGCTACTTCCCTGGAACAACACCACATTTCAAATAAATGTTTGATCAGAAGAGTTGGATGAATTCTTGTTTTTAGAATTTCCCATACCATTTTTAAGAATAGAATGTGCTCAAGAACAGGGATAAACAGAGTGACATCCTCCATTTTCAACATCGATTCCAAGTCTTATAAAACTCAACCCAAAATCAACACTTAAAATCACAATTTCATGTGCACCAACGCCTAAAATTGCTACTTCCCTGGAACAACACCACATTTGAAATAAATGTTTGATCAGAAGAGTTGGATGAATTCTTGTTTTATTTGAAATGAGTGTTGGATGTAGTGTGACTTCACAAAAGGATTTGCAACCCATTCAAAGGAAGAACGCAAGGACTTCACTTCACTGCAGGACTTCACTTCACTGCAGATGCATAGAACTGAGTCCAGAACACTATATGGATGAAGAAATGCATATAACTACTGAATTCTGCTCATTTAATGATATGAAAAAAAATTGGTTAGAACAAAATCAGATATATTATACACTGGCCAGTTGCATAAAGCATAGTAAATGAATCGTTAAACATCATACCTTACAGGATGGAGGAGGCAATGAGACCTGGCGAACAGCCTTTCTGAGTTCTGTTAATTGTCGAATCTCTCGCAGCTGTCTCACAATGTTCTCCAAAAGTTGCAACTGAGTTTTTTCTTTTTCCTTGTGCTCCATAGAGGCATTGAGCTTCCCTCTACCCTCTTGTATAATCCTCAGCCTTTCCCTTAGTCTCCCAACTTCACTGTCAATTTTATACCTCTCATAATCAACTGCAGACATGGAATTTCTTCGCAAATCAGAAAGCAAGGGTTTTCTTAGTGAGTAACCCATAGGTGGCAATCCACCAGTTATGTCTGAGCAGCTTCTGCTGACATCCTGCTCAGTTTGTGACCTGCTCATGGTTGGACTATCAGATGTTCTTGGGATGTCTAAGGCAGCATTCACTGACAGCATTTCACTTCCATTTCCTCTGACTTCACTACTCATATTAAATTTATCAACAATCTCTTGAACATCATGAAAACAATGATCCTTGTTGAACATTGCATTGCATAAATTTTTGTCTTGCATCTCTGAACAGCCAAAATTAGATGGAAAGATATTCTTAGTTTCATTGTAAGTTTGAATTGTCTTTGATGCTAACCCTTGGCTCGTACCAGTGACATCACTTTGCCGTTGTACTTCCCTGACAGAAGCAACCATTTTCTTGTCATGTAAATTATATCCCTCTGCAGTTGACGAGTTAAATTGTGAATGCATCTCTAGTCTCTGCAGCTCTCCTTCCTGAGGCAGTGGACTCTTTTCCTGCGACAATGGCTCAATCTCTCCAAACTCCTCATCAATCTCCTTATTGCCGCTTGACAAATGTTGATGATATTTGGTTGAATGCCTAGGAATGCAATCTAGTTTCAAAGAGTCAACTTCATCCAACTCCGGGATAGGCAACTTTTTCCCAAAGGTTAGAGTACGATCTTGTAATTCAATAGATCTATCATGCCCTGACATTTTGATTCCATTTGCCACCTTTTCCTTCCCACAAATGGATTCATCAATCCCCTGCAGCATCAGTTCTGGATCGTCACATGGATATAGCAATGAAGAAGCCCTTTTTCCATGAGATGTTCCAATGTATTTAGCATCAGAATCGAATTGGTCGCTCCCAAAAATCATTTGCCTGTAAGTTTCAACTTCCTTCTCCAAGAAATGCTTTTCTCTTTCCCTTCTTATTAAGATCTCTTTAAGAATGCTCATTTCTTCAAAATCATAAGCAGATTTTTCTTCTATCATCCTCTGGTATTGCCTAGCTTCCATTTCTATTGATGCCTTCTCTTCTTGTAGACGCAGTATCATTGCCATAGCCTCGTCTGCAGCAGTAGCAGCAGCATTCCTCTCTTTCTCAAGCTCAAGGTACAAAGCAGCACAAGCCGCATGCTCTTCTTCTACTGCTTGTTCCAAGACTTTAATTGCATTCTTGTCACTACTATGAAAAAAGACTTCCCCTTGTGCATTAAATTTCAAATTATCAGCAGGTGATGCACACGTATCTGTTAGTTTATTTTCATTAACAAGTTCATTTGATCCAAAATCAGAGGACTCTCTTCCCAACACACCCACATCCACAGAATAGACCCTGCCATCTAAAATCACATAACCATGCACATTAGAAGCAGCATTAGAAATATGCAGAAACAATATTAGCATGTGCATATGCAAGAATGTGGATGCATCCTGGATTTTATTCGAAACATGTTTTTGTCTTAAAAGCATGCAACGCTTATGTGAAGAAAACTCATGTCAAAACTCAAATTTAAATGATACCACCTCAAAGCATAGAGGCCAGAGAAGACATGAAGTTCTTCCTCTACTGAATGCTGGTATACTATAATGGAAAGAGTAGGGCTATCACAAAGCTGGATATGCTACCTCTGTAATTGGAAGGTTCAATCAATTGGATCCTCTCATGACATTGGAAAAGAAATAAAATCGCCAATTTGTTAATTTTCATATATGGGAAGTATTTGTTACAATCCAAACACTAAATTTTATATTGCAATACCACTTAGAAAGTTAAAATAAGAGAACCATGCTAAATTCAAACTGGAAATAGAAAAATATTAATACCAAATTAGTATTCACACTCACAATGCAGAGCATTGCCATCAGGTACCATGCTGCCTTCATTGCTTTCATTCACCATTTTACTGACACTGGCAGGAGACTGGCAAAGAGGGTGTGCATCCGACTGAAAATGATCATATGAAGAAACAGAAGAAGACCTCCCATTATGACTAGAACCTTTCCTACGACGCCTTAGAGCATGTCTAACCTTCTGACTTGAAACCTCCTTCCCCTTGATGCCAAACCTCTCTTCTTTCGCATCCTTTGCATACATTACACCACTCCCAAAACCCATTTCTCTTCTCCTCTTTTGAAATGAACTACAAGATGTTTCATCGTCTAATGGAAAGCATCCATTTTCACAATTTTTCTCATTCATTGGGTTTACATTCAATTCTGGATTCAGATTTTCGTCCCAAATCAAATCAAAAGGGAACTTGCTCTTAACAGAGAATTGAATAGAGGATATCTTCTCTGATGGGCTGTTTACTAGCACACTTTGCCAGCAATTATCACTATTGGCGTAAGCAAAAAGCCCATTGCAAGGGCATGGCAGAGACAATCCAAATACACCCAGAAATTTTGAAGCAAGATAAGCAAGAGTTGATGCACAAAGCAGAAGATAGGCAATGGCAAGATCAAGAAAGGCACACACTAGTCCACTAAAAGTCCACGATTGCATCTCATGACATGACATTTTTCTCCCAAAAAACAATTCTTCAAGAATCCAATTGGTTAGACAAACAAACCACTTTCCTGTACAATTAAGAGAAAACTGAAGAAAAAGGAGAATTATGTCAAATCCAACATTTTTTTATTTGTTATCTGAATTATAAACTAGAAAGAAAAAATAGGCACAAATGGAAATATGAAAAGTGCTTTGTTTGATTGCCCAGAAAATGCAGAAAATGAAAGGCAAAGAAACAAATTCCACTCAACTGAACCCAATGCAGAGATAACCCAATAAAAAATAAAGAAAAAAGCCCCCAAAGTCTTTTCCTTTTCTAATTTTACTTTCCCATTCATTAACTTCATTTTCTTTCCGTTTCTCGGCAATCAAACAAAATAAATAAACAAATACCAAAGCATATTTTACTAAATGAGAAACATTGTTAGTGCAGGCAATGGTTACATGCGTAGTTAGTGCAGGCAATGGTTACATGCGTTGACTCACAGAGTTGATAATGAGTCGACTCGGTAATGAATCGTCTTGGATTACCAATCCTATCCTATGAGAGCTGCTATGAAGTTTCGTAGAAATGGAAGGAGCTTTTCTTAAACAAAAACCATTCAAACCTTTGGCTCCATTCCCGATATAGATACGACACCGTTCGTTTCACCCGCATACATTTTGATTTTTGAAAGTAATCTAGAATTGTCAACTCACGCGCCATTCGTCCGTTACCCATTTTTTTTAACGATCGTGTCGGCCAAGCGCCATATCAGAGTTCGATTGATTTTTGTGCGGAAGGGTAACCGTGGGCTGAATTAATCAATCAATTAATGAATTAAATTATTACTTAATTTTCGGTATCATTTAATTAATTAATTAGCCTTTCTTTTTAAAAAAAATTAATTAATTAATTTTTTTTAATTATTTAATCATTCTATTTAATTTTTTTATTTTTTTAAACTCTGTAAAAAAAATGTAAAAATACTCTTATATATATAAAAAATATTATTTTATTTTTATTTTTAAAAATAAAAAATTTAAATTAATAAAAATAAATAATATTTATATAAATATTATAAATAATATCATCAAATTAAAAAATTATTTATTATTATATATAATTAAAAAATTATATTAATAAAATTAAATGATTATTATAAATTATATAGTTATTATTTAATTTTATGAATTTGAATTTTTTATTTTTAAATAATAAAATTATATTAACATTTATTATATATACAACAGTATTTTAATTATTTTACATAAATTTTTCTCTGCCATCAAATTTTGATGAATAACAATCAATTTTCTGAAACATCAAATTGAATAGAAATCAGTTTCTATAAGTTGTTGCCTAGAAAAATACTGTGAAATTATTCATCAACAATAGTAATAAATAAGCACCTGCCAGTTCAAGAGACCATATCAGAACTTTATGATTAATCACTTACCATAATTACACCACATCTTAATAGCAATCACTCTCAAAGCCTATCCTAAAGGTTTCACGCTTCAGTCATTAGAACTTGCAACTATGTCAAGTGCTTCCATCCAATACCAAAGGACCGCTTCGCCAACGCCTCTTTTTCGACATAACCTGAAAATGCAGGCTTTATTGTCATCATCAAAACTAGCTATCAACTATACAAAATAAATAAATAAATTATATGATGTGTATACATACATTAGATGTTAGAGGAGGCAATGAGGCTCGGCGAGCAGCCTTTCCAGGTTCTGTTAATTGTCTAATTTCTTGAATCTGACTAGTTATATCTTCCAAAATTTGCAGCTCAATTTTTTCTCTTTCTTTGTTTCCATTAGTGAATTTTAACTTCTCTCTCCCCTCTTGCACAAGTTTTAGCTTTTCTCTGAGCCAAGAAATTTCATTATCAATTTTAAACCTTTCAGCATCAAATGCAGACATTGATTTTCTTCGCATATCAGTACGTACAGCTTTGCTCTTCGAACTACCAATTGGAGGTAATCCCATTGAAATGCTAGAATTGCTTGATGTTTTGGCAGTAGTACTAGTGTTGTTTGAGGTAGCAGCAATATTCGTCGAAAACTGTTTGTTTTTGTCACTCATGACTCGTTTATACACACTAAGTTGATCATCAATTACATGAATATCATGAATATCACATTCGCTTTCTTTGTCAATCGATTTCTTATCATGCAAATTATTCCTTGCATTGCCTTCTTGATTTGAAGAGTTATCATCTAGACTCAAATTTGTACTCGGTAATACTTCTTTCAATTTTTCTTTCTGCGCCTTTTCCTCCTTATCAATGTAGCCACTACTATGCAGTGGTGGCATCAAAATTGAACAGTCCTCACTTGAATACAACATTGTTTCCCCTTTTGTGGCTGCAGCCATACCAAACATTTCAGCTTCTAATTGTTCGTTCCCCGAAATGATTTGCCTGTAGGCTTCAACTTCCTTTTCCAAGAAATACTTTTCCCTTTCTCTCCTAACAAGAATTTCTTTAAGAATATTCATTTCTTCAGCATCATACTCATATTTCTCTTCAACTATCCTCTGGCATTGCCTTGCTTCCATTTCTATCAAGGCCTTTTCCTCTTGCAGACGCAATATCATAGCCATAGCCTCATCTGCAGCAGTAGCAGCAGCACTCCTTTCTTTCTCTAGTTCAATATACAGCACAGCTCTAGCAGCATGCTCTTCTTCTAATGCTTGTTCCAGTAGTCTAATTGTATTTTTAGCATTCCCATCTAAACCTTGATCCCCATGTGAAGTCATCAGATCATCAACAAATGATGCATTTTCCTCTAAAGGTTCATTCTCATCAACAGATTCATTCAATTCAAACCCGTGAGAAAATTTTCGCTTCGAACCAATATCTACCAAGCCTTCCTTTCTTTCTAACATTTCATAACCATTAGCATTACATGGCATCATTAGTATTATGAAATAATGAAAAACACAAACATAACATAAAATTATAGATATCACCTTCGAAATGAATAGGATCTCCAATATTACTAATGCTAGCAGGAGCTGTTCTAGGAGTTTCTTCTGCATTATCAGACCAGAAAGATTTATAAGATGGAATGGAAGATAACTTTCCATTATGATCAATACCGCCTTTTCGGCGACGTCTAAGGCCATTTCTTGATCTATGGCGACTAGCCCATTTTCCTTTGAATTCAAATTTCCCATCTTTAACATCAGGCAAGTTCATTGCACCCATTACAAAACACTTTTCTTTCATTTTAGCCAAATCCCCATCTAGAATATTCTCTGTTCTTCTCTCTGAAGATGAAATACATGAGGCCTCACCTTCCGATCTAACACCCTCATTTTTATCATTCCTCTCATTTTCCAAGTTAGAAATGGAATTCCAATGCGAATAATCAAAAGGAAATTTGCTTTTAACAGAGGATTGAACAAAGGAAATTTTTTGACAAGGGGAATCAACTAATCCTCTTTGAAAACAGGAATTGTTATTGGTGTTGTTTGGAATCCCAAAAAAGCCATTGCAAGAACATGGTAAGTTCAATCCAAACAATTTTAGAAAATTGGAGGCAAAATAAGCAAGAGAAGATGCACAAAGGAGAAGGAAAGTAATTGAAAGATCAAGAAATGCACCCACTAGCCCAGAAAATGTCCATGTACGTATAACATGGCAAGGCATTGTTGTTTTCTTGGAAAATTGATTGTTTTTTGAACTAATAAACTAATTAATCCTCTGTTTATCTGGCAAAAAAAAAAATAATCCTCTCTTTGGTAGCAGAGAAAATCTAAAGGAAAGAAGAAAGTTCTGGCATCTGTCATCTCAGTGCAACCCCTAGTTTTGGACGGTTATAACGAATTTTTGGACACACATTCCTCAATTCTTGGAAAATAGCAGAGTTTTCAAATACTGTTTCCTCTTAAGGAAAAAAAAATTTAGAAAAGCAAGAAAAAAAAAATTTAGAAAAGCAATATTTTTGTTGAGTAGAACCCACTTTAAAAATGGGCTGGTTTTCTGGGCTATTAATAAAAATGGGCCAAATAGAATCAGAATCACTTTTGTGCGGGCTTCAACTCACTCTGCCTTTTAGCCATTTATAGTATGTCGTATTGACTGCAAAACGACAAGGATAGAACAGTTCTTTATTATTTCCATAACCATTATTGTCAATAATTTAATTAATTTTTTTTTTTATGCAAGTCTCATTAATTAATTAAATAAAAAATATTATGTTATATACAGTGATAACTCTAAACTAATTAATTTCTAAAAAAATACATCGAAACTGAGAAATATCTGCCATTCTTTATCTCCTCGTGAAATGCAACCAAAATTCATTGGCAAATTTGGCTGTTTGAACGAAAATTTTGGATCATTAATTATAACTATAATATGTTTTTTTATTATGAATATATTAAAAATATATTTTTATTTTTATTTTTTCTAAAAGATATATATTCCTTCCGTCTTAAAAAAATTGTCCACTTTTTTTTCCCACAGATTAAGAAAATATTATTATTACTTACCGATTCATAAATTTTATTATATTTTTTCATTTATATCATTGTATATATTCATTTATTACTATATTTATTATTAATTTTAAAATATTTATTTTTTAATTAATAAAAATAAAATAGATAAATATTGATAATTATTTTTAGAGTGAATAATTATTTTAAAATATTTTAAAAAAATAATAAATAACTCAGTATAATAGATCTCTGGATTGAGTGATAGACCAAGTATTCAAGTCCTATAATTATAACATATCTTTTTGTATATATAGGCTCATAATTTTTTTTATTTCTTTGAAATTCAAATTTGATGTCTTTCATTAAAAATAATAGTATATCTTCATATCTTTGTATCTGTTTAAAAATGTATTTCTAATATTATTAAAAATATATTATTTGCAATGAAATTAAGAAAATTCAAAAAGCAGAAAAATACACTTTCTAGAAATTAAATATTAAACTGTTTATTTTTTTTAATAATGACCAAATTTAAGACGAAAATTTGCCATGTCCAAGTATCTAGATTTTAAGTATAGTTTTAAGATTAGCTTTTGGTAAAGTCAAGCCCGCAAAGATATATTAAGTCATTATTATATTTTTTTAGATTTTGATTATATTAAATTTCTACATTATAATTTGAGAAAAATACAATAAAATATTTAGTGATTTTATATTTATTTTAAATAAAAGCTATGATTTATTTTTTGATATTTTAGTATTTTGTATTTATTATTATTTAATACAATAGTGGTAATTGATTTAATGTTGAAAAAAATGTTAATGTGAAATTTTAAAATTATTAAGTATTTGCTGACATAGCAATCAAAAAGCAGATTTTTAGCTCAAAACTAAAAAAAATAAAAACGCAACGTTTTATATTAATGGCGGCGGGCGATGGGATCAAAGAGTTGAGACTGAAAAATCTGAGTATTGAACCAAGAAATCAAATAACAAATACAAAATAAAGCAAAAAAACAAGAGGGTTAATTTTTATTTATTTATTCATTTTTTTAAATGGATTATTATTAATTATTATTTGGATCTCTTTTTTTTTTTTTTTTTTTTGCCAAATAATTATTATTTGGATTTCGATACTTACAAAGAAACCATTCACATCAAGGTTTAAATTTCTTAACTAAAATAATATAAAAGAATATAAAAAAGAATTACTCGTTTTTATAGACTATGAATTATTAAAAGACTGTAAAATATAAAATAAAAAAAAAAACTTTCATTAATTGCGGCTGTAAATGTTTGCCAAACGAAGAAGATGATGATAAATTTGTAATTTTGTTTGTTTAGTTTAGAATTTCATAACTCCTAAAATGAAATTACAAAATTGCTTGAATTGTTTTGGACTTTTGGCCTTCTTATTAAAAGGTAGATTTGTAAAAATGTTGCATTCTTGGCTATTTTCGTAATTTTATGTAATATGACACCTACGTTGTCACATAGGAAAAAATTATATTTTTTTTAATTTCTATATCATTAATTTTAATAGCGTTAAATAGATTAAAATTAATGTGTTAAATGATGTTAAACGGTACTAAAATATATAAAAAAAAAAAATTCAGCTTCCATTTAAAATAAGCATGAAATGATATGGTATTTTAGTATATTTTTCCCATTTAATTTTATAGGTTGCTATTATATTTTTGTATGTTTCAATTAAAATTTATATATACCAATATACATATAATTTTTTATCATTCTTTTAATTAGTTGATCCATATATAATAAATTTGGTTGTTGTTATGTTTTTATAGGTCTGAATTAATATTTATGTATACTAGTATATATATCAATAAATTATTATATGATCCTTTATATTGAAGAATAGCTTTAAAATTAGCTTTTAGTGAAGCCTCATCAACAATAATATATTAATCCATGTCATTATATTTTTATAGGTCTCAATAAAAATTTATGTATTCTAATATATATATATATATATATTGATCGTCATTATATTTTTGTAAGTTTTAATTAATATATATATATATATATATATATATATATAATTTTTTATCATCGTTTTAATTGGTTGATCTATATATAATAAACTTAGTTCATATATATTTTTTATTTATTAATATTTAAAATTATCAATAAATAATATTTAATTTTAATTAAATAATAACAATAATTTGCACGCATTCACTAATTTATATATTAATGCAAGTTTGAATTTTCTTTCCCAATTCTTAAAAAAGAAAATTGTCTATTTTGAATTTTACTCGGTCAAAAATTCTTAATCTTTGTTTATCTATATCTTTATTTTAATTTTCAAGACACTTTCTTACGTGGGATTGTAATGAATTTATGTGTTGGACTAGAAATAAAAAATTTTCACCTTTTTTTTTTTTTCCTTAGCATAATGTAGGGGCGGTACTACATAAAGAGTGAGGGCCACTTATCTCCTAAAAAAAATACTTCCATTATATATATATATATATATATATATATATATATATATATATATAGAAAATTAGAGCTAAGACAAATCCAAATAGAAGAACTTCAATTATTTCAATTTATTTGAAAAAAAAAAAAACAGAGAAGTAATATCTATCCTTAAATATTAACTTATACCCGCCCATAAATCTCAATAACAAAAAATTGGAAATTAACAAAGCAAAGAACTTACGAATAGATGAAATACTGTAGAAAATTTTCTTTTTATTTTTAGAAATTAAATTGTTTAGAGTTCTTATTGTGTGGACATGAGTCCACGAACCTATATGAACTAAGTATCCTATTTATATCACGCGCGCGTTACTTTTCTCTCTTTTTTTATTTTAAATCAAAACAGAAATTGTGATAATCTATCTCCTATTTCAAAATAACAACTTAGCATATCATCAACGATTCACAGCATCCATTCATTGCCATTGTCTTCTCCAAATTCTGCAAAACAAATTCAGCTAATATTAGATTTAAATCCATAATCTTAGTAGAGTGAAAACAACAAAAATCTATAGTTTATGAATAACAAAGTTCAATCTAACTCTATTGAAATTTAAAATCAATTCATAACGGAAATTAACCAAGACACAGACGAACAACATCATCTTTGCAACTGAAAATTCAATCAAAGTTTGTAATTCACTTATTGATATAGCTACAATCTCTATCAATCTCTCTCTCTCTCTCTTTCTCTCTCTCTCTCTCTCTCCTTCATATGAACCTGACACTAATAACAATTGAATATATAGTTTATAATCAATGTTTTTAAATCCAACTATACCTTAGAACCGGTAAATGCAGAAGGTTACAAGTCAGAGGTCAAACAGGAGTCGAATGAAAATTTTAAATAATATTATATATTTATTATTTGTATATCAAAAATAAATATAATATACATATAAAAATGTAATATATTATATTTATATGTTAATATATTAGATTTATATGTTAAAAATAAATATAATATATATGTAATTAAAATTAACAAACGTTACCTAAGCAATTAATGAATATTACTTATAAGAAATATGAATTTAAAACCATTTTAAGACCATTAATTAGAGAAAAAACATATTAAGTGGCTATTTTGATAATCAAGTTCGAATAGATCATACTACTTGATAATGAAAGGTTTACTTAGATTTACATTGTCCTATGTAAAAAAAATATATATATAAATTTGAATATTTATTTAATTAAAATGGTGAATGAGTGAATGATAATTTGAAATTCAAAATTTATTTTTTTTTTAACTCGCAGAAAAAAATATTTTTTTATTTATCTACTCAGCCCACTCGCAAAAAATCGGCCGGGTCGATCATGTCACTGATTACCCCGCTGAGTTTAGGCATCCCAGGTTTCAGGCTCATTTCGAACGGATTTAGCATCCTGTCCCATATTTTTTCTGTCCAATTGACTGAGCCAATCTAAGTCTGAGAACCATGTTTATACCTAATGAATCTAAATTTTATATTTAATTAACTTTATACAAATAACAGATGAATATCCACATTATAACTAATGAACCTAATTCTTATGTTTAATGAACTTAAAACTAATAACATATGAACAATAGTTTATAAACAATGAGCTTAAACCCTATATTTAATAAATCTGAAACTAATAACAGTTGAATATACAAAAAAAAAAAAAGTAATGAATACAAATATACTTACCTTTTTTTTTTTTTGCCAAATAAAAGGTACTTATCATAAGAAAAACAAATGAACATAGAGTTTATGTGTAATAAACCTAAATTCTATATCTAATAAATCTAAAACAAATAACAGATGAATAGACATAAAATAAGTAATGAATATAAAAGGTGCTTACCATCAGAAAAACAGATGAACACACAGTTTATAAGTAATTAATCTAAACTCTATATCTAATGAATTTCAAAATAATAATAGATGAATATACAAAAAATAAGTAATGAATATAAAATGTGTTTGTTATCAGAAAAACAGATAAGCATACAGTTTATAAATAATAAACTTAAATTTTATATCTGATGAATCTGAAACTAAAAACAGATGAATATACAAAAAATAAATAATAAATATAAAAACCAACAGCAGAAAAACCATCAGTCCTCTTATTCAAATTCTTCAACAGATTTAACAAGACTTTTAACACTAAAATCAAACACATAAAAACTTGAAAACATCAATAAACGAACATAAATCACAAAAGTAATAAATTAAAACAAAAACCAGCAAATTAAAAACAGAAGAATAGAGAAAAACTTATTGCGATTACAACAATAATGCTAGAAAAATGAATGGATGCAAAGAGAATACGAAAGACAGTAGAAAAAATTCAAAGAGAATGAAAAAATGAATGCAGAGATAGATGGAAAAGAAGAAGCCATGAAGAAAAATATACAAAATGTGCAAAAAATAAAACAAAATATTTTTAAAATGATTAAAAGATAACGCGTCGGTACACATGCGTGTTTTGCGCTTTTAAGTTAGTCCACCTATCTACATGTATTTAGGTCCATGTAATAATTTGCTATATAGTGTTTTAGACTTCCTCAAAATCGGCCACTGCCCTTTACTCCCTCCTCCAATACTAATTTAACATATAATTAGTTTATTTTTTAGTATATAATTAATTTAATCGGCTCATATTTTTTTTTTTATAAGTTATTTCAGAGAGGTGAGTTTGTTTGTGTTTGTGTTTATACATGCTTAAGTGAGTTTATTTTGTGTGCTGCTCATACTACATTTTTCCAGTTTCGCCTTTGGCAGGAGTGGCTCAAAATTTTAAAAGGCCTTAGATGAAATCATAAAATAAGGCATTAAAATTGAAAAGTACAATATAAATAAATAAATAAATTCAAATTAAATATTTTTTATAAGCAATTTTTAATTTATTAACAGTAGAGTGAAAATTAGATCAAAAATAAAAAATTTCAAGCTTTTATGTCATAAAATGCACAAAACAAAGTAAAAAAAAATACAGTACAAATTAAGTAAAAAACTACAAATACGACCTAAAACAAAAAAATATAATATAAAAAAATAGTTAATTAGAAAAAATTAATAAAATTAATTAGAATATAGTTATTATTAGTACTAGTTTCTTTTTTATTTTGTTTTTAAATTAATTTTTAGAATGTTACTAGTTTATAGACTTTTTATTAACTTATATTTTTAAAATTTTAGGTTTTTTATTTTATAAAAGCACTTCCTATATATGTATGGAGACTTTTAAAATTGAGAGTGCAAAACATTTGCCTTTTTACCAATTGAGTCACCTCTGTATAAGAATTTGAATTTAAACAGATACTTAACCTTCCTTTATAATTGCCTGCCAATTTTTATTAGGCTCCATGCTATGATATGACCTTTGGCCAAAATAAAAGAAAAAAAAAATGCTATGATATGACAGATTACATATATAAATTGTAATAATTTTATTGCTAAATTAAACATGAATTGAATATTTAATTAGTTGCCTCCAACTAATAATACTTTTTCGGGTTCAAAGTCTCAATCAATGTTATCGGTGGGCTAAAGAACAATTTTGACAAATTGAAGATTTAATTGACTTAGTAATTAAGGTTAATGACAATATATTGATAACCATTGTCAATTGTCAATTAATGTATGTAATAAGACAACAACTTGTTTTTCCCTTTTTATTTTTATTTAATTAATTAATTCCGTCATTTGTGGAACAAAATTTTATTTTTATCAACTCTTGGTTTTTCCCTTTTTATTTTTTTCTTGTTTTTCTAAAGAAAAAGGTTTTATATGACTTTATTGAACCTTATCGATTAGTATTTTCAAGATTAATTTTCTTTATTTTAAGTATTGTAACATTTTTCAAAGTTTATTTTCATTTTTAAAGTGTATAATGTTGAAATAACTTAATTATATGTGTATATTTTTAATTTTTAAAATATATATTATTGAAATATCTTATACGTCAATATTTTTAATTAGTATTAATATTTCCGTGTAAAATTTTATACACACGTATGAGAATACTTTGAAATTTATTAAATTTTGAAATTTCTTAAACATATGATTATCCTAAGAAATTTCTAAGGCACATATGCAACATATCTTGGCAATTTCTTAGCATCACGTAATGGCTTCTAATAGTATTTGTTGTTTTTATTCTTCCAAAATAATAATTATGCGTATAAAAGATCATGAAGACCTTTAAAAAGTAATAGAAAAAAAAATGAATGTCATAAATTGGATTTTTATTTACAGCATAATGAAACTAGTAAAAATCTCACATCAAAGGTAACGGTCTTTTAAAGGGAGTTTTAATGCATGATATTTCCCATACGGCATTAGTAATTTTCAAATAATAAGTTTTTATTTTAAAATATTAATCATTTAAAATTTTAAAATATTAATTAAAAAAATTATTTAATTATCATAATTTTAAAAAATTAAATATCTTTTTTAATTTTAATGTATTTCACCCGTGCATAAAAGATAGATTCATTTTTTTTTTCATATGTTCCAAATTATAGGTCACTTTCCTCTTTCAAACGATAATTAATTTATTAATTTACTAATATATCATTATTCAATATATTTCACTATTAGTGCAATATATCTTTATCAATAAATTATTAATTAATTTTATTAAACTATTAACCAAAACATAAAAGAACTGAATCGTTGGCATATTAATCAATAATGAAATTTTAATTATTTTTATTAGAATAATGAAACTTTATTGGTTTTGAAACATAGCATTAAAAAAAAAATAAACAATAATTATTTTCAAATTAGCAAGTGGCTCTGAATCCAAAGAGAGAGGGAAGAAATTTCTCAGCAACTGAATAAGAACAGATTATTCACGTCTGACCATATAAAATATTTGCTTGAAAGTTCTAATTGAGGGATTTTTGCAATATGTCACCGTCATCAAAATATTTAGGTTGATTTAAACTCAAAACACACTAGATCTAGAGATATAAGAAAAGGAAAACTCTCAATCTCTCTAGAATTTGAGATTATAACAAAATGATCTATAAATGGAACAAAACACCCTATACGAGGAGAAAATGGCATAAAACTATAAAGATAAGACAAAAATAACGCAAAAAAAAAAATGAAAAATAAAAGCAAGATGCAGAGGGGAAGGGAGCCATGGCTGAAAATGGCCCAAGAATTTCCCCAAAGCTGACTTAAGGAGAGAAAGAGAAAGAAAATGTAAAATATAATTATTTAAATTTCAACTAAAACTGAAAACAATTATACCAAGGGAAATAGTTATTTTGTTTTGTACTATTCTATACATTAAATAAATCTTTAATGGCTTATTTACCCACCAAAATCCAATCTAGTCTATACCTATTTGATTTAGTGTCTACCAAACCAGAGTTGATGAGTGAGGTAGGAAAGATTTTTTTTTTTTTTTACCAAATGGTGAGGTAGGAAAGATGGAATGTCAAAATTTATGCTAAATGTAGATATGTTTTTTTATGTCTTGATCAATGTCATCACTAACTTTGGGTAGGTGAAATCGCAGTTGTTGGAGATCTTATGGTTTTATTGTTGAAACTGCTTAGGACTCTGCAAGTGCAAAATAATGAAATCGTCATCAACACCATTATTAAATATATCTTCTTTATTGTTAATTATTAAGATAGAATATTAATGAGCTTTATTTTAGTAGTATTAGAATCATCTAGGCTACATATTTAAATTCTAATAAAATTTAGGAAAAAGTATAGTAATTACTATATGGTTTAACATTTGTTTTAAATGGATATTAAGATTTTTTCATGATATTTTAGTACTCTGTATCTACCACTATTAAATACTTCACTGTCAATTAATTAATACTGTTTATTTTTACTGACATAATAGATTATTATGTTGTTTATTTTAAAAATACTTTAATATCTCGTGAATTTCACAAAAATAATTTTTTTATTATAAAAAACTTGTCATATCGGCAAAAATAAAAGAAATTGATAAATTAACAGTGAAGTGTTTAACTTTAATAAACCCAAGGTACTAAAATGTCACAAAAAAAATTGCAATTCATTTTAAAATAAAAATCAAATCACATGATAGTTTATTGTAGGTACTAAAGTATTACAAAAAAAAATTCAATTCATTTTAAAATAAACATCAAATCATATGATAATTTGCTGTATTTTTCCCTAAAATTCAATTAACTAAAGAAAAAATTAGGGTAGGATGATTTTAAAATATAGGATAAGTATATATACGATATAGGTAAAAAATTCAAATTTGATTTCCTCTTCCATACTTAAAAAAAAAAAAAAAGGGGAGAGAAAAAGAACAATAGTTCCTCCTTTTAAAGCCCTTCAAAATGAAAATGTTAGCCAGCAATTTAGCATGGGATCAAGATGCATATTATGATTTTAAAATTGAGCCGATTTGCAAGTATTAATGATATAATAAACAATTTTATTTTGTTATTATTATCAATTTTATATGATCATTTTAAAATAAAAATTATTTATCTCATCCTAGAATATATACAAACATTAGCAAGGGGATCTTATCATATTCTTGTTAAAGTATATATATATAGACTTTAGTATACAGATAAAAACGAGTCTAGAATTTAGATAAAAAATAGATTGAATTTCAATAATTTTAAAATTTATATAAAATAATAGGTTGGATTTTAATAATTTTAAATTTCATATAAAAAAATTTCATAATACATATATTAAAAAAAAAAAAATTATAGGGATTGACTAAAACTCCAGTATAGTTCAGTCGCCCCTTAGAGCCCATATGGAAAACAAAAAATTCATTAGTGATTTTATTTAAGAATAAAAATGGGATTATTTAAATTGATAGAATAATTAATGAATTTTAAAAATTCCCACCGTAATATTTCCCTCCAAGCAATTGAAAAAAAAAAAGCCAAAAATTCAAATATGGCCATAAATTGCCAAAAGTTCAAATTTGTTGCTGCTGTTTTTCCCTCGACAAGAAAAAATTGAAATCTGATTGAATTGAATTTCTTCAAGTCCCAAAAGAAAAGAGACTTAACAGTGAGGCGGAAAGAGTACCCCACACATTCAAAAAAATGGGACCTTTTCAATTAATAAGGAAGAAACAGTAGTAGTAGGCAACCCACCTCCACACTAACTACCATTTACTTCCCTATTATCTTGAAATCTGTATTCCAACAATCCCATGCTTTAGATTGATTGATTTTTTTTTTACTACCATAAAATGCCAAATGCCAAATCAATCAAAATGGGTCCCATTGGACAGGTCTAATCAAAATGCTGTGCCAAAAATGACTTTCAAGTTTCAACCACAACCCATCTATCCACACTGATATTTGGCAAAAAAAAAAAAAAATCTATCCACACTTATTGCGCCTCTTGTTATGTTCAAGTTCGAGGTGATTCCCATAATCTATTATTCTTTTTTTTTGGAGTATTTTTTTGAATTTTTTTTTGAGCTAATGACAGAAAAAATATAAAAATAAAAACTCTTATGTTAGTGACTCTTTCATTTGATGTTTTTATTTAAGACATTTTACAAAATGCATCAATCGCTTAAATATCATTAAAAGCCATTTTTCCATCTAACTAGAGTTTTTTTTTTTCTTTTTTATACTAAAAAGGATAATACACAATGGAAACATGTTAGATAATACAACAGAATAATATTTTATTTAATATTTTTCATTAAATTGATAATAATTATTTATGATATGAGATATTTAAATTTGATACTGCTTAATTTTCACATTCTTAAAAATAATAAGAAGATTAACTGGATCATATCTTATTAACATCTAACTAAAATTTTTAGTTAATTTATTGAATCATATATGATATAATAATACAGTATAGATAATAAATAAATCTTATAGTTGAATTTATGATTTTCCAACACCTTAGTTTTTAACTTTATCATTAGATCAAAACTTTGCTGGCAATGAATATTATTATTATTATTATTATTTTTGTATATGTGTGATTTATAATTAATTGTTAATTTGCCAGGAGATTAATTATAAACCAGTTTTTCAGTTAATTGTTAAGAGATTATTAGAAAAAACATGTCTAAACATGTTTGATTTTGATATATAATTTGAGATAGTCGTGGGAGAATCTCTTATCCAAAGTTCTTTTTTTTTTTTTCCTAGTGCTTGTATTCAAAACTAAAATCACAATATGCAATTGTGCTCCCTTTCAAATCACAAGACACTTATAAGGTGGTGTTAACCCAACTTTAATTTAGCAAAGATTCTTATTAAATTACGTTTTTAACTGAAAATGTTATTTCCTGTGAAATAAGTCAATCAGTACATGAGTTGTATAAAATTCATATATATATATTTTTGGATGAGTTTAAATTTTGCTCAATTTTTTTTTTATCAAAATTAAACCTTAAACCTTTTTTTTTTTATTTTTCGAGTAAGGGATAAGAAATCAAACCTGAATCTATTACCTAAATTATATATGTACTTACCATTAAATTATACCTGATTTTATCTTAATCTCTTACCCAATTACATGAAAGAAAAATGTTATACAGCTTAATATTTTTATCTCAATTTCTTATTCTAACTGATGTGACATCATTGCATTGAAAAATATTTTATATAATACATTTTTGAAAAAAAATTGGTAAGTAAGATAATGACATATCAGTTGAGATAAAAATGTTAGGTTATATGGTATTTTTGTTATGGGAATACTAATCCTGTCACATTAATTTTCCAGATATAATCCTAATCTTGGTTTTAACTTCTCAGACATTTCATCCAATTATATACTTGCATGCATATCTCTCACCTAATCCTTTTTATTGCATTTCAACCGCACAAAATGCAAATTGACGCAACTCACTTCAATTACAACTTCCAATTTAATAAAAGATCAATTTGTAGCTAAAAAATGAACAAAATTAATAATGTTCTAACACAATTTTCACCATGTTTAGTTCAAATACAGATTGAAATGGTAATTTTTCTGTCAAATGTAAAAAGGCTGGCAAGTTGGGGTTAGTTTTGTGAGTTATGACCTAGCAAGAAACGTTAAAATAAAGAGTTTGAGACCATGTTCCTACGCGCTTTAGGTCTGTGTATGACCAAGACACCTCATGTGAATGCATCCATGGAAATTTAGATGTGTTCCAGAAACTAAGTTCTTCTTGAAAATAATAACATGTAGAACAAATACGACTTGTATTAATTTACCAGTTAGTCCTTGTAGAAACATCCCAACGATTAAAACTCGAAATTTTTCTTGAAATATCTCAGGTTCACATCTTCCGCACACGTCATTGTCAAGAATGATGCAAAAGCATTCTTTTCAGGCATATTATTATTACACAAACTGTAGAACATAAAGCAGAAAGTAACCAACGATTATGGTTTTTAACTTTTCAGAATCTTCCATCGGTGATGTCATATGTGTGCTGGGTAGGTTCCTTGTTCGGCGGTTGATGACTTGACGATGGAATACAATTCAACCATGCAACCTAACAAAGTTGAATAAAAGCACCCATCCAAATAAAGCCCCCAAACTTTCACATAAATACACCCCCACGAAAGTTACCTTCATTTTTCTTTTGCCACCCTTCCTTCAATGCCTTTCTAGTGCTTGTCCAAGCCATTTGCAGGCACCACCATCATGAAACTGAACCGTCTTTGCATAATCTTGCCAGCTGATTTTGATGATCTTGCACCACATGACCACCCCAAAGTCCCTCCACCTGCCCAGACAGAGCTGAAAAAACACCGCAACCGCGGCTGTGGAAGTCAAGTTCTAGCCTTTCTTGGCGATTCATTGCGACGGTTATATGACTCAAAATGGGTTGGCTGTTATAACCATAAAAGACCGAGAAAACACCACTCTGGTGCATTTCAAGACCTGGAAGGAATTCAAATAACTGAAAAGGTTGGTGGTGACAATCCAAGAATTTTCAGTTATGCAGAGCTTTATATAGGTTCTAATGGATTCAGTGAAGACCAAGTTCTCGGAAGTGGAGGTTTTGGAAAAGTGTATAAAGCAGTTTTACCCAGCGATGGCACTGTTGTTGCTGTGAAATGCTTGGCTGAGAAAGGTGAACAATTTGAGAAGACTTTCGCAGCTGAATTAGTCGCAGTGGCTCACCTACGACACAGAAATCTTGTTCGGTTAAGAGGATGGTGTGTTCATGAAGATCAGTTGCTTCTGGTTTATGATTACATGCCAAATCGAAGCCTTGACAGGGTTCTTTTTAGAAGACCAGAAAATTTGACAGCAACACTTCTTGACTGGGAGAGGAGAAGGAAAATAATTGGCGGCCTTGCAGCTGCATTACATTATCTACACGAACAATTGGAGACTCAGATCATTCACAGAGATGTCAAAACAAGTAATGTAATGCTTGACTCGCATTATAATGCCCGCCTTGGCGACTTTGGCCTGGCACGGTGGCTGGAACATGAACTTGGGTACCAAGCCAGAATGCCTTCAATGAGAAATCACCAGTTTCGCTTGGCAGATTCGACCAGAATTGGTGGCACAATTGGTTATTTGCCACCTGAGAGTTTTCAGAAACGAAGTGTTGCTACTGCAAAATCGGATGTTTTCAGTTTTGGGATCGTAGTGCTAGAGGTTGTCTCTGGAAGAAGAGCAGTGGATCTCACATACCCAGATGATAAAATCATTTTGCTTGATTGGGTCAGGAGGCTATCAGATGAAGGAAAGCTTTTACAAGCAGGAGATAGTAGGCTCCCGGATGGGTCTTACGCACTTTCTGATATGGAACAACTGATTCATCTTGGACTCCTTTGCACACTCAATAACCCGCAACTTCGGCCTAACATGAAATGGATTGGGGAAACTCTTTCTGGCAACAATATTTCAGGCAAATTACCACCTCTTCCATCATTTCAGTCTCATCCTCGATATATATCCTTCTCGTCTTCATCGAATACTAGCACAAGCAACACTGATACCCCCAGGTCCACTGTCTCTACACCTAGCTCAAACATTACAGTCACATCCACTTCATCAACCTTTGTCACAGCCATTGGAGAAACTATATATGCAACTGCAGAATTTGGAAACAATGGTTTAAGTTCTTCTAACACCAGAAATCATCGGCGAAATACCTACTTCATGGTGGAAACTCCTAGGGAAATATCTTACAAGGAAATCATTTCTGCTACAAACAATTTCTCTGACTCCCACAGGGTAGCAGAGGTGGATTTTGGAACTGCTTACTATGGTATCCTTGATGATGACCACCAAGTTCTGGTGAAGCGGCTTGGCATGACAAAATGCCCAGCAATTAGAACAAGATTTTCAACTGAACTGGAAAATTTAGCTAAGCTCCGACATCGCAGCCTTATACAGCTGCGTGGATGGTGCACTGAGCAAGGAGAGATGCTTGTTGTCTATGATTATTCAGCAAATCGCCACCTGAGTCACCTTCTTTTCCATCATGATAACAGAATTGGCCATTCTATCCTGAGATGGAGGCACAGATACAACATTGTCAAGTCACTTGCTTCTGCCATTCTTTATCTTCATGAGGAATGGGATGAACAAGTTATCCACAGAAATATCACCTCTTCTTCTGTCATTCTTGATCCAGACATGAACCCTCGACTCGGAAACTTTGCTCTTGCTGAATTCTTGACAAGAAATGATCATGCACATAAAGCAGCCAATAAGGGAAATAAATCAGTTCGTGGGATTTTTGGTTACATGTCACCAGAGTACATGGAATCTGGTGAAGCAACCCCAATGGCTGATGTCTATAGCTTTGGTGTGGTAGTACTTGAGGTGGTCACTGGACAGATGGCAGTAGACTTCCGGCGACCTGAGGTGCTATTGGTTAATCGAGTTCATGAATTCGAGGTGCAGCAAAGACCACTGGAGGAACTGGTTGATATAAGGTTGAACTGTGAGTATGATCACAAGGAAGTGATAAGAATTCTCAAATTGGGAATTTCTTGTACTAGGTCCAACCCAGAATTAAGGCCTAACATGAGGCAGACCGTAAGCATACTTGATGGTAATGATCAATTTTTTGTGGGAGCAGAGCAAAAGAAGGAAAGTAGAGAGGAATGGAAACAAAAGAATGCTTCTTCCTTGTCATTGATTAAGAGAATCCAAGCTCTGGGAATACAATGAGTAGCACAGCAGTGACAAACAGTTAAAAGACTACTAGGTCTTTGAGGCAGTCAAGAGTTCTTCTGTTCTTTTGTTTTTGTAAACTCTGTATACTATCCAACGTAGATGCTTCGAATTACAATAGTTTTCATGTTTTCAGATAAATTCACTCATGTAATGCTTCACCTTACAATAAATTAGATCCATCTGTACATATCATCCACTAATAGAAAGATTTGTGCTTTGGAAGAAGCTTGCACGGTTTGTTTTGTGAAAATCTAACAGCCTAATGGAGGCAGTCAATCAATATGAATAGATCCTACCCCTCAATGCTGGAAAGGATTCTTGATGAGGACTTTTCCGAGGATAGAAAGGGAATACATCTTAACGATTGTCCAGCTCACACCTGCAGTCCATCTAATTGGGAGGGAATCAATAGATTCCTTTTCAAGAGTGATTCACCTGGTGACGGAATTCTTCTTTCTCAACGATGAAGTAAGATCAAACTAATGAGCTTATTATCCTAAATCAAAACAAGTTGATAGGATTCCCCTTTTTTACGTCCCCACGTCCCATTATGCTTGTCGGCATCACTCACTTTATTGCACAATTCTCCCAACATTATTTAGACATTAGAGGAAGAATAGAACCAAGATAAGAAAATGCTCCGCACCCCTCTCGCGAGGAAGAAATGAAATAATCTCATAAATTATCAAGACGATTCATGGGATGATTGAAACTTCAATCATTTGAAAGGAAACCATAAGACAAGATACATGAACATGACAAAGAAGAAACAGTACTGAACAATAGACTTGAAATGTTCAGGCAATTTACATAAATTTTTTTATCTGACCTCACGTTGGAATATTTATTCAGCACATTTTTTAAATTGTCCTGCACGTAGTTTAACTTTATGTCACTGGCATTTCTTCATCAACATCAATTCCGACCCAGTTTACTAAAGCAAAGAGGAACTTTCTGAAGCTGACCTTCCCATTCCTGTCCCAGTCCATTTCTCCTGCATTGGTTCACAGGAATCACCAGAAGATGGTTAAAATGACTTAACTGATAGTACAAAATTCAAAATTTGAATTAAATTAAGTGAAGGAAATTTATACTGAATCGGGACTTGGTAATGTGCGCAGGCGATTTCTCCCAAGGTGAACCCTCATTCAATGCTTTGAGTACTTCTTTCTTGTTCAGCTTTCCATCACCATTCTTATCAAGAAATAAGAATGCTTCAACCATAGTATCAAAAGTCGCCTCAAGCTCAGGCGAACCCATCCTTGATGTCTGAAACAAATCCCCAGGCCATCATACGTTTAGAGCAGCAATGCAATCAGTTAACATGTTCATTAGTAGAAATATTAAATAAAATAAAAGTTTGAGTTTATCCTGTATACACTGTGAGGAGAGGAGGTAGGTTCCACTAGGAGATAGATGAGACACAGAAGAACAATGAATTCATTGAATTGTATGCCTTGGCTCCCATCGATGTCACAGGAATGAAACAGATCCTCAATCTCTTGGTCTTTTAGATTGAGTTGAAGTTTCTGTAAACATCGTTTGAGTTCGTCACAGTCAATAGTACCGTTTGCATCTTCGTCTGGCAGATAAAGTTAAAGAGAGTTAATATGCAATATAGTCAACCATGTCAAAGGCCATGGAAAAGGAAACTTGTTGAAACTCACCATACTGTTCAAATACACCCCTGATGTTTTTCAGTCCCTCTTTAAATTGAGGAAATCTCAAGATTATGCCATTAATAGATTTAAAATTTGTATGCCCTGATGAACTTCTCTTTACTTCAATCATCTTCTTTTCAAGCTTTGCATCCAATCTCTTATATTTGTTTTGTGAACCACAACGGCAAAACATCGCCCCTATTTTGGATGACAAGGACTTCAGAGATGGGCAAGAGTGATATGTGCCTTAAAAAGGACACAAGGATGAATCAAATGTATGCTCACAAAGGAGAGAAGATACGGATATGTTCACATAGCTCTATGTCATTTTGAAGTTTATGTTGCCTAAGCTAAATAGAGCAATAGACAAGAATATCTAAATTTTCAAGGTTGATAAACAATAATTATAATATTGGCAAGTTCTTCAGTTCCCTTTGCGACCTCTAGAGCTAATCTAGTAACATTACAAAAACATCAAGCAATCTTCACAATTTAGAAAACACAGTACTTTTTTTCCCAACAACTAATGCACTTATAATATCATTTCTAAAAGGCTATAGATAATTAAGGCATCAATTCACTATAATGCTTCTTATAACACCTATCAAATATACAGAAGCAGATGAAAGCAAAATAATACTCAACTAAACCTTAATTTCAAACTTGTTCGAGTCAGCTTCATGTATCATTTTCTCCCCATTCCCCTTTAGGTTGCATTTTGCTGCAAGATTTTAAGCTACTTAATACTTTCTTACTACTTTACAACAATCATCCCAAAATTTCCCCTCATTTTCTTATGTTCTACAACCTCAACAAGCATATTGTCCATTAAGCTTACATTCTCTCCTTAAGCACTCCAATGGTCTCAAAGCGCTCTAGAATAAATCCAAAGAAATTTGAATAAGTTCCACTAAATTGGTTCATATATGAAGACATTTTCTAATCAATCTTGCATTCACTCTCAAGTATTACAATGTTCTTAGAGTGCTTTAGAATTAATCCAAAGAATGACACCCTCAATTACATCTTTTGCATCTTGGAATAAACAAGGAAAAAGAATTCCTTCCTTGAGCTCCTTTCTTTCAATTAATAAATGAGTATATTGTTGAAATAGCATTAGCTCTCACGTATTTCATTGCTCTAGAGTGCTCTATAAGCAATCGACCGAAAAAACCTGCGTTTTATGCATCTTTGAAAGAGCAAGAAAAAGGAAAGGAAATAAAACACCCCAATAGTCACTACCTCGTTGAGTTCCTTCTTCTCATTCTTTCCAAGACCAAAATGTAACCTACAATGAAACAATCCGTGGAATAACTTGTAAAATTTGAACTATCAATTCTATTGCATACCTTATAAGTCTTGCCACTCTAGATAGATGAGTTATTATTTTTCAAGAAGGGAAAATCTCAGATAACTAGTAAAGGAAAATTTGTGATGTGAAGTGATGTATGGGTATTAATAGGCTTTTAAATTGTCCAGGAAAGCCGCAGTTCTGCCGTGGGTTTCTTTCAAGCTATTATCATCTACTTCTATTAGATTAAACAATTCCAATACAACCCAGAAACCCACTAAAATGAAAGAAATTCTGAAGGTTCTAATCAAATAACATATGAGAAATATCATTCCACCATATCCCAAAGATTAATAAGCATAAATTAATCAGTTCCAAAAAAAAAAGCATATATTAATAACTCATGAAGATGAAGCAATTACAAAATAATGTTTTACCAAAAATGGGGAAAATAAAATAATGACTACCTAGAATCAGAACTGAAACTACCCAGGAAACTTACTATGTATATATTAACACATTCAGTGAACACAAACTAAGTAAAATTGCAAAAATTGAAGAACTAAGTAAAATTGCAAAAATTGAAGCTTTCATGGTTAACTTCTACAACCCAGAAACTTTTAGGCATTTGTTCACATTCTTTTTCAATTTTTTGGTCTTCCCTATTGTTGGGTTTCTATGAAAGATGGTTAATTCAACAACCTAACAAGAAAATGATATAGAATTAAGAAAAGAAAAGACATACCCACTAAATCTTTCATAGCTGTTGGTGAGAGATAAGAAGCAGCTGGTTGTACCAAGAAGTAAAACTGTAAAAGCAAAGGCACCAGCTTTATTATCAGAAACGGGAAAAGGATGTATTTTAATACCAAGAAAGCAAATAGAGGGAAATAAGGGTCAAGAATAAGCAAATTGGGGTTCTCTTAAAGTGGAGATGCAATTATGGCTTTTGACAATAAGCAGAAGTGAACTCCCCAACATCCAAATATCATTCTTGTTATTATTTTTTATTATTCTTATGAAAGCTAGAAAGAATAAGCTTTTGCTTGTACTAGACATGGTACCAAATGCCAAGAGAATTGAAGCTATCTGGTTCCTTTTAATGATGAGAAGAAATTGGAATCAAATTCTACACCATTAAAAATGGAAAATAATCCTAAGTGGCCTGTATTGGATAAGACTTCAATGAATTTAAAATGTCAGTTTGTGCAATAATAACTTTTAAAGTGTGCATAAAAAGTAAAGAGATATTTGATAATAATGTTTAAAAACTTTAACACTGTGTTTGAAAAGGGGACAGAGAGAAAAAAAGAAAAATAAAAAAGTAAAATAACTTTTCTTACTTGATAAGAAAAAAAATAGAGAAATGAAAGAAAAATAAATTTTATTTTTTATTTTATTTTTATTTTAAAAAATAAAATAAAGAGTAAAAATAATATGGTGGAAAATAAAATTTATTTATTTTTCATCCATACATATAAGAAAAAAAAAATAAAAGTTATTCTCACTTTATTTTTTTTCCTCCCTCATAAAATTAGAAAAATTTATAGAAATTAAGGGTATTCAATTAAACTTTTACAAAGTTTATAAAATATATATTTAAAAATTCATTAATTTTTATAAATAATAAACTTTTCTATAATTTTTACTGATTTTTTATGCATTAATAAAAAAAAAAAAAAAACTCAAAATTTTCTTGCACGTCTCAAAATTTCAGTTTCTCCATATCTCCTTGTCCGCCAAATGAGAATCTTGCCATCTCTCTCCCGTTCTGCCACTAAAATTTGATTCTGCCTCTCCTTCCATTGTCGACTATTTTAATATTTTATTCACATTTAAAATTTCATTTTCTTTTATTAGCCGCATAGCCAAAGGCAAAATATTTTACTAAACATTTTTACCTCCAAATTAAATATTTTATCAGCTAAAAATCATTAAGAATTTATTAACTCTGAAAAAATCATTCACTTAAAAAATCTGTAAAAATGTATTGTCAAAGATCGTAATAGTAAATGCTCTTAAGGAATGAATGATGCTGCAGAAGTTGAAGCTTGCAGCACTAGGGAGGCCCTCAGTTGGATCAAGCAATAACAATGGACAAACATCATTCTAAAAATAGATGCTCTTGTAGTGGTTCAAGCTCTTAGAAGTCCAGCAATACTCGCTTCAACTTTGGGACTAATTATTCAGGATTGTAAGAAGCTACTATAGAAACTAATTTAGTAGTTCTAAATTTTGTAAAACGGTTTGTGAATAAGGTGGCTCATGGCTCGTGTTTCTTATTCCATTTTAGATTGTATTATCTGGGAAAACAAAAAAAAATCTATAAAAATCTTAATTAAATACATTCATCCTAATTATTTCTTCCTAAAGAGAGAGAATGAATAAATCAAACCCACTTCTCTATCAATGTTCAAAATTGAGTTTGAATAGGGGGTTTTATTCCAAGCCCAACCCTATCAAGACCCATCTCTAAAATGGGCTACAAATGAAATGTAACATTTTACTCATAGGCTAAGCTTAGATGAATTTGGATTGAATTTAATCATACTTGTCTTTTTTAAACTTAACTCTAAGCTTAATTTGATTCAATCATGCAACATAATATTTTGACTAAATTCAGCTTGCATTTAAAAATATATAATATTTTATGTGTAAATTTTTAGGGTGGACCGTACTTATTGAGCAAATATCAAAGAAATGTATTCCTAATCCCCCTAAAAAATAGTTAGGCTTTTTTAGACTCACAGCGAACACAAGAAAAAAAAATCTCTATCTAAACCCGCATTTTTTGAAGCGGGCTTAAGTTAAATGGATTTTGAGCCGATGAGCAAGTTTACCACTTTGGTATTATACTCTCAGCTTCGCACTCATCTTTTTCATCAATTGCAATTAGGGATGACGTTTTCATCAATTGTATTTAGGGATCCATTGTGCACCCGACCCTATTAGAATAGGTAATACACGTGAACAGATAATGCCTGCTCCATTTAGCAAATTAAGCAGGATGCATTTTCTATTTTTAACCGACTAAGATTTGAATAATAGTATAACTCGATCCAAAGCTAACCCGATTATACATATATACATATATACACCCAACTTGAGATGGGTACTTCTTTTTTTTTTTTTTAAAATGGGTTAAGTTCAGATTTTGCAAAATTCCAACCTGTTGTCATCCCTAATCGAAATCCAACTCCAACAAGCAAACCGCATAAATAGTGTTTGTGCACAATGAGAGAGAACTTGCAGGCTATAAGACAAAGGTATCTTCTTAGCTCAAAAGATCCAAGACTATACAGAACACTGATGATGATACACTTGATAAGGGCAATATGACTTTTAGATCTACTAGACAAGAAAAAGTAACCCCAAAAGAGAAACAAACAAGTTCCTGTTTCTAATATGGAAATGTCTCTGCTATTCAGCCAATATTACTCATCATCCATTCTACTTCTTGCCGCATGTTGCCTTCCAAGGGCAACGAATCTCCATTACCGAATGCAGACCTTGGTCTTTTCTTCATGGAAGCGGCAGCTTGTGAACCCACGCCCATTGGAGACACTGGGCTCCCAGTTGAAGTCAAGCAGCTTTCAACAGAACAATCACCTATTCGAGCTGGCAAATTTGCAGTATTTTTGTTCTCTAGGGCTGCAGCAAGTTCAGATAAAGAAGGCATTTTTATGTTGTCCACTGGGACCATTCCTTGGCATTCACTGGAAACCTTGATTGCTAGTTCAGATAGCTCTTCCCTGGCAGCTTCAAGCCCAGCAGATGCAGCGGCCTGATCATTCAGTGCTTTACAAGCTTTTTCAAGGATTGACTGTAGGTATTTCCCCTGTGCTTCAATCCGAAGTTGGAGACGACGCTGCACCTGCTTGTGAAAAAACCCTCGATTTTAAAAACCATCACTAAGCTAGCATATTATGAATATTAAAGTATGTTGCAAACTATGCAAGGAGAACCAAGTTATTAAGATTACACTTTTTTTAGTTTATAATAAACCATTAACAAAAACCTCAGCCATCAAATAACAGCTATCTCATAAGTAACTAATTGTGAAATGTGCAAGGCTCAACTATTGTATGCTAACCCCAAAAAATCCAAAAGCCACATTTTGTTAATCACATCAGATGCAAGAGTGAAAAAACTAACCTCAAGCTGCTCATGCAGTCTTCGTTGGACTTCCATCTGTACCCGCAAAGCCTCAGTAACCTGGTAACCACTGTTTGGAAAACGAACACAATTAAATGAGGGCAGAGAGATCAAACAAGATTTGGCACAATACCCAAATGGAAAAGATGACATACTCATTCAGATCCTGTGCTATCATTCTTGATGATGTTGATGTAGATGAACCAGTATCCTGACTTTCTGCAACAGATGCTGCAATCCCAACTACACACCATTACTTAATGAATTAGAATTTTAACTGCCATTTTTTTTCAACCAGAAAGGAATCTTGCTTGTAAGATAAAGCTTCGATTCTAATTTCCCCATAAAGCTTTGATTCTAATTTCCCCTACTTTGCATATCCAACCATACTGCACCATTGCACACACCCATCCCCTCCCCTCTTTCAAGCATTTATGATCTTGCTGGATCATTTTAATAATCATCCTAAGACCTCCAAAAAAAAATTTCTGTTGCAGAAAAAAGAAAATGATAGAACATCTATAAGGATTCATAAGAAATTGAACATCATACCATCCTTAGAGTTATCATTTGATTCCTTGCAAGATTGCCTGCCCAACCGGTATTTCTGCATGCAAAGGCATCAAGGAACAACAATTAAATCACAAGAACCTAGATCACTTAAAAAATCAAAATGATTCAACAGAGAATATTGACAAACCTGAAGGTGAGATTTTAAGTGATATAGCGTGAGGCCCTTTACCCCCATGGTCCTCATAATTGTCTTTGGTGTTGCCTCTGCAATGCATGTCAAGACAAAATTAGAAATTTCTCATAAGTAAATCTATCATGAATTATGAACTCAAGAATAATAAGTCAAATTTGTTGGACATTGCAAAATTTGGCTAATCACAATTAGGTTTCAGAATTAGATTTGACAATATGCAAGGTTTTGTAAAGCACAACTTGGAAAAAACAATATCAGACTTGCAAGTTTAAAATATAAATGTGCACTTGAAACCAACTTGAAACCACTTAAAAGATAGCAGAATATCAAAAGTATAATGTCCACAAACTGAAACCCATAATAAAAGCAACTACTGGTATCACCTTTAAGAACTTCATCCAACTTTTAGCTAATCAATTCAAATTTCCTATTATCAGAGTATAGTGTTTATATGATTTACAGACTTGCATTAAACCTTTTGGGTCACATTACTACACAAGCATGTGAATGTTAATCAACACCTAAGCCCCAAGATAAGCCTAGGTGCCTATGCTCAACGCATCCTGCTGGAACTTGCATACTGTCCTAATAGGTCGAGCAAGGGTTAAAACAAAAGTCATGACCACAACCCTATGTAACATCCATGAAAACCATTTTCACAAGACAACCACACCACATACATCACCATTGCTGCTCTTCAATGCTATGCTTGAACATTCACAAGGCCACTGACCATAATTCTAGTTGTGAATATTCTGCAGCTATAAGCATGCCATGACCAGACTGCCCATATTTTCTATGCTCATTTTCTTTATTTATTTCTTTTTCATCTCTAATGCATTCATCATCAAAATGCATCAAATATTAAAACAATAAAGTGAACCACTAAACCTGCCTGATTCTAAAACAATCTAGCAATCAAGCGAACATATGAAGTTGTTGTAGCGCTCATCATGCACATGATGATGCAGTGGAGACAACAAATAACAACAAGACAAGCCCTGGAAGACAACACAACAATTTGAGTGCACTATACTTACATACATGATGGACACTACAAAAGGAATTATGCATTAATAGCATAAAGATATAGGTTGATATTATAAGTAGTAGGTGCATGATATTAACCCTTCCCAGTCAATAAGCACCTCAAAAAAAATGTTTTTGAGCTTCATTAAACATGTTTATAAAAAACTCCAGGCTGTAGTTGGTGCAAACTTCCACCATGCTCAGCCAGCAATTTCCCTTCAAAACCTCCCTGTATGATGTGCCAGATTCTTGTAAATTAATGCCAGGGACACTAGCCAAACTCTCAGTCCCCCACCCTCCCCCAACTCAAAATTGTGATAAGTAAACATATGTATGCTTTCCAGAGCGCAACAGAATAACCTAAGTGGATGAAGGCCACATCTCAATGGCCATGTCACAGAAGGTATAATGATGCATTGATGCCAAAGAAAATGGGATACCTCTCAGATATTCACACACACACACACACAAAACACATATGTTTTTTTTTTTTTTTATGTGTATATATATATATATACACATATATATATATATATATAGAGATATATATACATATATATGTACATATATATACATATATATGTACATATATATACATACATACATATATATATATATATATATATATATATATATATATATATGAAACAAGCACTTTCACAAATATGAATTTTGCAGTAATCCATCATGTAGGCATTCCAATAACTTGAGACAGGAAAATTTCTCAAAAACCTTTAGTCCACCTCAACCAATTAAAGCTGTACCCCAAAAAAGATAAAAAAAAGAAAAAAAAGGAGAGGAAGCGTTGGGAAATGGTTCCAAGATGAACATTGATCTTGCTACATCTTTCTGAAAATGCTTTATTTCAAAGCGTTGGGTATTTTTTAGCCCCTTGTATCCGGCACTTCTACCATTCTAAAAGTAGTAATTGCAATTATGAAACAACATCCATGGTAATGGGAAGAAGGCGCTCTTATTTGCTAGCAGCAAGGGCATGAAAATGCTGTCACTTGACACAGTATAGATCTGACTGGCTGTTGGAAATAGCAGTGCTGGCAGCAGGAAAGATGTAATGGTGTAGTGGTGCACTAGATAGGGAAAAGAAAAAGGTTTTACCAAATATTCCAAAATAAACATGAAAATAGCAGGAGATTTAAAAATTCTCTATTACTTGGTCAAAAAGATAATAATGATTTCAAGTTGAAACCTTAGTTGATTCAAAGTAGCCAGTTTGACCCAAGCACTCAGAGCTCTAGTAAAAAATACAAAAAAATGAAAACAAAAAAAAAAAAAAAAAAAGGAAAGAAAGATAAAACAAAGTGCCACTCTCAATATGTGCTTTCCCACTAATTCTATATTCACTGAAAATCACATGCTGATAGAAAGGCATAATTTCCAATTCATAGCGGCCATATTAGAGATTTAGAGTTCTTCTGTTAGTAATGATGAAAGGCAAACAGTAGAGATTTAGATTTCTTCTGTTAGCAATGATGAAAGGCAAACGGTTAAAATCGATAAAGAAACCCAGTAGGTCAACAACTGTACATAAACAACGTTATGTTTTTTTAAATCAAACAACAAGGTGAAAGATCTTCTGACTTGTCTGCTAAAACTGCTACTGTGCACTCACTAACCAGAAGAAATTGCTCATCTTTCATACCAGATGTTGACAGGGAAAAAATTGCTGGAAATGCCATCAGTATGACTCATCTTTCTGATGGACTTTATTATCCTATTTTTTATGCACATCAATAATATGGAATTAATTGATTTGAAAATATTATCCAATATATTCTCCATAACAAGAAACCAATTCTAAAAAATTTTAAAAAGCCCAAGCTTTTGAAATCCTTGGAATTAGTACCAAATGTCCAGCCTAATATCTATAGTACAAATACATTGCATAATTCTGTCTGTCCATGGAGCATCTTTTCTACTGGAACTTTTTTCTGTGAAATGTGAATACTGATAACATTTGAATTAAAAGGAAATAAATCAATTCAAAACTTTGAGAACAGCTCAGAAGATAAACAATAAGATAATAGGCCTTCGTTATTGGTTCGTTTGCTCATATGTAGACAGTTAAAAGATACAGAGCCCAAAGCTTGTTATTTACTTTTCAATATAATATCCAGTTAATTGCTTCACCGCAAATCTTCATAAATTCAATACAAATAACAGAAAATATTCTTTCCCAAGCAAAGACAAAGTTCTATGGTGTCTTAATTTGTCTTTTTTGTTGTATCTTCCTGCAATAAAATGATTTAGAAGTGCCCTACAGGCACATAATAACAACACTAAAATTAAGAGAGAAATGAATTGGAAAAACAATAAGCACACAAAATCAAGGAACATTGGTGAGTCAATTAAAAAAATCGAAACACTGAAGATAAGACTACTTGCAATGTCAATATCATATCCATTTTAAAAAGAGGATCATATTAAGAAAAAAAATAACCCATGGGTCACCTCCACTAACAGAAAGAGAGGGAGGGAGGGAGGGAGAGAGAGAGAGAGAGAGAGGCAAAATGACCCATTATAACAGTATGAATAACAATGACACAAGTGAAAATTGCCAATTCATCTAAAATAAATATATGGAAATATTTGATAATAACAACTAACCTAAAAAAAAAAGAGAAAGAAAGAAAAGAACAAGGGCAGGGAAAAAAAAACCTGTAGTTAATAAGGGTAAAAAAAAAAAATCAGTATTTTATCATTCAAAATCATATCAATCAATTAGCAGTTAGCCAAACCCCAAATCACCACACCAATTACTGCAATCGCCCCATAAACAGAATCACAAGAAATTACAAGGTACAATTAAAAGGTGGCATCTTTTGTCAATTACAAAATCCACTGGACTAAATTTAAGCACCCAAACCTCGGATTTATAAAACAATAAATAAAAAGAAGAATTTCCCCCTCATATCATGAACCCAGAAACACACATTTCAAGCTCTACCAATAAGCAACAGTGCATGAAGTAAGTTAATAACCACAAAATTAAATTCAAAACCAGAACCAATAGCCAAAACAAACAAAATTATATATATATATATATATATATATATATATATATATATATATATATATATATATATAGAAAATAAGCGCTATCAAGCCAAATAAAACCACATTCTATACTAAAGAACTCAAAAACAGAGAAAACAGAAACTCAGCAACCCAAAAATCAATACAAAGATACACATTAGACATTTTGTTTATATGTAAATGAAAAAAATGGAGACTTTATACGCACTGTCAGGTCCACCCAGTTGAGTAACAGCATCGACGAATCTCTCATGGAGCTCGGCGGTCCACCGGAGACGGGGCTTTGGATCCGTAGTGAGAACCAAACACGCATCCCCAGGTAGGTTGGTTCCATCCAATGACCCTTGAAAATCACCATGTCCGACACTGCCATCCAGCGGCAACGAGTGCATCGCCGAGTACATTTTCCGTTGAAATAACAATTTTCCGGCGGAAAATGCAGGGAAAGATCCGATTCGGGTTACAGGGTCGGGGCACGGAGCCCCGAGAAGGATGGAGGGAGAGAAAGAGAAGGGGATATATATGAGTAAATAGGTACTTTGCGTGCGCAGGAGAGAGAGAAAGCTTAAGACATGCAGAGGTTAAGACAGCAATGGGCTTATTTGTGTGATGTGTAATGTCGCTGTCTGTCTACGTCTTTTTCACACGACACCAATTGCATTCGTATGGAGTAAAAATAAATTTAGTATTGTTTTAAAGACACTTTTAATAAAAATAAGATAAAATATTATTTAGTATATGAAATTTTTTTAAATTAATAATTTATTTTTGCAATTTAAAAAAGAAAAATTTATTAAATTTTAAGATTTAATTCTATCAAAACAATTTACCATTTAATCCAAATTTCTTTAAAATTTTATAAAAAAAAAACAAATAATTAAAAAAAATAAGAAAATAATTTTTAATATTTAATATATCTCTATTATCATCATCCCCACAATCTCTATTAAAATATCGCCTAACATCCCTTAATAATCCACATAAAATTAACTGAGAAATCAATGAGTTATAGATTGAAGCGAGAACTTCTCTCTCTCTCTGGATAACAATGGCATTGACTATTTTTAGATGTTTTCTGCGATCATCATAGCAGATCGACGATGGCTCGAGAGTTGTTGCAAATCAGCAATGGAGATCAACTTCTGAGTTCACATGGAGCTCGCTGGAATAGAGGAAATTGAGCCCAAATCTTTATTGTGTGTTAATGGTTGAGTTTTGCTGATCGAAGATGTGGTGATGGTGACTTGGTTGATGGCTTGGCCTGCCGTTGATTTTGATTTTGATGATGAAAATGGTGTTGATGACATTTTGAAGCTTGTGGCAGTGGTGAATCGGGATGATTTGGAAGGAATAAGGGCGATGGTAGGGAAGTACTGCTCATGAGAATCAGAGCTTCCATAGTTAGTGATAAAGCTCAGATATTCATATCAGACCAATCAATATTGTTACCCTTTATTCCATTTCTTCTGAACCTCATATTTGATAATAAGAAATCAATTAATTCCTCCTATCATTAAGCGAAAGAAATCAATTAAATACCAGATTCCTTTGCTCAGCAAATTTAAGCGTTCTTGGGTTAAGGCCAATTTTTCTATAAACAAAAAAAATTAAAGAGTAAATTAGAGGTTCTAAATGATACAGCAAAACTGATAGCTTCAACTAAAATGTATGGAGGATACACGTATTGGATGAAAAGTTTAGTAAAAGATAATAACAATAAAAACAAAGATTAATAGCAGAAGATAATAACTATGAAAGATTAGAAATTTGATATCAGCAGTTATAATTTGCTGTTCTGGTTATGGTTCATAGCTAACAGAGCTCTGAACTGATAAAAGAAAAAACAATAATAAAACTAAGTCATTAATTGGAAAAAAAAAAAATTACACACGAAACACTGCTCATATACTTGATAATCGATTAAGTTAATTTAGAGATTGGTTAAGGTTTATGTTATGCAACCAGCCTTATAAATAAAAATTAATTTATGAAAATAATTTAATAATGAATTAGATGATATAAATATAAAAGTTTATTTAATTTGTTCAAAATGTAAATTTAATTTTAATTAATTTGAAAATTGATTGTTTGGGTTTAGTTGGGGAGTGAGAGAGAAAGAGAGAGAGGAAGAGAGGTAAAAGGATAAGAATGAGAGAAACGGCAAAAAATATAAAATTTAATTGTAAATTAAGTACATTTTAAACATTTCATAAATTTTAATGGGAAAATTAATAGAATGAATATTTAATATAATGGAATGAATTATCAGTGACTAAAATTCTCATTTTTCAAACTGTATCGATCAAGTCATTATTTAAACAAATTTCATAGACTAAATAATAATTTGCTCATAAAAATAAATATGATATTATTTTTCACACTTTTTATTAATGAATAAATTTTATTTTTCTTATATTGGGAAAAAATTATTTTTCGTATTATTTTTATGATAAACTTAAATATAATATTTTTTTTCTAACTTTGTATTAATAATTAAAAAAAATTATTTTTTATAAATATTTTAACGTGATTTTATTCTATTAAGTATTCTGTTGGATATGTATGATTTATATTATATATTTATATGTAATGAATATTTTATAGAAAATGATATCATTATAAATAAAAATAATAATTTGTAAAATTTTTCTTTGAAAATTTATTTATAATATTAAAATTCTTGAATTATTTTAATTTGAAAAAAAATACAAATGATTATCACGTATATAAAAAAATGAAAAATCATAAAATAAAATCACGTTGAAATATTTATAAGAAAGGAAATAAAAAAAATAACCATTAATTTAAAGTTAAAAAAATTATATATACTTTTAACATTAAAAGTGAAATGAGAAAAATAATATTTATTCATTAATAAAAAGAGAGAAAAAATAAGAGTACTATATGTATTTTTATATGCTATAGTAGGTTATATATTAATTTTTCTTTAAAAGTTGAACATCTAGAAAAGAGAGTATTTAAATAAAGAATTTTTCTGTGGTGCATTTAATTTATCTATAAACCTGCCTTTTTAACCTTTTGATATTAGGTGAATCTTTAACTTATTGCTTAGGAAGTTTTAGGTTTCTTTAGTTGGTGTGAGTCACACGTCAAATTGTTACTTATTTTGTTTTATGCTTATTTAGGTAGTGTGAGTCAAACTTATTCTAATATTATTCTATTTAATCTCTGTTTAGTATCGAATTTAAAAAAAAATATTTTTCAGTAAAAATTTTTATATTTTTTAAAAATTTACTTTTGGAAAAAACAAGTAAATTGATTTTTTTTTTAGAAGTATGTTTCAAAAAATAGTTTATAAAAAATAATAAAAATTAATTAATAAAATTAAAAAATTTTAAAAGTATTTTTTTAACCTAAAGAGTAATCCAAAACAAATCTTTAGTTGTTTTAAATTTTATATTTGCATAGAGCAAAAGAAAATTTATATCAACGCAAAGCATAAATTTTTAATACGAAGTTTGAATTAAAGAATGCCTTCAGTCAAAGTATAAATTTGATGGAAAAAATAATTTTATTTTTATAATTGGTCTAATCATGCAGAAACTTGGTGTTTTATTGCTGTAAATGAAAACAAAAATCATTATAAAAAAGAAAACAAAATTCCAATGTCGAATTTTACTACTTAGACCATTATTGTATGCTTCGACCTTTTACTTAGGCTATTATTTTATGCTTAGACCTTTTACTTTTATTTTGCATTTTTTAAAGAAATTTTTTTATTAAAATTTATATATGTACAGTTACGCATGCATATAATATGCATAAATATTAATATTTATGTAATATCTATGCTAAACAATGCCAAATATTTATAATATTGATTTTTAATAATAATAATAATTATTATTATTATTATTATTATTATTTATATATAAAATAATGATTCTTTAGAGCTGATTTAGTTATAAGAAAAATTTTTAAAAATTTTGAATTTATAACATTTAGAACTTTTTTGGTTCATGATGTTATAAAATAAAATGTAAATCGAATAGTTATCTGATTCTAATAATTTTAACATGTTTTACAGATTAAATGTTTAGCCTATTTAAATTAAATGATTAGTTTAATAGATTAATAGTCATCTCATTTAATACAGTAAAATATCTATAAATTAATAATGTTGGGACTATAAAATTTCATTAATTTAGAGAGACATTGATTAATCGATAAATTAATAATTTATTAATTTATGGAGTGATTTTAAATTAAGCAAAAATAAATTTAAAATCACTAATAAATATTTATAAGTCTAAAACTTAGAAGAAATTATAACTAGTGCCATAAAAAATTCAAATGAGAATCAAACTAAGAATGATTTAGTACTTTTGGAAACAACCACCAGAAAGGAAGCAATTATAGTATCAACCACTTTTCATAATTTTTTTTTACAATTCGAGAAGGTTACATATAAACTTTTAAATGCAATAAGAAAAATTAGAAATGAAATTCACCTAAATTTAAATTTCAAGAAAAAATAAAATACTATAGATTCATATTTTACTAAATTGTCATAAGTATATGTATATGTATTAAGTATATTTGAAAAATTATTAATTTATAGATGGGATAAAATAATGTATTTATATAAAGTTGTTATGCAAAATTATTATATTATTAATTTATTAAAATTATTCATTTTTTGAATTGGCCAGTTGGGACTGAAAGAAATTATTATCTTAAAGAGATTATTAATTTATCGAGTATTAATTTATACAGGTTTTACTGTAGTTGAGATTAAAAATAAAATATTTAATGAATATAAAAAAGATTTATTTATAATTTTTTTTAGCAGGTGAAAATAAATTGAATATAAGTATATTATTCATATTTTATATATATTTATTATTATATTATATTTCAGTATGCGATTTATTTATAAATTAAATATAGTATAAAAGGATTTAAATAGAATATTCAAAGAGAGTGTTGCTAGGGTGGCTGGTTTATTTTTGCAGTATGTCTAGCAAATGGGAGAGATCAACGTGGGCTCTGATTTGCACATGGTGGTGTTGTGTTTGTTTATAGGGTGTTTGGTTGCCGATAAAATAAAAAAAGAAAAGGTTAAAGAGGAAGGAATTGTATTCTCTCCAACAAATCACTAATGTTTCATTTCGGTTAAGAGATTTTCAAATCTATAAATTTAATAATATTTATGAATTGTAAATTCATAAACTGTAAAATTCATAAATTTTAAAAATTTTACCGTTTAAATTAATTATAAAATTAATATATTGTTAGGGACGATCTTGAAATACAAATAAAAAATAATAGATTTTAAACTTTCTCATCTAGAAGGTAGGAAATTTAAATTTTTAAAAATTAAAGATTTTGGAATGTAAAGAATTTTTCAAAATCTATGTATTTTTTATTATATTTTAGATTGTCAAATAGTAAATTTAATCTAAATTATAAATTTTATAAAATTTCTTATTTGAAATATCTCATACCAAACGAGGCTTAAATTAGTGATAATAGAATAAAATTGAGACTAAAATTTAAAATTCAGATATTTTTACTTAGTTGTTTAAATGCTTGTGTATTTTTAACCATATCGTTTCATTTTTCTTCTATATTATTTAATTCTAAAATATTAAATAATTTATAATTATTATTTATTAAAATAATTATTATTTTAAAATTTTATTTAATATTTAAATTAAGTTTTATGTCATTATTTTTTGAACTAAAATGTTTGTTATCATTTATTTGATTTTCATATAAAATTATTTGTGTGTATATATGTTTATATTATATTTATTTGTATATGTAACTTACATTAGATTTTTTTAATATTCATATAATTATATAACTAAGTATAAAATTATTAATGTATTTATAAAATATTTTATTAATCACTTTTGTTAAATATAACATTATTATTCAATTTATCATTAATTACATTCTAATTTTAATTGATAATCAATTTATCAAATTCTTAAAATTGGGTGAACTATTCCTATCAAAAAAAATTGGGTGAACTATTATTTAACATTCAATAATAATTTGAAATCAATTTAATATATAATTCTTCTAATTTGATGAGTGCCAAAATTTTGCTAATATCTCTTTGCTTTATATATATATATATATATATATATATATATATATAGATGTGGAAGGAAATAAAAGGTTTATTACTTTTCATTGTTTGAGTTTAAACCTCTAATTTAATTTAGCTTTTTGTGTTACGACTTACAAGGTGTCATCATCATTGGAAATACTAAAAATTGTTCAGATAAAAAGGCTAATAGCTTATTTATCAGGATTTTATAAATTTCTAGAGAAATTAATTTATTTTTGTTTGAATAAAAATATGAATTTGATATTTTAATTAAAAATTAATTTATAATATCACTTTATTATTAAAAAATTTTGATCATTATATAATTTTCTCGCAAATGTTTCAAATGTATTGTTTTAAGTATCAAAATAATTACCACATAAATCATTATAAAAGAGCATTAGAATTTACTATCAAAATAATTAGCACATAAATCGTGATGAAATAACATTAAAATTTATTATCATTTTTTTTAAAATAAAGTTAAATTTCATTAATTATCAGTGACTAAATATAAAATTCAATTAAAAAAAATTGACGAATCGCAAATATTTATCAGAATATCCAATTGCTTTATATTTTTGTTTTGAAAAATTGTAACTATAATAATTGAAAAATATGACAAATCATTATTTTCTTTATGAGCATCTGAAATGTAATAGTGCACATTATACCATCAAACTTATGACAAAAAAAAAAATCAACAATGAAAGATAAAATAAAACTTTCAATAAGAAAATACAAAATAATATAAAAAATAAAATGCAATATAACACAAAATAATAAAATGAAAAATATCACTATAGTAATAATAAGTATAAATTCACCCATAAATATATGGTAAAATAAAAATGGGAATGCGATGATATAAGTAATGAGACAAATAATAAGATCAAGCAGAAGGAATGTCGAGCAACGATAAAAGAAGACGGGTAAATAAGTGATGAATGAGTGAAACTAGTAATAAACGTTGCAATGATAATAGAGATTAGCTATCCGTATTAAATTTAATATAAGATATTAGAATTATTGTCGATAAAAAAAAAATCAACAATGGTTCGAAAATAAATCTTAAAGGAGAACTAAAGAGAAAATGAGAATGATAAACAACTATAGTTTTGCTTTTTCTCAACATTATTATTGGAATCATTATATAGAAAAATATGTACAACATTATGGAAAATACATATATCGTAACACTTCAATTGTCAAAAAACGCATATTTTCTTTTGACAACGTGATAATCGTTTGCAACAATTACAATAGGCTTTCAGCTGTTATCTTTTGAATTCTTTGCCATTATCATCACTTTTTTTCCAAATCACATATGAAAATCATGCGAATTTCTGCTCGTATTAATTCGATAAGTTGTTTAAATTTAACTAATAAATTTAAAATTATCATATCATTTGAAATAATTTACATATAAAAAATTATTTAATTAATGATAAAATTATTGTATTTGTGATAAATTTTAAAGTGATCAACCTAATTTATTTTCATCGTTTGGAATTTTTGAAAAGTAAAAAAATATATATAATTATTTTTTTTTATTTTACCCTTATAAAAAAGATTAATGTTTAATTTAAATGAACACATTTTTAGACTTTAAGAGTAAATTTTTTTAAATGAATTTAATTTTTCTAAATTTTTTTATTTCGGTATTATTTTATTTCTTTTAAAATGAATTTTTTAAATTTAAAATAGTTAAAAATTCTATTAGTTATATATTCCTGAATATGAGAATTGACATGGAATTTGAGTTTGAAATGGAAGGTGTAAGATATTTGAGAGTCAACACAGGTACACAAGTGGATCTCATATATATATATATATATATATATATGTTTGTGTGAGAGGAGGGGGGTTGTTTATGTATGCTACTAGTAAGCAGTTGAAATTGTAATTATTAATAATTAATTTTTTTTATTTTTAAATATTTTAATCGTAATTTAAACAATTAATCACTGAATTTTATTACAAATTTAATATTAATTATCTGAAAATTAAATATTAAAAGTTAATTACTCATTCAATTAAATATTAAAATTTAATTACTCATTCAAATGAATACTAAATTAAAAATATGAATTTACTTTGAATAATGGAGAAGTCACAACAAAAACAATTGTTGGTTGTCATTTTCTGTTTTTTGTTTTTTAAAAATAAAAATAAGATTTTAAAAATTAAAACTTCTTATTTTTAATTTTTAATTCTTAATTTTCACAACATTTCTTCGTAATCATGGAAAAAAATAAAAATAATAATTTTTTAAAAATATTTTTTAATATTTATTCTTCTAAAATAAAAAAAAAAAAATAGAAAACAGGAAATTGCAGCGATAGTAGGAGGTTGATGGACAAGGGACAAGGCCAGTCCAAGGGCATTGGAGACCAGTGGCCAGAAAAACAAGGTCGGCCGGTTGTGGACCCCACAAAATTGTTATGGTGGCCATTCAATTCTATTTAAAAGATAAAATAATTAAAATAAAACTCATTTGCTAGTAATATAAATTATTATAGCAGGACAAGCTGACAATGAACCTTGAGACAAAAAAATGTCCTTACAATTTTCCCAATTACCGTGATCGCAGTGGGGTTGCTTTCTTCTTCTTCTTCTTCTTCTTGACATCACCTTTCTTTCTTGGCATCCAATCACATTATAGGAGATTTTTATTTTTTTCATTTATTTGTTTTTAATTCACGAGAAAGATAAGTGGAAATGAATATTATATGCTTAAAAATGGACATATTCATGATTTTTTGTATTTTTGTGAATTTATTTACTTTTTGATTAATTCGATTTCAATGTAAGTCTTAATCAATAATTTGATCTTCAATTATTACTTAATCCAAACATATTTAATGAGTTTGATTTAAAAATTAACGACAGACAAAGTTTGATTAGTATAGTAATTAATAGGATATTAATATTTAAAAATTATGAGTGAAAATCGTTTACGTACAGTGCTTGCTTCCCCTAACAAGCCTTTGGGGGGTGGATTTGGTGCATTTATTACTGTAAAATTTGAAACCTAGGCACCTCTTGTCACTGACAAAGCGCAGTCATGGGTTAAATCATACGTCGTAAGTTGTAACAACTAACAAGTTGAAGTTGAACCCTACCAAAAAGACGAGATTCTCTGCCTTTTCTTCTTATCCGGGTTGGGTCTATCCAGATTCAACATCAAATCGGTCTACTGGTTTGGCAGTCGAGTTGCTAATTATTCGGCGGATTATTGGGTCTGACTCAATTTGGATTAACTCGAGTAGAGTTCAAATTTAAAACAAGATTAACCCAGCTCGAGTTTGAAAAATATTACTGAAAATTCTGAAATATATATTATATTATATTGTATACCATTCGTATATCAATTACAATGTCAATATATATTATTAAATAAATTTTGCAATTTATTTTTAAGTATAAAATAAATCAAAATAATTTTTATTTATTTTTTTTGCCAAATAAAATAATTTTTATTTGTTTAAAATAAATAAATCAAAATTAATAGGAAAAGAGAAAAGCATGTAAAATTGAAATATGGGTAAAGAGTAAACTCAATTAGTGAACTCTATTTGTTTATTTCCAAATTTTAGTTAGGCCATCCATTGCCTTCCAAAGGGATGGAGACCAAACATTAGACAAAGTGCAATGAATGTGGGGTTGATAGGTCTTAATTTTAATTATTATTTTATCATCATTATTAATTATTAATTAAAAATTTATAATATACTAGTCATCCTTTGTTTTTTATTGCCTAGCTAGGATGAGCGACAAGGCAGGCAGCACGAAATTAAAAATTAATTAATTAAAATACTAAATTAAAAAAATATACTCCCTCTTCCGTCTTAAAAAAATTATTTATTTTTTATACAATTTAAAAAAATATCATTAATTTCTTAACAACTCATAAATTTTATTATATTTTTTCACTTATATTTTTATTTCTTAACAACTCATAAATTTTATTATATTTTTTCACTTATATTTTTACATATACTCATTTATTACTATTTTTATTATTAATGTTGAAAATACACACATTTTAATTAATAAAAATAAAATAGACAAATATCTACAATTATTTTTAGAGTGGATAGATATTTTAGAACATCTTAAAAAAAATAATAAAATTTTTTTTGAGATAAAGAGAGTATAATATTACATTTGTTAATTATTGAAAGATGATGTAATTCAAATTTAAATTAATAGCTAGAGTTTGAATCTCCATAATTATGAAATTAATTCTCTGTTCACTTATCTATGAAATTATTAGATACAATCCTTGGCAAAAAAAAAATAAATAAATAAATTATCAGATATAATTGAATAAACTATTTTCATTGTGTAATTCATATCCATCAATTATCAGACTTTTTGAAACACCATTATAAAACAAATAGTAAAACCTTATTTTTGTTAATTAAATCCAAAACAATATTAATATATTACACTTGCACATATGTATGCATAATTTGGACTAAAACCCACATTTTATAGTTGATTGTTATTTAATTTTTGTTAACTCTTTTTTTATTTTTCAATTCTCAATCAAATATATATTTCTTTATTTAATGACTAAGTATTGTTTATACTGAGTGTATACATTAATTCAATGAAATAAAAACACAATAAGTGAAAAATATATCAGTATCTTTTAACTTAGTAAAAAAAAAACAAATAAAAAAATCATGTTAATTAAAATATCTCATTACTTATTAATTTAGTGTATGATATAAATTTTTATACATTTGGTGTACTATTTTTTTTTTTTGTCTAAACTGTTGAGTTATAGTGTAAATTTTTTTTTTATTCTTATTTAATTCCTCTCTTGATTGAGACATAATTAAAAACACTATGGCAAGTGAGTTCAACAATTAAAATAATTAGAACCCACTTGAAAAAAAAATCATCACAGCCGAAAATGCATATGTCAAGCACATACTTTAGTATTGTTATTAATTAAATATGTGCTAAACAATCATTAAGTGGTTTAATTTTGTTCATCAATCTTGACCTATTTTTTTTATTTATTTTGGGGTCCCCTCCACCTAATGCTAAATTGCTGTTTTTTTTTTCTTTTTTCCACACATCACTCTCTAGAATAGGACATTTGTAGAGAACACTCTCTGGCTCTTTGACAAAGGCAATTTAATTTTGGATGGCTGTGAATAGGGGGGCTTTAGAAAGAAAATTGATTGGTGATAGCTTTTAAAAACATGCTGAAGAACTCTTTTTTTTTTTTTTCATCAAGAGATATTACATATAATATAACTATCAAATATTATTGTATCAAGAATTAAATTAACAACTAAACCAAATATTATAAATGAAATAAAATCAATCTAATATAATAGGAAACAAGTATGATACTTTAGCCTATAATTTCTATCACTTTAATTTTAGTCTCACAATTAGATCAAAAGCTTAAACTTAAATCAGCCCGCAAGATGATTGTATTAATTTTAGCAGAGCATTTTTATAAGTGCGATTTCATTTTGTATAGATTTGCAAATCATGCAATCCATTTAGTTATCATATTGCATATTGTATATTAGGTTTAGAGAGTGATTTATCAATCATCTCGATTTTATTGTCAATGCAATTAATTATGAAAGCTTGCATTAATGAATTTTATTTCAATTAAAAAAAAAAATCAGCCCACAAGATGAATATCATTATCATAAAAAAAATAAAAAATAAAAAAAAAATCAACAAACCCACCACAAAAAAGTACCATAGGAGACTCTCATCATTCAATTCAACATGGCAATTCATTATCTATGCCAAAAATCATTTGGCCAAATTCAACCATCCATCATCCACCAATTATAGGAATTAAATGAAGCCTTGGTCTTTGTAGTTGACTTTACTTTTTTGCATACATATATTAAATGGAAATTATTAAATGTTGACATAACTATTTATCAATATTAATGAATGTATATATTAGATTTAGATTCGAATTTATATTAGGAAATAAGAAATGGTAGCAATGCTCACATTAAATACTTTATTTAGACACTCTCTTTCTATTAATCTCATTTTTAAAATTACTCAATTTAATTTAACGAGGAAGAAAAAAGAGAAAATGATAAGAGAGAGAAAAATATTTCTTTTTCTTCTTCTTTTTTTTTTTTAATATTATGGCAACTTCTTCTTCTTCTTCTTTTTTTTTTTTGTTTTTTTTTTTTTCCGAATCCTTGATGATAGAGAAATCCTTTAGTTAGGATTCATATATACTATAATAATAATTATTAAATCACATTCTCTTGCATTTTACATTATGGGATATGATAATATATATATTTCATCCCTTGCAAAATAAAGTAGGGAGGCAGGAGATAAAATTTTGATGGATTAGTCTCCTGCTTGCCGGCAAGAAGACTGGCACATCCATTAGTTGCCAAATTGCTATTGCCTTGTAGTGTAAAAAAAAAAAAAAAGGGAAAAATCCATTTCAAGCCTCTTTCAGTTATTGTGTTTTATCTATCAAGTTTTTAAAACTTTTATTTTTTCCACATTGAGTCTTTGAACTTTTTTTTTTGACAATTTTTTTTTTTACATTCTTAAGCTTTTCAAAGTTAATGTATTAAACAATATAATTTTTTTAATTAATATAATATTTTAATAATTTATACATTATCATTACATAATCTCTCGTCAGTTTTATTTTTATCATATTAAAAAATTCTCAATGAAAAAAGAAAAAAGGGTTTAATATAACAAAACAAAATATTAGTAAAACCATTTATATATTTTAGAGTGTGTTTATAATTGTTATTAGGGGTTAAGAAAAACCCTTTTAAAATTTTTTTGATTTTATTATTTTTTATAAACTGTTTTTTTCAAATATACTTCTGGAAAAAAATCAAAATTTATTTGCTTCTATTTAAAAGCAATTTTTAAAAAAATATAAAAATTTTTATTGAAAAAAGTTTTTTTTTTAAACGCAATGCTAAACGGGTTTTTAAAGATTTTTCCTTGTATATACTAATAATAATATACACATAAGAGAATACATTATATTTGTATGATTTTAAAATGGTGAAATACAGGTGTATCACATGGCACAGTTGCTTATTGAATCATCATCAGCTAATACATCAACTACTTTAAGCGATTATAAAAAAATATGAAAGAATAAAGAAACATGATGAGGAAACGTACTTTAATCAATAATATAAAGTATTAAGAATGGCAAACCAACTATAATTGCAATGATTTTTTTTTCTTCTAATTAATGTGCCTATATTAAATTAATCGACAATACTATATGACAAAAATTGTATAAAAAAAATTGACTTAAACCAATATAATTTAAATACATCATATATTATAAGAAATAAGTAAACAATGATTAATAAATTATATTAAAAGATTATATAATTACTTTTATTTTATCAAATGCCATCCCATCATTTAAAATTATTATAAATTAATCATATTTAATTTAGTAGTAATTAGGTTTACAGGCCATTTGCCATTAATACAAAACTCAAGCATAATAACAAATAACACCACCTCACAAGAAAAACATTCTTATTCATACATTAATTAATCGTTAAAAAGGGAAATATCTTAATAAGGTGCCTTTCCTATAAAGAATTGTTTTTTATTATTGTAATTTTAAAATATTTATCTATCAAGAATTCAAAATGGGAGTATTTTTTTTTTTTATGTTTAATTATAATGATCATCATTAAGGTTTAGAAGGTTCATGGGCCCATATTATTATTGATTATAATAACAATAATAATAGTGATGAAAAGGACAAAGTTGGTTTTAAAATCTATGCTTTTGTGTTTGTTGAAAAATGTTATACATATACTATATCCATTATATAAATTTTATAACTTAAAATTTCAGCGAATAAATTAAAAAAATTATTAAATTATTTAAAAAAAAAATTTAATATAAAAAATTAATTAACATAAATATTTAATAAAAAAGAGAAAATAAATTAAAAAATAATAAATATTTTATCAAAATTTTAAAAAATAAATATTTAAAATAATAGATATTTTAAAAAGAAGAAAATATAATTATATATTAATATTTATATAACATCATCATTACCGCTAATCAATATGTTTTTCAGTGAAGAGTGATAGAAGTGGTAAAGTGTATCAAGTAACTAAAATATATTTGTTTGGATATAAATTATTATTGATACTGTTGCACCAAAATGATTGATTGAACTTGTTTTATATCATCATAATTTCATAATAAGATACTCAAATCTCTGACTATTTTATTTTATTTTATTTATTTATTATTATTATTATTATTATTATTATTATTATGGATTGGTTTTTGGCTTCCTGTATTAAGTCATCTCCTTTGCTTTCCTGTAAAGTTTGTCAATGGGGATGTGGCCCAAAAAAAAAAAAAAAAAAAAGAGTTTGTCAATGGGGGCATTGAGGTCTACCAGTAGGAGGCAAGTTGATGGGTATATTTAAGAAAGCCCAATGATAGTTGTTCTGATGGGCCAAAGACATCCACTCCATGGATTCCTGTAGTCCAAGTGAAATGGGCCTTTACATCTTTTGACCCAAAATCTAAACTCATCGCAAATGACCACCCTTGGAACTTATAAGAATGGCAATGGGGTAGATCAAAGGCAGATTTTGCCATACCTGAATCCATCTTATTGCTTTAATATTTTTTTTCAAATCGGTTCTATATCCGATTGGGGTAAAAGTCTTTTTATCCATACCTGCCTTGTTATAAAGTTGCAATGCCTGAGTTTTCCCTGCCTCGCCTTGAACTTTTACTTATATATATATATAAAATTTAAAATTAACAAATAGATATAATTGTATTATTTTTACAATTTCTTATATATATATATATATAATACACATCCGAGACTATTCGTGGGCAGGGTACATAAATTCCGACCCTCCCATACTTGATAAATAATTATTTGAATATATTTGTTACTCAATCCGTTATCGTTATCCAGTTAATATTAGATTTATCTGCTCTAATCAAATATGGTCGGATGAATTCTCTATGGGGGTGTGGATAGGATTACCATCTTTAGGAAAGTCTAGTGGTTTTTTAATTTTTAAGTTTAACAAATGTAAATGGAGAAATCAAGGGGAAAGGGCGATAGATCATTTATGAGACATGATCCACGATGAATCGCTGTCGTTTGACTCAAAAAACCAAACCATTGGGAAAACAACCGTTTTGTAATGGGTGGTCGTTTCAAAAGAGCATTTGAATTAAAAATCCATGGGAAAGTGAGGCATGACGTTTATAATACAAAATAGAAGTCTGCGTGAAAGCTAACCTGCAATAGATAAACGACCCGTCGTAAATAAGCGTAAAGACCATCTTCAAAAACAAAGAAAGAAAAGGAAAGATCTTCTATCAACAGGCCATATAATTCTATTAAAGGGTTTAAGAACTCTTATTAAAACCCTCAAGACTTGAACGCAGAATCAAAACTGCTATCAACTTTATGAATGCCATGTTTTCTCACTCTCTCATTTCTCCAAAGCTGAATGTTCTCTTCCATACACACAGAGGTACTCAATTTGTTCTCGCTAATCACATATACACATATATACCATTTTCTCTCTCTAACTCTCATTCCTTTGCAGTGATTTCATATGAGTTCACTACTCCTTCATTTTATGCCCTTTACTCCACTAACATCGTTGGCGATAAACCAATTCTTGTGAGTGAATTTACCTTTTTTTATCATTTCCATTGTTTTTCTCGCAGCTTTTGCTATTCAATTCTTTATGGTTTTATCGCAATGTGAATGGGTGAGTGATTTTTTTTTTCTCAATCGGCCAGGTCAGAGATTTCATTAATTCTGCACTATACCATCCATTACATGGCTACTTCTCGCAGAGATCGAGGTCTGTTGGAGTTCTCGAGAAAGGCATTAAGTTCAATCAGCTTCAAGGTGCTTAATTTTTTCTCATTATATATTTTTAAATTTCTCGCTTTGTTACTCTTAATTTATTTGGAATTTTGTTAGCTTGTGATTTCTTTTGTGGGTTTTGTGGAATTAATGCCAAAGTTCAAAACTTTTAGTTTTTGTTAATAATTCTTTTTATCAAATTATGCATTTGTTTTTTTTATTGGATCTTTTTTCTTTCCTCGAGCTACTCTGTAATTTTAATTATTTCCAAACAGTGATCTAGAAAAATAATCCATAGTCTAGGTTATGTATCAGAAATTGCATCTTATTTATTGGTTTTCTGCATCAAAAATCAATAAATTGATTAAAGTGAAAAGGTGATTGGTTTTGTAGTCTTCCAACGGCTCAGTGAAATGAAAAGAATTTAAAATAAGAAAGCTCAATGCTCTGAAGTTGTTATTTAAACGATATCCAATCTGTAATGTTATACTGGGTATATGGTTTTTGATGCACTAATTGTGCATCTGCTCGGCCTTTACATAAGCAGCCTTTTTTTGTTGAAAGAATTTATTGCATCGACTTTCTAAAACTTTACATTGGTTATTTAGGGGCTGAATTTCCTTTTATGTACTCCCTATGAACTTGTGCTTTTGTTTGCTAAAATGGAAATCCACTTGAATCTGACAATTTGTCTCTTTTACTTCCTAAATTTATATGCCACTGAAAATGTTGTAGCATATAACCAGTTTTTAAGTAGTTTTGGGATTTAGTTGCTTCATTTGCATGTTTTAGGCAGAAAAGCTTATATGAACCACTTGGATAAAGTCTACAAGCAGAGTGACACTTCATGGTTTACACCCGTGGAGCTTTTTAAGGTAATACTTCTCTCTCTCTCTCTCTCTCTCTCTCTCTCTCTCTCTGTACATGTATTCTAGAGGTGAGAAATCTGAATTTTATATAATTAAGAAAATAGACAGTTTAGAATCCAAAATTTTCACATTTCTATATTTTTGTTGACAAAAAAAGCAATCACTTTCTTACCTGTAATTACTGTTGCCTCCGAGAATTTAGACATTTGAAAACTTTCACTTCATTTTGATTGTCGCCCCTTCTATTTTTCTTTTCTCGAACTCCTTCCTTTTAAGAGCTTACTGTGGCTGTTCTCTTGTTCCTTGACTTGCCACATTTTATACTGATGACTAGCTGGCATTCCATTTTATTATTTTAGTTTTTGCTTGCTGCAGTGTTTGACAGTCTTAGTTACATGGGAGTTATCACATTTTTTTTTTTTTTGGGTAATCTTAACTCATTGCCATTTTTTATCAGACTTTTGTTGTCTCTAATACATGCTGGTGACTTCCTTAAGTTAGCCATTGAAACAAAAACATGGTTCTGAATTTTTTTTTTTTTTTTTTTTGCAGGTGTAGTTTAGGTGCAGTATATGAAGTAGAATTAGGCGTATCTAGAATGCAGTTTTGTTTGCATTCATTATCGTGATGTTGAAACATCAAAATGAAAAAGTAGTTTTCTTCTTGTTGTCTTTGTCTGTTCTGCTTTATAGCTTTTTGATATTGTGAACTTTTCATTTTTTGTAGCCTTGGTATGCCCATGGCATTGCTGAAGCCATAATGCGTACAGCTAACCTTTCAGTTCCACTAAAAGTAAGCAAGATCTTTATGAATTTAACCATTTGACATGACAATTATGATGCATAGAATGATTTGATTTAATTTATATACTGTTATGTATTTGGAATTTTGCATGCATTTCCGGTTTTTTAAAATCATGTTTTAATATTATTCTGTGGTGTCGAGGAGAAAGCTTCACAGTGTTGACATAAATGGCATGGGCTGTTTGGTATAATGAAAACTTTAATTTAGGAAGTTACCAGATAGTGTACTGATGCTAGGTGCTAAATTTTTGGATGGATGCCTAGTTTTGTTCTTTCTGAGAAATTATTGGATTTGAAGGAATATCTTGAGAGCATAATTATATGACACATTGTTTAAGTCATGCATTTAGTTTTCGATAACCTTACATGATTGTCTTTAATCTTTAGTTTCAGGTTGCACAAAATTAAATATTTGGCATTGCCTATGCTGATTTTTTTTATTAAATTTGTGTGTGTGCATATGAGTGTTATGCAGCTTTCGCACCAGATTCTAAAATTTGTAAAATGATTTAGAGTCATCATGCAAGTTAATTATTTATTGCATTTCTCATTTCTGTTTATACATTGAGGTTCATTTGGTGAATAACTTGAGTCTGAAAATTGATCCTGCTGTTGTATATTGTGCACTCAGATATATGAAATCGGTGGTGGATCTGGAACTTGTGCAAAGGGCATAATGGATTACATAATGTTGAATGCTCCTGAAAGAGTGTATAACACTATGACTTACACGTATGTGCATTTATCATCCCTTTTATCTAACAAAAAACAAATGAAACCTTGATATAACAAGCCTTGAAAATGTGACAAAACTAACTGTAGTCTACTTATATTGTTCACTTTTTTCTCATTGGAAAAAAGGGAAAGTTGGCCTTTCCCGTGACAATTCTTAATGGGATAGGAACTTATAAGTTCAATAGATATGTTCATGTATATTAGTCTAATATGAATGTGGTCCCAGTATGCCTTATGGTATATCTGGACTTGCAGGTTAACATACATGTCTTGTTCTTAACTTGTGTTTCATTTGGCACAGCTCAGTGGAAATCAGTCCATCACTTGCTCAAATACAAAAAGAAACTGTTGGAGAAGTTCGTAGTCATTTGTTAAAGTTTAGAGTAGAATGTCGTGATGCTGCTGACCGGAGTGGATGGGGTATTATTCCTTAAATTTTGGGCTTGTTCCTCTTTTTCCTCATTATTGCCAACTAAATTTTAATTTCTATTCTTAATTTAATAATGATAATTTATCTTGTATGCTCAAAACATACCCTAGGATTAAAATATTATGCCCATCCAGTTGTCATTGGAGGCAATTAATGCATGTTGCTCTGGCTTCTATTATCCCTTTTCCCTTGGTAATCTCAAGTGCAGTTTGGATAAGCACCACGTTGTCCATGAACTTTGAAGGATTTGTGGAAAAAGTTTCTTCTAGGGACACCATACTACATGTATGCTAGAAATCCTGTAAAGTAGACAGCTTTAGTACATGCATAAGTAAAGTGATGGGCCTGTGGATCATGTTGCTTCTCAACTACACGTTTAATTCTTCATGTTCATTTGTCTCCTTTTGATGTACTTATATGGTTATCAAGTGTGCATTTGGTTTCTTTCTTATGTATCTATTTATGATTTTAAAAGTCAGAAATTGAAGCTTGTTGGCTTTTCTAACAGGGGATGTGGAACAACAGCCATGTTGGGTAATCATGCTAGAGGTATGTTCTATCTTGAGTTGCTACAATTGTGGGTATAAAGGTATTTGCCCCTTTTTTTTCTGCCCTTTGTCCAGCTTATATAGATAATTAATTTATGTAAAAACATAGAATTTTGATCATATTTGTGATATATACAATAAAGTGCTTATACCTTTGGTCCTAACATAATTTAGTCTTTTTTATTTATTTTCTTTTTACTTCTCATTTTCATAATAGATCCACTGTGATGGAATAACAGTAACAGATTGCTTCCTTATCCCTGTATAATCTTTCTCAACCCTAGCATACTTATAAATGTTAGTGGCAAGTTTGCATTCATACATTTATTTCTTGCAGGTTCTTGATAATCTTCCACATGACCTTATCTATTCTGAAAATCAAGTTTTGCCATGGAAGGAAGTATGGATTAAGCAACATGACAGGTAACAAGCAGTGTGATATCAATATCCTTGTATAGCTTCATAACCTAACTTCCAAAACTGCAGTTTCATTTGTATATGCATGTACTACCTCCTTTTATCACATATTCCTTGTATCTTATACCCACAAAATTTTAATATGTCCAACTATTTGCCTCATCCTCATGACCTACTTGGGATGGTAAGCATCAAAGCTTTTTGGGGTGATCTAGTTTTCCCACTTTAGCGATGAAGTGCTATGTTATCAACTGACATTTTTCACCTCTGTCAAGTTGCGGGATGATTTGCGGGTGCTTAATTATCATCTTGCTTAATTAATTTAGAATCTTGATGTTTCGCATAAAGTCATTATGACCATCTAGTTTGTCAATTACAATTAATGAAGTTTCCATTGTATATGTCTATTTGCATGTTATCCTTGATCATTCAGGTCATTTGCAGGGAAACACTTTCTGAGATGTACAAGCCTTTACAAGATCCATTAATTAAGCGTTGTGTTGAGATCATGGAATTGGACAGCAATCAATCTATTTCAAAAGCAAGAAGCATTTGGTCTAAGCTCTTTCCAAAACCCCGAAGATGTTGGCTACCAACAGGCTGCTTGGTAAAGAATAACTAGTTCTTTTTTTTTCTTCTCATTTTATTTTATTTTAATAATATCTTCTTCACTAGTACTTCCTTGGGCATACAGAAATTACTAGAGGTGCTGCATGAGGCATTACCAAAGATGTCTTTAATTGCCTCAGACTTTAGCTACCTACCTGATGTAAGAATACCTGGTGAAAGGGCTCCTTTGGTTGCAACCAAGGTAATCTAGTTACTTTTGTAATTACTTTACTGTTTTCATACTTTGTCATATTCTTTTACATTACACATACTTTATTTTGCTTTATTTGGAAGTCATTTAAGTTGTGCATTCTGCTTTCTGTTACAATGTATTGTCATTCGCCTTGGACTTGGAGGGGCATTCTACATATTCATGTAACCTTTTAGCAGTTTTGCGAAGAGTGTTTTCAGTTGAAGTTAAACAATCTTGAGAGTGCAAGATTTTTCCTATTGAACAAGATAAGAGCAACCAAAAGTGGAAACATGTTAACAGGCATCACTTGGTGTGAGGATCTTATAATTTAAGGAAGAAGATGCACAAAGTAATGGTTGCATGTAAAATGCTAAAATTGTCAAAATGTCTAATGAATCCTTCTTCCTGAAACAAGATTTTTTTAATTTACTTATTTTAGAATTTGGTGATGTTCTTTGTGCAATTGGAGAAGTAATTGCCTCTCGATATTATTAGAATGCTATTTGATTGTGACTTCCTGAAGGTGGTGCCAGCACCTGGGATTCTCCAAAGCTGTTTGTCATTCATCATCCGTCCTGCACAAGTTGGGAATATAGATTTGTGTTCTTATATCAAGTAAAGGCTTTTTTTGAAGTCAATGATGGATTTTTGAGAAGGGACAGAAAGCAGGTTTTTAAATTGATGAACATCTAAAATTGATGTTAAATTGATTTCTTTTCCAGTCCATCAGATTTTTAGAACAAAAATGATAGAAACTATTTTGTGCAAAATTGATATGTATTTTGCTTTAAAGATCATGATATTGACTCTTCTTCCCTAAAAAGTTAATGATCCTTGGCTTAATCTGTGGTAAGTCATATCCAAGGAGCCCATAATATCTCCTCAAATACAGGGAATACAAAATATGTTTTACTTACAAGATGATTTCATTTTTAGTTTCTCTCTCAGACAATAGAACAGCATGCCACAGATGATTGACCTTATTCACCTTTTGATCCACAGAAAGAAGGCTACAGCTCTGATTACAAAAGCTATCTGGAAGCGAAGGTGCTCTCTCTCTCTCTCTCTCTCTCACACACACACACACATTTTTCCTCGTGTCATGTTTACGTGAAATGTTTTAAATGACATCAAATATATTCTGTCTTTCCTAATTTACTTGATAGAAACCCTAAAAATAAATGGTCAGAACAGTTATATGTATAAATTTAGCATTCCCACATTCACCAGAGGCCAAGGTAAGATTGCAGGACTGTAACAATCATACAGGACAGCAATCCACTTATTCAATGCTTCTGAAAAGGGGTTTGAACTTGATTACTCATGATATTCCCTATTTATGTTGTTCAAATCCAGTCGTATGCTCAATGAGCATTGAACCTGCCATTCTATGTACAACTTTTGGGAAACTAACATTGCAAACTCAGGAGGGAGCAGTCTGACACTCTCTAGAAGCTGTTTATGTAGGCATTCCTATTTTGAACATTGAGATTCCTTGTAACCTTCACCATTGGTGACTGCCTTTTGTCCCTGGTTTCTGCTGATCCTGGTGACCTAGGTCTGCAGGTTCTTTAATTTTCCTTTTGCTTCATAGAGGAAATAAGGTAATTCAATGGGATACTTTATAAAGGAACCTTATGGTAAATTATGTGGTGAACAAATTTAAATCCTGGAGAGCTTAGCAGGCGGCAATAATTCATGGCATATAATGGTAAATGAACTTGATGTGTTGAGTCGTATAATTTTATTATAACACGTTATAGATGCATGCCTTTATTGTTTCACATGGCAAAATGTTGTTTTATTTGCTGGTTTATTCCTTTTGTGAGGTAATTCCTGTATCTTGCAATGTTGTTCTAATTAATTAGTCATGTTCCTTTAAGAAACCATAGTGATTGTAGGGTGATGCTGACATATTTTTTCCAACGGACTTTTTGCTCTTGGAACGTTTGGACCATTACTGTTCTGGGTGGCTGAAACTGCACGGAGATAAATCATCCAAGCAAGGGAAGAGGAGGAGAACTCTTGTAGTAAGTTCTTTCTTGCAATGTAGAATTGTTTTTTTTTTTTTGGGTCACTTGTAATTTATGTTTGAATTATTGACGAACAAATCCCATGAACTGCAATATTTGAATAGCCAACCAAAGCCTCATGTGAATGCTTCCACAATAAAAGGAGGCAAACAATGGGGGAAGATGCAAAAACTTCATCTCACTTGCATGGCAAAAGAATTGTGTGCAGTATCTCATTTAATTTTGTTGCAGGAAATGTCCCCCATTTTTCCTTGCTTCCCTCTCTTTCTTTTCTTTTTTTGTTTTCCCTTAAACTTCTCGTAAACCTACTCTTCCTAACATGCTGCTCACTTCTCTTTAAACTTACATCTTATGTAGCTCGACACATCATCATTCATGGAAGAGTTTGGTTTGCCATCCAAGACTAGAACGAAGGATGGATACAACCCACTTCTGGATGACTTCAAGAATACAAAATTTTATCTTAGTGTTCCAACACATAACACAAAGTAAGTCTGAAAAAATTACCAAAAAAGAAAAAGCAGACAGTCCACAACTTGAACTCTCGAACTGATTTCCAAGGAAGCATCTGGTTGAGAGTACTTGGAAGTACTAACCTATTCTGGATCACATCATTTGAGAAATTAGCTATAGAAATCAAAAAGACACGGATGTGCTAATTGATGTTGCATATCTGAAGACATTTTGCTTTCTTATATAGATTTATACTGGATTATTTGAAAGCAGTGCAGTTGAATGGTTATACACCGAGGCATTTAAGTTGAGGAAGGAAGATGTGTATACATTGGAGCACTCACACTTGATATTCAGAAGATTCAGTAATTAATATATTCTAATCTTGTTTCTTTTCTGCACCGTCTCAATTGAATTGTACTATCAATTTTTCTTCCGAAGTGCAGGAATAAATGTATGATGAATACTGTTGTTTGGTTTCTCTTCCAATTATCGCAGTCTTCTTTGTCTAAATCCTGTCATTGCAACAAGTTGTATTCGTTTTTCTCTTCCCGCCTTGGATATAGGTTTCAAAGTAGACATTGGGGGGTGGATCTTGATGCTCGCATGAGAAATCTCTAAAATTCTTCATTAGTGGTTTTAGGCTTGAGTTACTTGTTTTGAAGCATGATATGCTTAAATCAGGTTCTTGAAGGCCAACATGTGAAACAACTAGAGGGAAAATAAATTCTAACAAAAATTTGTCAATAAGCAGTATCCTAATGTCTACAAAGAAAAAAGAAAGAAGAAAAAGAAATGGACAAATTCGCATAGCCGTGAAATGGTGAAAGAGTGCAGCAAATGAAATAACTGCTAGTAATTTTCACTATCTAGGCTAAACAGGTTGATTTTAAATCCAATTTTCAGTATCAATGAAAGACAAGCTAGTTAGTTCACTCAAGGTTTGATGGCTCAGTTGAAGTGACAGCTCCTGGTTCATAGTTGCAACGCCCTGCAAATGTTATCTGCTCCCTCTTATTTCAACATCTACAAAAGCACCCATAAAGCCACACAATTAATGAAAATTTTTAATTGATTTTATACTTTGAAACATTGTAAATATCTATTTTTTTTTTAAATTCCACAAAAATTACCAATAATATTACACTAGAATTGTTTTGATTCTGAGGTTAAAAAACTTGCCCCTGGCCAACAAAATTCCAACCATTCCTCCCCTTGGGATCTATAACATTTGTGAAGTTTCATTGAAGAAATAACATTTGGTTGAGAGATGTTAAAGGGGAATGTTACTCTCTGTTGTTTAGTGTATTATATTTTTATGGAGTGTTCCCTTAGTATAAAAAAATAAAACCCTAGAATAGCCTCTCCATGGCCTTCCTAAGTAGGCTAAACCGTACCAAACCCATTACAATTCTTAAATACAAAACCATTTGCATCGTTTGGGTTTGTTCTTCCATGAGCTGTGATAAACCCATCTCCAAGTGCTCGTATAGTACAACCCTGAGAGGTAGACATGGAGAGTGAGAGAGAAAATAATTCAATTAGTGACCTACGAACAATCCAGATAGTTAATAACTCATACATTATATATTTTTATAGATCTTGTAATATTCTTTCATATGAAAATTTACTTTCATTATAACTTATTTATGCATTGTGTTTATAAAGTACTAAAAGTTCTAGGTGCAATTCTTGCTGTTAAGTATTAATTTTTATAAGAATAATCGTGATAGTACTATTCGTATTGTGTTATATTTGAACCCACATATTATATGCTAATTTTTACAAGAATAATTATATCAGTGTGATTCACATTTATCATATTTTAACATAAATGTCATGCATTAATTTTTATAAAAAAAGTCGTGCCAACATGTTTATATCATATCATAAATATATTCTATATGATCATAATAATATATAACCAATTGTAATCAAATTATAATTATGTATAGTTCTTTGCTTAATCATATATAATTAGATTAATACAACTAGATAATTAAGGATTAATTAGTTTAGAAAAGGTGATAATTCATATAATTCTATGCTTGATCATACTAACATTCACAATATGTTATCAAAGCAAATTAAAGCACCTCATAAATAGATTGGCCGCTACCAAAGATAAAATCAACAGTACCATAAATGGTGCATTCCTTGAAGTAATGTCTACCTTCATCATCCCACAGTATATCTTGCACTCCAGCAAAACCACACAGTAAAGTGCAGATTTATCGCCGGTGATCATAGCTGCTACTGCCGGAAATCTAGAAAATTGTATGAATTCTGTTCAAGAAAATAGGAAAAAAAATGTTAGAAGCTAACTAAGATTGAAAATATGAATAAGGCAAATTTGAAGCTATAACATATATATAATTAATACATGTAGAAAATAAAATGAATAAATAAATTTTTTTCTTGCTTGGACAAATAATAATAATTAATTACTCATTACCATAGTGAAAATTAATTAAATAGTGATTTTCTTACCATAAAGCTAATGCTTTTAGCTAATTTTATGTTAAAAACATGAAAGTAGGGAGTTGTAATGTTGTCATATTTGGTAAGTCATAATAAAATATAATATAATATGATCAAATGTATTTTTAATATAAATTTAGACTAAAAATATATTTAATTACATTATATTACATGTTATTATCAAACGGTACCTTAGAAATATATATGGTACTCATTTTCTCCTTTCCTTTAAGAATTATATATGGTTTATCTTATGGAATTTTAACCTTCTCTCTACAAAAAAAAAAAAAAAAAAAAAAAAAAAAAAAGACACCCAATGAGTTTTGGCTAAGTGACACCAGACTCGTCTTTAAGCTTGTATGGAGTCTCAAGTTTGTGAAGTCTTGAGTTCCAACCACAATCGAAGCTAAATTTAATTTGAAAAAAGAAAAGAAAAGAAAAGAAAAGTTAATTGCCTATATATGCCAGACTTGATATAGATACAAACCCAATGCCTATCATTTGATGGAACTGAATCAATAGCAGATTGTACGCTAGACAAATTACCATGGCCAGACTGATCAACAAGAATTGATAAGGCAATGCCTTTACATTTTTATTCCATTTATTACCACTTGCTTTGAATTTGGCATTGGCTATTTCTAGTTGAGAGCTACCTATAAACAGAGCAAAGCATAAATATGATCACCATTGAATCCTCATTTTCATGGAGTTTGGAACTTGAGAAAATTAAGGAGGAAAAAGAAATGTTAAAACAGATAAGAAATTATTGAGAATGATACTATTCATTAGAAAGTCTAGCATATCAAACCTTGAGGGGAAAAGGAAAATTCAAGAGTCTGTTTACAGAATTAAAGCAAATTTATTGATTCTTAAAAGCAAATTAGGCAAAGATATGAATGAAGGTTGGAGCGGTTCTCCATTAAATTTGCCTCAAAATTACTTTTCCATTTTCATGTATGTAAATATGAAATTTTAAACTCAGCTACTTCATTATCAGTGAGGAAAACCATTTGTTCTTATTAAATAGATATTTACTTTGTTTTGTACAACATAAAATTTCCAAGGGCAATTAAATATTCTTATAATATTATGATTTGAATCTATGATCTCTCAGTTGACAAACATTCAACAATTATGCTACTAATTGATTTACTTGGAAAACATGAATGTTATATCTGCCTAAATTGGAAGACGAATAGGTAGTATTTTTTAGCAGAAAAGGACACCTTTGTTGGGTTTTTTTTTCCCCCTAAAAAATACAAGAAATTTCAGTTGATTTGAGTTCTAAGAGTATATTATAGATTGATGTTAGAACTTTAAAAAAACGCTTTTCAAATTTTTTTAATTTTATTAATTGATTTTTATTATTTTTTATAAACTGTTTTTTCAAATTTATTTTTTAAAAAAAAATATAAAATGAACATGCATCCTATGAACAGTAGAACAAGATGATTGGCAATTCAAAATTATTGCTAATATGAAAAATCATATTGCAAAGGAAACCTATATGGCATGACATTAAATAAAATAAACTAACACAAAATTAATCCACTCAATAAGGAAAATTGTCAAAACAGAAGATAGAATTTAGTAGCAACAATAATCTCAAATTTTCTATCAGAAAAACAACATTCACTCCAAATCAATATTTGATAGGAGTGATAACATCAAGCTGGGAACCAAGCTTTTCCTCTGCAATCTTCTCAGCTTTAACCCTTAGTTTTGTCAACTGCTTCTTTCTCTCATAGTTCAATTGAGCCCTCTCCTTTCTCTTCTTTTCAAGAGCCTGAAAGGAATAATACAGAGACAATAAGTTCAGCTTATCTTTATATCTATTTGATGTAATGATCAACTAAGAACCATACTAAATTTTCTACATTATATTTATGGATACTACATTTTCAAACTAAATACAGCTACAATTCAACACAGAGAACATTTACATAGGAACAAAAAATGCTAAATACAATTGAACTGAAAGCTAAAACACCAAATAATATGATTAATATCCACAAATATATCAAGGAAATAAATGCACAAATCTATCTATGGCATCAACAATTCCCAGCTAGAAATAAAGAACTCAAGAATATGAATGAGACGTAATTTCTTCCAATCATAAAAATGATAAACAATTTTGTTTTGGTACTGATGAGGGTGAAGTTACATAAGGGTATAAATAAAGCTATATTCAGCAGTAAATTAACCAAATTCCCACTATAACTATCATTACGCCAATTGGGTGGAAACTACATACCTTGATGGTCTCATAGTGGTTCCATCCAACCTCAGATGAAAGTCTGCCCAACAAACAGTACTTGTGTCCAGCTTGGAGCCTCAACACCCTGATTTTTTCAAAATAAAGCAAGAGCAAATATCAATAACCAGTAACAAAGCAAATCACTTTTAAGTATATTATCACAGTAAAAAAAAACTCACTTGAGAGCATCAGGAATCACCATCCTTTTCATCTTATCATATGGAGGTGGAATACCCTCATAAACCTTCAAACGAGCAAGGGCAGCCTCTCCACGCTTAGTCTTGTGTGGAATCATACTTCACAACAAAAAAAAAGAATTTTTTGAACGAAACCCAAAAATAACGTAGGTACCAGCAATCAAAATCAAATTGCACAACAAATACATAGAAAATTATACATCTTTAAACTAATGGGTAATCAAATTTTCATAAATGAAAGATGGGATATTCTCCAATATTTCAAATTTCATCACATAATTTAATCAACTGAAACCCTGAAGAATCAAGATCTTACCCACGGATTGTTCGCCAGAGGATCTTGGAAGGAGCACGGAAATGGATGGGGCCATGAGAAGGCTTAGTGTTCATGCGCTTACGTAAGAACCTCAGGTACTTCATCTTCTGTCTAACCAACCCACCAGACATACATATCTCCTCGCACCTAACAACCACAATTTTTTGGCCATTCAATAGCTCCTTGGCTAGGACCGACGCAAGCCTACCCAACATGTGGTGCCTTGCATCCACCACCACCCTCTTCGCGCAGATCCCTGACCCGGACACCATTGTCTCTCTCTCTCTCTCGCTCACTAGCCTAGCGGCAGCTGCTGTATAAGAAATGGAGAATGAGAGAAGAACTGGAAGGATTAGGGTTTTTGAAAGCGGGTTTGTCAGGGTTTATATGGGTTTGTTTTAGGGTTTGGGCTTCTTCTGGTATAACGCCTTTGAATTAAAATGGGCCTCTGGCTCATGATATAGGCCCATCAAGTGTATTATTGTCGATATAGTTATTACCTCGATTAATAATAATTAATAAAATTTGCATATTTGTAACTTTTAAGCATGAAAAATATTTATTTTAAAAATTTGGAAACAGAAGAAAACCCACAAATAAATATTTTTTTTTCTTAAATAGCAATGAAATCATTGAAAACACTTGGGCTTTAAATAATAAGAATGATGTCTTTAAACTATATGAATAATTCTTATAGGTAATTTTTGAAAATTTTTATCATTTTAAATTTATATCTATACTGTATATAAAAGTCAATCTTATCTTAAGAGTCAAAATTTTTGTTAGTAAAACAAAAGGTAAAATTTTTAAATTGCCAATTAAAGACATCATTTTTAATATAAAAGATCATCTTATTTTTAAATTAATTGATTCTATACTAAAAATAATTTTTTTTGAATTAACTAAAAACTATCTTAATACAAATAGAAATTGTAATTATAATTCATATTTTAAAAATATTTATAATAAATAATTTCACTACAATATCAATCTTTCACATCTTTCTTTAACAGATTGATCTTTCATATTCGATATGGTATGCTTTTTATATTTTTTTAATAGTTTTAGTTTAATTTTCTTTATTTTTATATTCTCATAGCTTAACTTTACATTTATATATTTGTTTACATAAGTTAATTATATTCTTGCAATTTATTCTTTTATTAGTTTTTAGTTCATTTTTTTTTTATTTTAAGATGTTAATAGCTTATTTTTATATTTATATACATGATGTATTAAATTTATGTACATTGATATTAGTAAAACTTTTGAATTGCTTATTAAGAACATGATTTTTTTTAATGAAAAAGACAAAAAAGATATTTTTATATTTATATTGATTGATTTTAAAAATATTTTTTTAAAAAATTATATAATTAGAAATTTATAAAAAAATCTAAATCCGACAACAAACAACAATAATAGAGAAGAACTACGTACTTGTAATACTAATTATTAAAAAATCAGAAACATAAGACACAGCATATAATATTTAAAAATTATTGACTCGAAATCTTCTTAATTTTGTAGAATTTAATGACTTAAAATCTTAGAATTCTTAACTTGAAATATTGATGAATGCTTACAATTTATTAAGAGAATTACTTTTATACAAGTAAACAAATTCAAATCCTTTTATAATAAATAGATATATTTGTCTATCAATATGTGAAATGAAATGAAATAAGTAATACAAAAATTTGATAGAATAATTCTTTTTATAGGAATTTATAAAAAAAAAAAAAACTAAATCCTAGTGTAATAAAGTTTCATTATACAATAATAACAATAATTAAGTAGATTATTGTTCGTTACTTTCATATTTTATATTACTTTTTGCTGTTAATTTACTAATTAATTTTATTGTATATTTATGTATTAATAAAAGAATTATTAGAGATAAAATATTATATATAATCATGCATTAGAAATTTATCTAATTTATATGCAATATATATTAAAAAAATATTAGTTAATTACTTTTAAGTTTCTTTTTAGCGTTATTGACCTAGTTTAATAGTAAGTATATAACTCCTAAAAGCTAATAAGAATAATAACAACTCCTTCTTATTCTTAATTTGTTTTGTTTAAATAAGTAGAACAAAATATAGGGTGTTTTATTATGAGCATAATGAATCCGTCTAATATGGTATTTCAGCTTGAAAATTTTTCACCCAACAATTTCTAATTTATCTTCGCACTTTTTCACGGACAAGTATATTTTCTACTTAGGAATTTTTATTTTATTTTTGTGTGTTTAGTTAGTTTCAACCTACATACAATTTAATATATAACTATTTTCCTTCAATAAAATGTAAAGTTACTATCATTAGTTAGTACTTTTGAGGTTAAGTGCTTGCCCCAAGAGATTTATTCAAATTTTTATAGCATATATCATTCCTTTTTAGAAATTTAATTTATCTAAAAAAAGAAGTACTAAAGATACCATTGATTTAATGGTCCAATAGGATTCCAAAATTTTGGACATCTAGATTTCTCAGTTCATTTTACATATAAATTAGAGTCATTGCAATTATTCAAATATAAAATAAAATCTTATATTCTTAGAATAAAATTTTATTGTCAATTATAGAATATATCAAACACATGTTCTTAAAGAGTTCAAATCTAGGCAATAATCTCCCCTTTAAGAATTTAATAAATATAATAAAAAGCTGAATTGTTATTTATGTATTTTGAATTTTTGATACGAGTTGTAAGTAATATTAAAAGTGTATGGGAAAATTAATTAGCTAGAATTAATGCACATATTTACAATGCAAAAGTTGACATAGCTCAAATTCTACACCTTGATTATCATTTATTTTGATGAATTAATCATATATATAAATGTAAAATATTTGGAAGTATATTAGGAAAAAAAGAAAGCATCTCCCTAATTTATTTCACATTCACATATATAAGACTCGCAAGTAAAATTTGTATATGGACATATATATATATATATGGTAGGAATACATTTTAATTAGAATATATCACAGATCACTTTAAGAACAACGTTTTCCTTGTGTAGAGAGCACAATAGTTTCTCAAGTTGTTGATTTGGATGGGGTAGTCGTCTTTGTCAAAAACAGTACATGTATGCTCCACACCCTTAATTGCAGAGGGTACCATTTTGCTACCTACAGTCTTTTGACCCTTCACACATTGGCACATATACAAACCCCACATAATCAAATAAGCACCTTCTACACTTATATATACTTAGTTTAGTATGGACGTATGGATATGTATCGTCAATTGCTAGAATATTTTCAATACGTTTAGTTGACCGTAAGATAGTATAACTAACTTAATTAAATATATTTTTAATGTAATATTTATACTAAAAGTATATTTGATTATATTATATTATATTGAATCACGGCTTATCAAATGTATTTATGTAATTGCTTAATATAATGAATATTATATTAATAAAACTTCAAACTACACTCTATAAAAACAAGGATGAGTTATCCCACTAATATATATGTACAGGGGTGAGAAAAGTATATATACATGGGCAAGTGAACCATAAAAAGAGAGGGTAAGGATAGGGATAATGAGGAGGTGAATGAACCTTTCCTAAATACAAAGAGAGGACCCTACAAACAAATCTGATCTGGGGGCAGCCTAATACTAACAAATCCTGATTCCTGACAAGTCAAGGTACGGGGACCCGTTGACTTTAACACCACCTAATAATATGTGCAAAATCATTGGTAATGTTGAAACAAAAACCATTACAGAAACTGTCTCCACATCTCCTTAATTTTTCTTTTGCTAGTTGCCACCATAGATAAAGCATCTTCTTCTTCTTCTTCTTCTTCTATTTTCGAGGCCCCATATGCCATGAGAAAGATACAGATTGATTGAGAGAGATGGTTCATATATAAGAGTCAACGCTACTACTACTACTCTCTCTGGAATGGTACTAATTTGTTCTTCCAAGCAAATTAAAATATAGCTAGTCAACCCCAAATAACGACACATATTGTGTGTCTATATAAAAATATACACATTTAATTAAAGTTGTTTGTATCTCAGCAGTAAAAACATGATGTATAACTTATGATCAGATTTTAGCAGAATTAAATTTTACTATATGAAAATAAAATTGAGAATTCTCTCTTCTTATATATGTATATTGAATTAAAAGAAAATTTTATGTTCTTATTATCTAGGGTTTCAATTTAATTGTAATTTTCACCTAAATAAAAATAATAAGTACTCCTCAATTATCATTTATTAACATATCCTTTTTCGTATATAGAACCCTCAAAATGACAAAATTAGTAACTATGTCTTAAAGTTCTAACATAATTTTTAGATAAACTAAGTCTATCACCTCACCTATAACTATTCAATAGAAATAATTCAATGGAAGTAGAATATACCAATTAATAATGTTACATCAATTAATGATTAGATAAGAATTTCTCCTATAACATAGGTACTTACATCAGAGAAAATTAAGGATATTCAATTGAGATACTTTGCCTTAAATTTTCCAACAACATTGAACAAACAGGAAAAATCAATTGTTACCTATGAAAAAGTTGCATAAAAAAATAAACGATAAAAATTAATAATTTCAAATCAATTGTTTGAAAGGAACTTTTATTAATTACAAACCTTTCAAGTTATCAATATTGATTATCATAAATTTTTCTTTCATTCAATTAATTCGTGAAGTATATCATCATATGTCATTAACTAGGTTTATATAGTCAAATAACATACTAATCAGCAAATAATATCCTTCAAAAAATCCAGTCTTTCATGCAATTAGTCATCATCAAATACGTCTTGATATTCAATTAATTACCAGAATAATTAGAATAAGAAAAAAAATATATATATATATATACAGTAAATATTAAACATGCATATGGGCATTGCCAGAATCACCAGTACTAGTTGTTTCTACTAAGCAAGTATTTGTTCGTACAACAAAAATAAGGAATTGAATAAAACAAAAAGGAAAAGTTACTAAAAGGATCCATAGAAGGATTATATATATATATATATATATATAACAGCTCAGCTTTTTGTCCAGCTTCAATCACATGCTGCTGTTTGCATGAATAAAACTGAATATCTGTTGAACCGAGCTCGCTATATCTTCTGCTGTGAACCTCGATTCACTTGCTATCTGCACACAGTTATATAGTCCAATATTTAAACATATACACTACAATAATTATTGGATCTAATTAACAATTTTAGTTTAATAACATGTTATCAGCTTTATCAAATATTATTAATATTAACAGTGTTGTCAAGTATCTGTGATAGTGTAAAGTCTTTTTAGTCATAAAAATTGTACATATCAGATGGTATTAATACTAATAATTTTTATTTCTATCGAATCTTTATTATTAAGCAGTGTGTAGACATACTTTTAAAATAGGTTATTATTTGTTGTAGTGATGTATATAAATATTAATATCATATTATAGTCTAATTCTTGCTTGTGATATTTAAGAAAATAAAATGAATATGGGAAAATTAATTAAAAGTGTTATACCTTGACATTGAATGAATAAAGAACAGTTTGTTCAATGGTGGTGATGTTGGTATGGAGAATATTAAGCTGCAAATCTTCAAGAGCTGCAATAGTCTTAATTAGTTGGCCTGGCCTTCTCCTGGAGAGGATCTTGATCATTGCATCAAAACCTAAAACCTTTACTTCAACATCAGCCAAGCAAGACTTGTTCTCTGCAGTTTCTTCGCGGAGTCCAGTTTCAAATTCCTCATTAAGTTTCATTTGATCATTTGGAAGAGGCAAATTTGGAGGAAAGAATGGCTGTTGAGTTTGCTGAATTGCAATAGATGAATCTCCCATTTGTCTTGAAGCATCTCCATAGAGTCTTCTCCTTTTCTGAGATTCTAGACATTGAAGAAGCTGCTCCAATTCTCTTACAAACTCAATTGCTCCACCAATAATAGAAGCTTGATCTCCCTGAAAAAAAAAATCCACAAATGACACAACCCAGTATTTCGTATTTTTTTTCTTTAAAAGTCATAAAAATTTCAAGAATTTTTTTGTTTTTTCTTAATTAACTTTCAATCTGACCATACCACCGAACAAATGCTTGTTGATGAAAGAAAGAAGAATTCACGAAATGGTTTTAGATCTAATAAAGAATTTAATCAAATCAAATCAAATTTTGAGATTTTTAATATAATTAAAATTTTTTATGTATAGATATATACATACCCTTTGAACATAAGAACCTGGCATGAGAGACCTCAAGACTCTCAGATGTTCATTCATTTGCTTCCTTCTATTTCTTTCAACAGCAATATGAGTCATTCTTTGGCTCTCAACTTCCTCACTGGTCTTGATAGTTCTTGGTCTTTTTCTCTTGTTCTTCACTTCTGATACTATAGGGTTCTTGATTTGAAGATCTTGATCTTCAAGAAATTGAAGTTGCACCGACGTTGTATTATCTGAAACCCTACCTTCTTCTTCTTCTCCATTAAATCTTTCTTCTTCATTTTCTCCACCTAGTTGATGATGAGGAACCATGAGAGATTGTTCTTCTCTCTTGTCATTTAAAACCGGGAACTTCAAGAAGTAAACTGGATCAATACCAGTTTCTTCCTCCGATATTTTAGTCTGATTTAAGGCCAACTTGGGCCCAAAATCAGCAAATTGCATAACATCTGCAAAGCTTAACTTATCAAGTGAAGTTGAAGTACAGAACCCAGATGATATTATTTGTTGCTGATGATGAGGATGAGAAGTATTGAGCATATAATCAATCATTCGATTGTTATTATCACCAGAAGTTTCTCCTATTCGCGACTTAACTAGTTGATAATGTTGTTCTTGATGGTGGTGATGGTGATCTAGAGAGTAGTCCAGACCAGTAAAAGTTGCCTGCAAGAAGCTAATAAACTCAGAACAATGTAACATGGCAATGAAATGATGTATCAATAAAAACATAAAAGCAAGTATAAATGATAAGCTTAGAGCTAAAGATACCGAGTAGTTCTCTTCTTTATCCATCGCTATATATATGGATCACTTTAATCCAAAACCCTAAAATGATAGCTCTATTCATGCCAGGACAAACCCTAGTTTCATTTCCCAGATGGGTCCTCCTGAAAAGAAAAAAAAAAAAAATCTAGTTAATTTACAGCATGTAAATAATTAAATCTTGGATAAATATGGTATATGAGACTAGCAAAAAACAATTGGCTATACAAGATATATATGTTTCACTTTTTTCATTAATATATATAATAATATAGCTAAAAATTTAGATTTTTATAATAAAATAGAAGTTGCATGGAAGTTAGGAAAAATCACAAACCTGATTGGAGAGAGAGAGAGAGAGAGAGAGTAGAATGGGACAAAGGATAGAAATGAAGTAGGTTATGATATCAGAAGAGAAGAAGCTAGCATATGGCGTACCACTATGAAAGTCAGATTTTATATGACCTGATAATTTTGAGAGTGGAGGGTTGCATGGTAGGCTATGTCTTTTATATATATATATATATATATATATATATATGATGGGCCCAAGGTTGATTGGAAAAGAGCTGGCTTTGACTTTGAAGAGAGAGAGAGAGAGGAGCCTTGTGGATTAATGTAGACCTCATAAGATTTACCTATATGAGTTTGTCACCTCCTATTATTTATGTGTGTCACAGGCAAACAAGGCTCTTCACCTAGCTTTTACCGCCTCTTTTCATGACCCTAATTAAAGAGGTGAAGGCTGCAGATTTTATCATTTCAACTTTCAACTTTGAAAATTAGCTTAGGCTTTTTTTTTTTTTGGCATGTGACATTCCTGCTATCATGTGATACTTCTAATTATATAGTGTAAGGTAAGGATAGCTCCTCTCCAATTAAATAATTAATGTCATTTCAGCTTTACATATACCTTAAAAATTCAAGTATTATTTGCCATAGCATATTGATAGTATATTTTATATTTATATTTATATATAGTATATTTATATTTTATATCTTATATGTTATGTTTTCCTCTGCATAGCTATTCTAAATTATATATATTGACACACACACGATAGTTTCTATTTAATTTGCACAGATTCATTTTATTTTTATATTATTATATGAGATAATTTCTAATTTTTTATTTTATTTAATATGTATTTATTTCATTATTTATTGAAATAAATTGTTGCTATAATTTATTTGATTTTTATATGAAATTATTTGTATGTATATATAGTAAATTTATCTATATATGTAACTTGCGTTATATATTTCTTATATTCACTATAATTATATATTAAATATATAAAATCATTTGAATATTTATAAAATAATTCACTAATTACTTTTAGACATACCATTATTATTTGATCTATTAAATTCATCATTAATTACATTTCAATTTTAATTAGAAATTAATTTATCAAATTCTCAAATTGAATAAGGCGGCAAAAAATTATGTGTGTGTGTATATATATATATATATATATATAAAAGTTATATTATAAATATTCATCTTTTTAAGATAATTCGATGACGCACTACATACTTTGTTTATAAATTCAAAAACAAACTTCCATAATATTTCTCTCTTATATAAAAAACTCCACCTGTGACACTTGATATGTTAAAACTAACCTTATATATAAGGTTAACTTACTTACATTTTTACCATCTCATATTATATTATGTGTATATTATAGTATGTATATATTAACCTAATATACCATCTTATATTACAGTATCTTATATAAAACTAGCCTTAATTACATTTTTAATATATATATACATACAAATAATTTCATATAAAAATCAATTTTTAATAATTTCATATAAATAATTTCATAGCAATTTTTAACTTAATTACATTTTTACCATTTTATATCCAAATTTCAAATGACTTCTACCAAAAATTGGAACTCTAATACTCACATAAATAGTTATAAAAGTAGCAGTGCTAGAAAAATTACTTGCTCATCTGGTAAACAGAAACAATAGGATACTATTGTTAGAAAAATCTCTTGATAATTGAGTAGATCGAATCAAGATCATAAAAAATATGAAATCTTCTTTCATAGCAAGCCCAAAAAACTTTATAAGAGGAGATACAAAAAGCTCAATAAAAGAAGACGCCAAAAACTCAATGTAGAAGAGACTACAACCAAATAAAGAAAAAGAAAAACAAGAACAAAAGGATAAAAAACTAAGGAAAATAGAAATTTTTGAGCTTATTATTGGCTAAAATGGCCAGCGACAATTCAGATATGAACAAAGTGAGAGAGCAGCAAAAAAGAGCGATAAAAAACACTCTAAATCGCTAATTGAATTGGAAAAAGAAAATAGATTAATCAAATTCACAAACTGATTGGGATTGTATAATTAAACTATTTAGAAGAAAGAAAAAACACTCTTCTTCTGTATTGGTCATGTACTTTATGTACTTTAGAAGTTGGATAAAAAAAAAAAAAAAATACACCAACATGACTAAAAATTCAAATTTTTTTTAATTTATTTTTAGCATTTGCTTTTCAGTGAAAGCCACCAATGTAATTCTTTTTTTTTTTTTTTTTTGCCGGGAAAAGTCATCAGTGTAATTCGCTTCCCAATATTTAAATAAATAAATAGAGTCTTGCGAAGATACATTACACTGCATCAAAAAATCTTTTAAATTAGTAAAAATTTTAAAAATGCATGATGTGATTTCGTTTTTTTTTTTTTTAATAAAGTTATGTGGAATTTCTTTTCTTTTTTTTTTTTTGGGTAAAATAAGGTCAATGGTTAATTTCCTCAGTAATTAAGACACTGACACTTTAATAAGCTCAATTTCAGCTAATTTGACAATAAATTTTAGTAAAAAATATTATTTTAATGATGTGATATATGGCTCATTATAATGAGATCTATTTCTAATTAAAAAATATTTAGAGAAAGATTTAAAAAAATATTTTGTGATTTTATATTTCTAAATAAGAGTATGTAAATTATTCATTGCCACGTCAACTAAGTTTAATTCGTGAATTATTTATTGTCACTTCTATTGAGATTCACAATATTAAAAAGTTACTTATTTTATAAGGAAAAATTAAATAGAATTCGATAAATTTAATTTATCTAGGAGCGCATTTTTAAACGCTTACATAACTGAATAAAAATCATTTTTTATTCTATCTCATCTTTTTTCAGTCTCTTATTTTTTAGAAATTTTACTTATCCAATACTTAAAATTTAATTAATAAAAAACTCTTAATACACATAGAATCATATATTATACATCATATATTATATGTTGGGAGTAGCTTCCACAACCGCTGATTTTGATTGGTTCTTCTTAATACAAATTCTTACCTTTTAATTTTTTTTTATTTTTTTTTCCTCTACACTACTGCTTTTTTTTTTTTTTTTTTAATTTAACATCAACTAATTAATCTAAATCTCTGAGCAAATAAATTAGGTGACACCCATACTATAAAAGACAGTTTTCCATGATTTTCTTCCTTTCATTTTTTTTAATCCATTAAATGTACTCTATTTATTTATTTTATTTATTAAATAATTATGTTACTCATATAATTTAAAATTATAACAGCATTTATCACTATTGGTTACAAATTATTTTTAGAATAAAAAAATATATTTTTTATTTTATTAGTATATAAATACAAATAAATGTAATTTTAATATTTATAGTATACCATTAAAATTTATAAAATCATTTAATAAATATAAAATTGTATCTAGAAAAATTTAAAATTTTAGCTGATAAATATGTTATTAATACTACAATATATATAGTCATTTCATTAAGTAAAAAAATAGGGATAAAGTGTATTTAATCATTTCCTTGTTTCTTTAATTCTATAAATCAATCGAATTTCTGCATCTACTGCAGAATTTTTTTTTTTCCTCTTCTAATTTGTGAATATAATATATGATTTTCTTTATTTAAGTTAAAAATACATAATGCCAAAGAATATTAAGGTTATTTTTTCATAATATTTAATATTGTCCCATGATAACTAAACACAAAACTGAATAAAAACTTTGTACAGTTTTACATACACCAAAAATAAGATAAGACCAATATTTATCTAGCCACGTTGTCTTGTCTTATTTTATTTTATCTTATTTTATATTGTCTTATCTTATTTTATTTTATCTTATTCTATATTGTAATATTCAGACAATTAAACATATGTTCTGCTCGTGCAATCAAACACAAACCCCAAACCACTCTATTTACTAAAGGCGAAGCCACGAGAGTGTCAAGTTATAATATAAAAAAAAAAAAAAACGACTTGTTTAATTGAAATACTATGTTACTGTGGGCCAAAATGACGAATATATCCTGAGAAATGAGAATAAATATAATAAACCAAAAAAAAAATTATAACAAAGCCTAAAAATTTAAGCTAGGAGAAGAATCACATAGAAAAAAAGGGTGGAACCCAAACTAACCGTTAAGGAAAGCCAACAAGGAAAAAGTCACAATGTAATGAGCACAACAAGTTCACAGTAATGACTTAAAAATGGAAAATGACTACAAAATGAACTTTTGTAAGTTTCATTCTCAGATCTTCTACAAAGTGTCACATTATGTGTAATTAAGGTACCCAAAAAAATTTGTGCTATTCGAGCGCTGCAGATGTGAAACCATGAAATACAAACAAACTTTGCCTTGAGCTAGGCCATGACCATGCCGATTCGAAGGAGTGATTCCTCAGAACACATTTAGTTTTTCTCTTCAGGTTGAAAGCACCATAATTTGAGCGATGACCATATATATATATCTCAACGACTAGAATCACGATGTGTACTCAAAAGGTTGAGGAGGCTGGGGTTCCTCATCAACAGCCATCGCTGATGCAGAACCCTGCTGTCCTGTAGCTGAACCACTAGCAGGTGACACTGTGGATGAAGGTGCGTCCGTAAGAGACAGCACCTCTGGTTCAGTTGGTCGCAAATCTCTCAAGAGGACAAATCCTGAAGGTGACAATTTCACTGGTGCATACCTGCTATCTTCCATAAATTTAATAAATTTTTCCTGGGCAGGAACAACTCTGGCTGGATTGGTCAAAATCTCAAAAGAAGGCTCAGGCTCTGCTTTCTTTTCTGGCTGGCTATCAACCTATCAAAAAATGTAACCAACATTAACTAACTAAATCTGAAAAAAAAAAAAAATTATGCCAGAACTAAGAAGATATCTACCTGCATTGAGTCGCCATCCTTCTCACTGGATGATTTCTCTTTTCCAGTAGTTATTGCTGCAGAAGAAGAAGACTCTGCCCCAGCTGCCTTTTCAGCATTAGCTTTCTGCTCTGCTTCTTTCTTTGCCCTAGCTTTGGCCTTTGCTGATGTTGACAGAACAGCAGTGGGAAGTTTTACAGCAGATGTGGTAGTGGGCACAGTGGTTGGCTTCGGATACTCAAATAGCGAAGGTTTTGCATTCGATATAAACTCAAATTTTGGAACTTTTAAGTCATAGTTCAGCCCAATAAAAGCTGTGGGTGAGAATGCTAAGCTGATGAAATAAATGAGAGGGTACCAGTACCAGAATTGACTAAAAACAGCTAGGCCAACTACTGCTGTGACTTTATCATGTTTTGTCTTGGAAAGCAGTCTTATTGTCACATTCCTTCCACCAGCATCAAGTATTCCAGAAGCAAGGATTGCACCCATCTTGCTCATGGTGTCTTCATGCTTATCAAGAATTATCTTTTCTAATTGTCGCCTAAAATACGATGCAGACAGAAAGTTAGTTTTTCGGAAAAGAGTAGGGTTATAAAATCTGAATTAGATACAAGTATTTTCAAATAAAACAACAGAAAGAAATCAAAACAATAATGCAAGTACCTAAAAGTTCCAACACGAGAATCACTGGCCTCATTCATTTGCACCATGACCATAGCCATTGCAATAAGGGCACCTTGGCGAACAAAATCAACAACGTCCGAGGTCAAAGGTTCTAGCAATGATATGGCCTCACTCAAGCCAGTGCCTGCACATGAAATGCCAACAGCAAGAGCTGCACCATACCGTACATGTGGGTTGTAGGACTCTGACAGCAAGGAGACAATCCGAGGAGTCTGCAGTCGCATGGTTCAGTAAAATTTACAACAATTCACAGTGCCAAAAATAGCAAGTGGAAAACATACAACAGGAGGAGGTAGAGGGTAACAGAAATAAAATCTTACAAACATCAGAGCAAGAAACAACTATAAAGCATCTTTAACAGAGAGAGGACACTGACCATAGAGAGAAATATGATAGAACGAGATTGACCACAAACAGGAAATAGAGGCAAAAACCAACCTGCTCTGGCTCAGAGTATAGGACAAATCCAAGTGCAAGAACAGCAGTCCTCCTTACGTCATCACTCACATCTGATACAGCAAAGTGTAGCAGCTGACGGATAGCCTTGTTGTTTGCTGTTCCCCTATAGGCCAATGCCAATGCATACATCCCACCATAACGCAGTATTGGATCCTGATCCCGAGTCATTTGCTCAATCAATGTGTCTGCTTCTTCTTCTCTTCCATATACAGTGAGCGCTATCCCTAATGCCAATCCTCTGCAACAAAATGACAACATTACAAACAAACCAAAGAGCAAAACTGAAGGCTCAGCCCAATATGCAAAGTCAAAACAGAAATTTACCTGATAATCTTCTCATGCTGTGTTTCATGAGCATATGCAAGCATCTCGCCTGCTTTTTCACTTGCAGTTCCAACCATAAGCAAACCCATACTAATGCCAGCCGCTTCACCAGCCACTGCATTATCTGTATATAGAGCACTTTTGATGTCGTCATAAATATGTTCATCAGCAGTTCCTAAAGCTGCCAAACCCAGACCTAAGCATGCACCATGTTGAATGACCTGTGCATCAAACATTCCAATATGAATTCCAGAATTATCTAAGGCCATTTAGTTCAAACAGATCAATAGAATACTTAGTGAACACACCTCTACATTGGTGCTAAGTAAGCTATCTCGAAGGAATTGTTTGATGCCCTCACCATGGTTTGCATGAATGAGACCTAGAGCATAAAGAGCACCACCTTCTGAGTATGGACTACCTCCACTACCAGATCCACCTTGGGGCAAATAAGGTCTCATTAGTGATCTCCCCTGCTGCAGGTGACCTCTGTGGATAACACCAAGCCCTGCTGTAGCACTAAATTTGGCCCAATTTGTGGCACGGCTCAACCAATCCTGATAATTTATATATGCCAAAACAATTAAGTAAAAACAACCGAAGCAAATATAAATAAAAGGCAGAAACAAAAAATACTTTAAAGTAAAGGAAAGGAGTATACAATCAAGATAGGTCCTCACCAGATTCTCCCTGAGGAATGTATCAACAGTAGTTCCGGCATGCATAATTGCATTAGCATAGATAGTTGCACTGTGACAAACACTATTCCTCATCTCAACAGACTGCTTGATTGTCTTGAGAATTAGAAGATCCGACCTATAAGAAATTATTATAAGTGTTGCTAATAACTCATTTTCACTATTTCTCCAAGCAAAACAAAATATCATTTCATACACATGCAAAAAACCACTTCTGAATTTAAACAATTTAAAAAATGGCAAAGAAACATTTGTCTCACTTGTTATGACTGTATAGAAACTGTAAAGTCAATTGAATGGACGTCTCTCCAGACAAAATTCCCTTAATTTTTGTCAGTCTATCAGCGTATATTCCTTCATTTGGATCTGTTTCACGTGCAATCACAGTTGAAGCAGAATTCCCTTCAGTCATTTGAGCATCCTCAGAAGCAGTAGAATTTTCATTTTGTGCAGGCTCTGGATCATTGGATTTTGGCTGCTCTGACTCTGAAGATTGAGACTTTGGAACTGAAAGGCGATCTCTAACATTTAATAAAAAAGCTTGGTGCTCATTCTCCACTAGATCAAAGGCTATTTGAAATGCAAGCAAAACATCATCATTGTTTCCAGAATGCAAAAGTTTTTCCAATATGCTTGCTACCCCTTCCGGTTCATCCAAAAACATGAGACATTGGCAAATGCTCAAATAATCAGGAGAAGGCAGCTTTTGATAAACATTAACAAGAAGACGGAGCACCTGCAGAGAAAAACAGAAGATGATCCATTTTTGTCACTATTCTATTTCAATGGATATTAAAGAATTCCAAGACTCAGTCCATGGAATGAAGCAATTGAACATAGAACAAACCAAATTACTATTGCTTTGGTGGAACGGCTTTAACATAAAGAAAAAACTTTCATGATATAGCATAATAACTTTGTTACCTCACGTCGATATTCTCTACTATTAACAAAAGCATGAGAAACATTGATGCAGTATGATAGAGTTCCATGAACATTATCACTCCTTGTTATTGCTTCCTCAAGTTTGTCCAATCTTCTACATTCAATTGCAATTCCCATGGCTTGTTGGTATTTTCCATCCATGATACACCTAAAAGAAGGAACGGTAAGAAACTGAAAACTATAGAGACACATCAAATTTGGAAAGTTGGTATTTGCATACTTATCCAGCATTCTCTCCACAATTGCCTCTAGCCTAGGGTCCACGTTTGTTGCCTCAACATTTGATTCAGCTGCCTTTGACTTTAGACATGCATACTCATCAATAGCCTTAGCTGAGGATGGGATGAGAGATAATGAATCAACAGTTTTAAGCAAACCAAGGAAGCATCATCAAACTAGAATATATCAACAACACTTGTTAAATGAACAATGTTAAGGCAGTCTAACTATTATAGATTCTAAAACACAAACATAATGATAGCTGCACGATAAATCCAACAATGTTTAATGTCTTATGAGTAATGTCACAAGTTTCCATGACCAATACATATGGAGGTTGATCAGCATACTTACCAAGTAGAGTATGAACATAATCAGAATCCTCTGAAACATCAAAAAGAGAACCAGCTCCAAGGGCATATGATAAAGAATCATTTAGATCGCCCAGATAACAGAAAACCTGAGTGAGGAAAACAGCAAATTCACTTAAGAATTCCATAAAAAGCAAAGACATTTATTACTGTTTTTCTAACTCCCTGATTGAATCCTAAGAGATGAACAAAAAGGCATGAATTTTGAAAAGCCACAGCCACTGTAGTTTGAGACAGTTAAAAGTAGTTTATTCATTTTATACTATCATGAAGAGAAAAGTGGGGGAAGAAGAGTAGAAGTTGGGGGGAAAAGTTAGTATTGACCTTGGAAACAACCAGTGCAGCAAGTTGTCTCTGATTCTGATCAAACTCCTCATCTTCATACAAACTCTCTCTGCATGGGAGAGAAATAAGTATTAACATCCACTAGTGCATTATCAAGCCAAAGACACTTAATATTTCTCAATATGAAAACTCGAGTGAGTCCTGAAATAATTGCATATTAACAGGAACAAAATCACTAGAGTATACATATATGTACACTGACAACATGCACCTGATGTTAAAAAAAAAAAAAAAATCCAGTTTACACACTCATCTTAGAGAGAGAGAGAGATACTGCACAAGACAAGCACTTCAACTAAAATTTCCAGTTCTTTTAAATGAAAATATAATTTAAACTGTCACATTCTTTCAATTATCCTGTTATAATTGAAGTTAAAGCATAATAGATCGATCCAACTCAGCATTTCAGGTATTCACACCTTCGTCTTGGATAATTGAGTTCCATAATCAATAATCAGCCAACATAATGTCTCCCTAAGCTGCTACCTGACATATTATATCAACACAAGCCATAGATTCACTAACTCTTTTGTGTTTTAAACATTATTGATTGACTAAACTTTGACCAAAGAATTTTTCTGCATTCCCCATTCCATCCCAAAACACCCAGTTATTGCACCAATAGTGATGTTGATATGAAACGTGAGAACCCAGATTTCAGTGCCCAATTGCAGAGCCCCATCCTCAGAATCATAATAGAACCAAAACCTTCCTTCACTCTGAGGAAAGTTCTCTTTAGTTAATCATACGAATTGACAAAACATAACTAACACAATGTACCTAAAAACGAACCAAAAGATTTTATCTCACAACTCAAAACAAATAAAAATAAGCAATCAGACAGTGGACTTCTAGAGGAATCAAAATTTCAAACCTGAATCAACATAATAAACCATTACCCACATAGGACAACGATTCAATTTCGCCAATTCCCAGACATGGATTATTATTCAAGTCGAAATATTCAATATTTTTTACTTCTACCCTATTTTCCCCAATTTCTCAGAAATGAAACAGATCAAAAAATCATCAAAACCCTAACCCAAATAAAAGTAAAAAAAAAAAAAACCCAAATCCCCAATTATGATATAGAGAGGAATGAAAGAGAGTACTTACATTAAGGGCACACTGGTGGAGATCTCAGGCCAGAACTGATCTACAAATTTGTTGAGGTTTAGCAAAGCATGTTGCTTTAACAGCGGGTGAGTCTCGTTGAGCATCGCCAGCAACGCAGTCCCGATGTTCGACATAGTCGTCGTCATTGCCTTGGCCTTAGCCGGAAGAGAGGCACTAAGGACGTGTTTGCTTTCAAGAGAAAAGAAAGCAGAGGAAAGAAGAGAAGAGAAGAAGAGAAGAATGTCGAGGGAGAACGGCCTTTTCAATAAATTTTGGTTTTATATAATTCTCTTTCAATTTACCAAACTTACGCGACAAGTCAAAAAAAATTCCCAACCCTTCTTAAAAAAAAATGGACTTTAATTAAAAATTTCAATCTTTTTGTTTTAACATTAAATATCATAAATTAAAAACAGTTTAAATAGTTAATCAATATTTTTAACAAAAAATTTATACAATAAATTATTAAACTTTTAAATATTTTTACAATTGAAAAAATTATATATTTATATTATTTAATATTTTTACTATGGAGTGAGTTAAAAAACTTTACTATGGAGTGAGTTAAAAAGCGTACTTCATACTTGAGTTAAACTAATATCTAATTAAGTACTTAAAAAAAAAGTCTTTTAATCCTCTCGTCTTAATTCTCTACTAGGGTTTCATCTTTTTGGTAGTGCTGTTAAAACTTTTCCTTATGGTTACCCCCAACAGCTATGGCCATCGGTAGGGATACCTCATTTCTTTTGTTTTTTCATGCTTTTTTTTTTTTGCCTTTAGCTAATAATAAGGCCATCTCTTTGCTTTTATGGACTATTTTGGCTTCCCTTCTATAGGATTTTACTTGCTGTGTTGTTGATTTGTTTTAGTGTCTCTGTTTCTAATTGCGGATATACCATTCAATACTACAACCAAGTCTAACTCTCTCTCTCTCTTTTCATTCTTTTGGCATTCTTGGGAGGAAGGTAGAAAGGGGGAGCACGAAGAATTGGTTGGCGAAGGCGTCGTTGATATGTGCATTGGATTGGTTATCCTCTTAGTTGATGCGGCCGTTTTTGTTGAAGAAAATCTTTATGCCTAGCCATGGTTGTTTTGGTTGCATATCAAAAGTCTCTGTGTGCTTTATTTAGCCCTTTGGTAGTAGATAAGCATGAGGATCCCAGCAATCAAGATGTGGTGGGGAGGTTTTCCTCCACTTCTTCGATATACTCATTTGGCCTTCTACGCTTCATGGTTAAGGGCGCGTGAATTAACTCTTTGGACAGAAGAGTTTGATAGGAAGGATGTCAATGTATAGTGTTATTATAATTTTCTTGGCCTCTAAACCAATTGTCTTTTGAATTTTAAGCCCACAGTTGAAAATCCATTAATAGGTGTTTTTTTGGATCCTATGTCCATTTGTAATAGCTGTAATTTTTTGGACCTCATACCCCATTAATATTATCAACTAATCTCTTTTTTAGGAAAAAAAAATTATATATATATATGATTGTAAATTTGTGCGTGTAATTTTTTTAGAGTCAATTTATGATCAACTTCTATTTTAATATTTATTATAATAATAATAAATAACTTTAAATATTGAGTTTAGCAATCTACTCCCTCCATTTTAAAATATTTTATCATTTTAAAAATTTTCTTTTAATTTATCAGCTATTTTACAATTTCAAAAAAGTATTTATTATTTTTTTCAATTTTATCTCTATTTATTTATCTACTAAATATTTTTATTAATTATTTTCATTTATTTATATAAAAAATGATATTTTATTATTTTTATTTAAAATTATGATAATATAATATTTTTTTTAATTTATATGCTTAAATTTTAAATAATTAATATTTTAAAACGGATATAGTATTAAAGTCAATTAAATTAGAGAAAGCATTAAACTCGATTAAATGAAGTGATTAAGATAAGAAATAAATCCAATTACGGATTGCTGCTATGGATCTGGATTTTAAAACAAGGGATCTATTGCTTGCTTGTGCCAAATCAGACCCGTTAAAAACTATAATTTGGGCCGCCCAACTCCTCTCCTTCTTCAGTTTGTTTGTCCCAACGAGTGAAAATAAGGCCCAAACTAGAAATTAGTTGTTTTGTTGTCCACATCAACTTATGAAAAATACTAAAATCTCTATAAATTAATATTTATTAAATTGATAATTTTTATTAAATAATAAATTTTTATATTATTTTTAGCTAATAAGTTAAACTACTAATTTTAATAAAATAATAAGATAATAATTTCAATTAAATAATAAGATAATAAAATAATAATTTTTTTAAAACCTTACATAACCTCTTGATACCATTCATATCATAAATTAATAATTTATTAAAATTATATATCATATTTTTTTAAAATACGATTCTATTGTTATTTTTCTAAATATCAATTACATTAAATATATTAATACAATGAAATTATATTTGCAAATCAAGTAGATATATATTGGTATATATTTTTTAGACTTCTAGCCTCCTTTTATTAATAGAATAATTTATTTTTATAAAATAAAATAAATTTTTAGTTGATTAAATAAGTTTATTTGAATTATAAGTATACTCAATAAATTATTAATTTATTGATTAATTATTATCTCTTTAGATTAATAGAATTTGTACAATCCCATGATTATTAATTTATAAATGTTTTACTATATATTTCTATCCAATAATATTAGTTTTTTTTTTTTTTTTTCAAAATCATATGGAAGGAAATTAATTATCAGTTTATCATACAAAATTTTTTACATTTCAAAGGAATGAAAGAAATCACTATTTTTCTCATATTATTTAAAGATATCAATCTTTAATATTGGACATGATATGTTTTCTAATAATTTTTTTATTTGTTTTAGTTCACTTTTTTTTTTTTGCACATTAATGAATTAATTTTATATTTATATATTTATTTATTGAGAAAAGATGTTGTCATTATTTATCTAAGTTTAAAAAAAAATTTAAAGAGATTTAATTGTTGAATTTAATAATTACAATGACTTTTAATAATTTTTCTCAAGTATAAAAAAAATGAAAAATAATTTTTTTAACAAGTTAGCAAATTTATTGTTTTATATTCCGATATAACTACCCAATTTAATTATTATTTAATATCGATGAGCAATTAAAATATTTAAAATTTATATTTAAAAATATTATTAGATTTTAATTTCACATGCAAAATAGAGTTTATATCAATTTGAAATTTTGAATTATTAGATTATTACTCCGATTGCTTCACTATTTATAATTTATTTTATTGATTGAATATAAATTATAATTATCAAAATGAATTTGGGGAATTTTTATTCATTTAATTTTTATTTTCATAAAATTTATTAAATTTTTTATTTGATTATTAATTAAAACATTTAGTATTTTATGAAATACTTAATATTTTATTAACCATGTATTCGAGATAAATAATAATCACAGGTAATGTATGTGCATAAGTAATTTGTCTATTAAGTTTCCATTTAGAAGCACAAAATCTATAAAAATTGAATTATATTTTATCAATTTTCATATTTAAAAAAAATGACTAATATAATTCAATTTTTTTCACTTAAAAAATAATAACTCATTTTTTAAAAAATAAAATGACGTCAAAATGGAAGGATTTTGCAAATTTATATTGAATTCCACTATTAACAATTCAAATTTTTTTTATTTAAATTAAGCATGGATGACTTTTTCTATGTAATAATAAAATGAAAAAATAATTACATTTTATTTTAGGGTGAAATACTATTTAGTCCCTAAAATTTGCTTAAATTAATGACTTGATCTATGCAGTTTGATAAATGAATTTTTTAATCCTGAAATTTTATTTATTTTGTTACACTAATTAGTCATTCTGTCAAAATTTTTAATCATTTTCAATAAGCCAATTATGAAAATGATATTTTAATATAAAATTTTATATTTTTGTACCAAAAATACCCGTAGTCTCTAATTTTCCTCTCTCTTTAAAATTTTCAAGTGTAGAGATTTTCGAAGCAAATCAACATATATTATACTAAAATGCAAGATGAACAAATTCAATCTTAAATATCAAAAAGAAACAAAACCAAGTTCAAATCCAATCTTAAATATCCAGAAGATTGAAATAATTTCACAATCACACCACACTTATTATGCCACTAAAAACGCTTATAGGCAATCCATTGAGCAAAATCCTAAATGATATTTATAGAACTCAGTGCACAAACAACAAAATCAGAACATATAATTCGGCGTATAGAAACAATATGGAAACTCTAAAAACCTCAAAACTAAATCAAAAATCCGATGCAGTGGGCTTTTATCATCATCGCATGCGTATCAAAGACACCACCATCACCTTCTTCTTCTACTACTTATTCTCCAAATTCTAACGCCAAGACTTAAAAAATTATGTCTTGTGTTACCTTGAATCGGTAATAATATTGGGATTTCATTGTTTCATGTTTTTTTTTCCTTCTTATTTTCATGACAAAATTACTTTAACATAAGGTTTGGTAAGGTTTTACGAGTAAAGAAATGAATGACAATGGTGCAAATTGCTAGGAAAAAAAAAAGGAGACTGCGCTGTGACTACAGATTTTTTGGAATAGCAGAGAAGATGAAGCTTTTGGGTGATGATACGGTGGCTTAGCCCATCTGAATGATCATACGGTATAAAAGATCAAGGCCCACGCTCTAAAAAAATATATAATACAATTTTTTGTTTGATTTGAGTAATAATAGTTAAATAATCAAATTAATTGTTAGTTTGAATTGGACTCAGTATTGTTTAACCGTTTTGTCAACTGTTTTTTTTTTTTTTTACTTTTTTCGTTAAAAACAAAGAAAATTCATTTCTTGAAAAAACGTTAGTTAGTAAATAAAAATGGTCTTGTATCAAATATCATATCATAAAATTAAACATCTGATTAATAAAAAATAATGATTAGTAGATGTCTTGACAAGGCTGCAACATTGATTTAGATACGGAGGTTTTCATTTGTTTTTCTAGTTAGTAAAGAGAAATAGAAAAGAGTAAGTAGAGATGAAAAATTGAATTATAAATGAGGAGCATTTTAGATTTTTTTATGAAATCTTGATAGAAAAAGTAATAAAATTACGGTTTAATATAACATAATGAAACATTAAATCTTAAAAAGCTCATTTCTCAAACTATAGAAATTAAATTATTATTTTAGATAAATTTTAGGGATTATATAGTATTTTACCCTTTATTTTATTTACCAACTATTTCATATAATAAAATTTAAATCATGGGTATCAAACAACTGATACTAAGAGAATGGATAGTGAGTATCAAGCACATCTACAGGAAAGCTAACCAAGCAACAGATTTTATAGTTAAATTTGCAGGCTCTTTGTCGTATGATTATCATGTTATTGTAGCTCCACTAGATGTTATTCAGTCCATATTTTACCAAGATGTTTGTGGGATAGCTTTCCCAAGGATTGTTAGAATCTAATTCTCTTTGGTTTCCAGCTTCTGTACCAAAAAAAAAATTTAAATAAATTCCATCATTTTAAAATTTGTTTCAAATACATAAATTTTATTATTAATTAAATTCAACTATTCTCTAACTTCAATTATTTTTTTTTTCTTTGAAAAATTCTATTCTAGCTGGGAAAAGGGGTTTGAGTTCAATCATAAAAGAAAAAAAAAATTAAATTAAATATCCACTCAAGTAATTCACAATAGACTTGCAATTCTACAATTTCACAAGCACAAAATGAGAAAAACTGGAAGACACATTTGGGGATGCTATCATTTTAAACGTTGCATTATAATTTCTGACTATTTGAAAAGGCATGAGATGATGTCATGAAGTCATCAATGTAGAAAAGGGTTTTAGGACCACATGTACCCAAAACCCTGTTGCCTCTTTCAAAAACACATGTTTGTATGTATACCTCTGTGGCTCTGCCTCTCTGCCATTTTTTTAAATTAATTGCCAGTAATTTCTTCCAATTTGGCTTTAAAATTTTTCCTACATTACATGCACATTTACTCATTATTTTCATACTTGAAATAAGAGACTTATTTAGTACAATATTGTTTTAAATATTACGAGAATAAAACAGTTTAACATCGATATTCATCGATTTGGAAATATTTATGATTAAAAGTTCTAATTTATTTTTTTTTAATGTGATTAGGTCTAATTAGACTCGACTCGACAGTCCTAATTAAAATGTTTGATATTTGTATTTTGAACATAATATATTATTTTCATAATATTATTTAAAAAAAAAAAAGGCACAAGAAGAAGGAAATTTTGTTTCTTGTAGCAATTGGCAGGCTTCAAAAAACGAAATCTGCTGTGAAATGCTGATAAAAAGCGGAAGAGTCCCTGTGTACAGGAAGTGCCTGCAAAGTGCAGTCTACAGTTAATAGTTAATGCACAAATGTCCAAAGAGTGAGTCATGCAAGCTACTAGAAACAGTAATTATCCCAATTTCATAAACAAAAAGGGTCAACTTTAACAATCCACCACAATAGTTCAGTAGCATTAATATCTCTCTGAGAAATTGGGGCACCTACTGTTAAAGTGTAGAAACTAAAAAGACAAATATGAACTTCCATGGTTGTGTACAAAGTGTATATTTAATTTAATAGATCATAATAAAATATAATATAATTTAATCATATTTTTTTTATATAATATTTAAACTAAAAATGTATTTTATTACATTCTTATTATGATTTACCAAATATTATCTATATGTTCAAAAATTTTTGATCTGATTCAAGAATTATTTTCAGAATTGTGATATTATTGAATTTGAATAATAATCAGCGCTAAATTTATTAAAAAGAAAAAATAATTTAACTGGTTGAGTGTAAATGTCATCTCAATATATGGAATTTACATAACAGTCAAAACAAAAGGTGGGTTTTCCTCGTTGAGGTCTATAATTGGCAAACAAGTAATTAATGACCCCTTGAAAATTGATAAAAACTCTTCATTCCAAGATTTGAAAACAAATAAAAAGACTAAAAGGCCTTGATTGGAAATTGAAGATTCTCTATAAAAATTTCAACCAATGCAAGTTAAGCACCCCCCACCACCACTATAACTACTCTATAATTTCTTCCCTGAACAAAACATAACCTATCATTACTGGCTTGACAAGATTGTCTTTAGCCTCAGCTTACATGAGAAAAACCATGACGATAACCATTAGGGAATATCACATGATTCACCATTTTCAGCTCAATTCACCAATTTTTTTTTTCTAAATTTCATCATTTTGGAATTTTCATTATTTTCTTTTTCATGTACTATTTCCGACCCTAGTTTTGCAAAATTCGAAGGTATGGTAATGTTCAATTCTGTCTTTATCTGAACAGGCCTAAAAGACAGAAAAATCAAACTTGGTTCTTATTTGTTTCTTCAGCAAATTTTCAACTAATAAAACCCTTTTTCCTAAATTTCCTACTTGAGCTCCATTGCTATTTCCATCTGAAACCAATTTCTTCAGATTTTTTTGTTCTTCAGTTTGTTAACAAGTCCACACAAGCACTTTTCAGCTTTCTCCCCCTCCTTTCATTTGTAATGTTGCAGTATAAAAAAGAGATGCAGACCAGAAAGTGCAAGGTGGGTAATGACATTAGAGATGGAAAGATTCTTCCAAATACAAATTAAACACATAAATAAAACAAATAGACAGGCTACCCTACCACCACCACCTCCACCACCACCAACCATTCTCACAAATAAGGTTAAAATAGTTAGTCGGTTGTGACTTACGACCAATGTTTTGGCTGTGATGGGCAGCGTCATCCAAAGATAAATAAAATGAAAAAGAGAAAAGAAACAGTAAAGAGAGACCAAAAATTTAACTGTACTAAGAAACAGTGGATGAACGAGAAGACAAAAATTGAGGAGGGGAAAATGGGTCATCTTTTATTCCAAAGAGTTGTTTACGAGTTCCATCAGTACAAGTATAGACAAAGAAGGGGAGGAAAATACAGTACAAAAAGGAAATCTAGCAAATTTCTGTACCAGATAGACTGACCTAATTGACTGAAAGCCTAACCCTAGACCCTCTATTTCCCTTCCCCTCTCAGATGATCTGTTAGACAAAGGACTTTGATTTGTATTTGTTGTGTAACTCTAACCCCTGTTATGTTACAGACCATTAGTCTACACATTTTTCATAATCCTACTTCTTTCTTTACAAGTAAAATGAAAGGGTGATGGAAAATGGAAATAAAACCATCACCATTAGAACTAAAACTAATTCCTGCTACTTCAAAAAATTCCTAAGCTCAAGATCAACCAATAATTTGCAGGAAAACAAGTTCTGATGGAACACTAATGCCTGTCTACTAAGGATCCAATTTCTCCCATTCATAACGTCCAGGAAGTGGCTTGTCGTTAACGGGGTCAAAGTTATACCTGCCAAGAAGCCCATATTGCTGTTAGCTAAAGAGAGTCAAGTTTGCACTGGGAGCACCTAAAGAAACATGATTCAAAAACATGAAAAGAAGCTAAAGAAACAAATGTTAGTATATATACTTCTCAATGAATTGTCTCTGCTGCTCTTCTTCAGCTCTGGCAAAGAACTCATCCATTTCATGTGCTGTGGGGATGTGTCTACGCACAGAATTCAGTATTCTCCTACTAGTTTCAGTTGAGCTGGTAGGTCTAGTAGTCGAACCAGGGGTTCTTATGGTTTCTGGATCCCTTATCAAACTGCAAGGAGTGGATTCTCTAGTTGTCCTGTCGCAAAGAAGATAAACATTACACATTACTGCACACAAGCTAGCAAGTAAAAATAATCTGACAAATACAATATGATAAATCAATGATACATATCTCATAGCACAGAACTGTAATTTATAGCGAGGATAACAAATACCAAGCTCAGGGGAAAAATATCATAAACAGTGAACAGCATCTAAAAGTTTTAAAAACTTGATTTTAGAAGCTCATTGGGAACATCTGGTGCTATTTTTTATTATTAATTCAACACACAACCCACATATATTTCAGCAAAGGTAACAGGACTCTAATAATCACAAACAGATTAACCCCTTGAAAACTCTTAAAGCACAGAACATAATCATGTTACCACAAAAAGCAGCAAGACCCTTTTTTTCTCCCCCACTTCAACCACAGTACCAAACAAAGACTTCCTTCACCAACAAAATTCCAAAAGGAGGAAGAAGAACGAGACGCAATAGATGAGTACAAAAATTAAAGACTAATTAAAATAAACGAAACTGTAGGTACATTGCTGTCCATAGCTCAGCATGTAAAATCTTCAGTCAGCTTCAGCATAACAAATTGCAAATTAAAGAAATTGCCATCAAAGTATCCTATTTCCAAACAGGGAATAATAAGAAGAAGAAGGAGAAGGGGAAAAAAAACTAGAGATAAAAAGTTAAGCCTTGTAACAAGATACCCTCACATTAAGCATAATTATATTCAAATAGAAAGCACAAAAAGCAATGATAATATAATTAAAAAATTGCAAAGGCATCCACTTAAGAGAAAACCAACAGAAAGTATTCATTTCTTGTGACTAAACAATGCAATGAAATTCATGGCTGAAAACCTAAAGACTCATTGATATATCTTATAATATATGAATTGTCTTGGTACCTAAATAATTACAACCACAAATATTCCAGAAATGTAAACCCAATTGAAGGAATAAGCAATTTAATTAGAAACATAAACAACCATATCTCCAGGAATGAATTGTAACGAGATTTCAACATTTTCCAAACAGGAACAAACCAGCAGCAATTAAATCACAATAATTTTAATTGCTATCCACATGGAAATTACTCGACTAAATTTAGAAGTTTGATTCAGACATTTCCAAACACAAAAGCACTACAGAAGCAAACAACAATACAATTCACTTACCCTGCAAAACAATTTTAAACAAACAACAGCTCAAATATGAGGAGAAAAGGCAAGCAGAGAGAAAACAGGAATTACAAAACAAAGTATACAAATCAAAATGAAGCACTGAACAAAAAAAAAAAAAACTCCACATCATAGACTAAAGAATATTAGACTATTAATTGCTTCATCATATATCACATAGCCACAAGAATTAACTCCAAAGAACTAAAAAGAAGCATTGCATCAGGGGAATAGTTGGCTCCAAAATCATAAGGTCTATAAAAATATAAACTAAACAAAAAAATGTAGTTTTATAGGAGAAAATATAAAATAAATTCCTACAACAGGAGGGAATTTTGGGTGAAAAGGAAATGGAATGAACCACATGAATGGTTTCTTTTGATCTCAGTCGTGTAAAAATTTTCAATTTAAGATGCTCAGAGTTTAATCTATATTTTTTTTCCAGAAAAAAAGGGAAATAAAAGAAGAAAATCAAATTGAAAGACAAAGGATGGTGAAATTTCTGAATAAGAACTAAGAAGATTAAAAAAAAAAAATTAGTAAAAAAAATTATAACATAAATGGTATAAATCCTGAATTGATGTGATATTTTACAATTTTTTTTTTTTAAAAAAAAAAAAAGGCCTATACTAGCAAGCTCAAAAGGCTGCCACATACCGTTTAAATCCCCCTCTAAAACTTTCTCAGGCCCCAAAAAAAAATTTAAAAGAAAATAAAAATAATTCCCCGTTTTCTCAGAGACCAAACAGATACAACACTAAAAAAAGTGTAAGATAACCTGAAAATCAACAAGTTGATAAAGTAAATTGAAGTTTCAATACATCAAAATCCCCTCCCCCTTCTCTCTCTCAAGTTTCTAAGCAGCCAAAGAAGCTAATGACAAAAACCCCTAGAGAAAACTGGAAAATTTTTCCAAAACAAAACCCAAAAGATACCCAAATCCTCGAATGATAAACTAGAATCATACCCCCTCAATTTGTTGGCAACTCCAAGCAAACACAACAGCCCCAACACAAAAAACCCCAAAATAGAGACTAAAAGAAAAACATCAATATTCTCTTCCCCTCCGTTTCCCACCAGCCAAACAGAAATAATAAACAAAAACAAAACCCTAAAAATAGAGACCCAGAATAAGACCCAAACTGAATAAAAAAAAATTATTATTAACAGAACACCCACCTCTCTCTACCTTCAAAGTCTAAAATATTCTCTCCAAACGAAGCTTCAATACCCAAATCCTTGCTGTCACTAATATCGTTATTGTTCTTTGCTTGGCCGTCGTTTGTTCTCTCGGTTTCCTTATTTTCTCCATCCACTTCTTTCTTCTGACCCGACCCGTTTGTTCCAGAATCCGCTGAAGCCATCCGAACTCTCGAATTGGGGTTAGGGTTTTGCGCGTCTTTATTATTGTTGCCTTGTTTTTGCCGCTTGGAATCATGTACAAGAATCGGCAGCTTAACGAGTCGTCGACTCCGGAGCTGAAGGTATCCGGCCGCAGAAGGCAGCGGTGGTGCTGGAGAAGCAGGCTGGGATGGAGTCGTAGAAGGAGAGCCAGGCAATCTGGCTTGGCGCTGTAGAGCTAGGGTTTTGGCGCGGGTACGGACGCCAAGAGAGAGGTCCATAACGGCAACCTCGCCTGTCGTTGTGGCTTTCCTCATGTACTTTCCCATTTACCTCTCATGGATTTTTAGAGGGAAGAGGGAAATGAAAGAAAGAAAGAAATGAAAAAAATAGAGAAAGTTTTGAAGGTGGTTAGAGAGAGAAGTTGAAAGAAAGAAGAAAGAAAATAGAGAGGGTTGATTTGTATTTGTACTTGCAGCTTTGTGAGTGAGGAAAAGAAATGGAGAAATTTTTAGGCTGCCCCTCTGTGTGGGGCCTTCAGGGGGGTCTGTTTCGTTTCTATACTTTCAATTTCTCATCCCAATTTTACATCTTATGCTAATTTTATTATTATTATTATTTTTCCTTAATTTAAAAAATACAAATTTTCATGTAATTATATTGCTATAGATGGACTAATTTTGTTGAGAATTTCATATTGCATCTTTTGGTAATTACTGTATTTGTTCATATCATCATATAAATCTAACAGATAATTTCTAATTTAATTATGCGCAAATTAAATTGAGTTTTTAATTTCTAATTTAATTATGAGTAAATTAAATTGAGTTTTACTGATGATAAATATAAATAATTTTTTTAAATATTATTATCGTGTATGAAGATGATATAATAAAAATAATTTTTTTATGAGTCAATCATATTCTAAATTGATTATTTTTATCGATAAATTAAAAGTCGTAATAATATAGAAATATGAAATTTTATTTTATTTATTATGAATATTTTCAAATACCAATATCTTGTTTGAAAGTAAATAGAATAACAGATTAAAATTTCATTTAATTAATTTTATAGATTAAGAAGTTATTTTATATGCACGATCTTTTATTTATTTATTATTATGTTACATAAATTGATAGTTGTATGAACTCTTAATTTTCCCTGTTGAATATTATTACTGTCACATTTGGAAGTAATGTGATGAATTAAAATTTCATTGATTACTTAAAATGAAAATCTCATGATCAACATCTTATTTATTACTTCAGTGGAAATTTCAACAATTCATCAAGGGTAATTAATGATTTTCATGATATACATAAAGGTTATATGTGAAAGAAATATACATATAAATTCCTAATTCACTATATGACACGTTAAGAGAATCACTAATACTTATAATATAAAATAAAATAAAAATTAAAATTTGAAAAATCTATTAGATTTAAGTAAAATTTTTTACTTTTTATAAATTAAGATGCTTTATATTGTATAAAATATATTATTTAAAATAATAATATTATTGAAAATGCTTTAAAAATATTAGATATGTAATTAAAATCTTAAAATTGTCTATGAATTTTTTCAAATATCACCGTCACATTTAGAAGTGATACGATGAGTTGCAATTTCATTAATTAATGTGATTAGTCAAAAAGAAAACTTCTTGTTTAAAATCCTTTTTATTTATTATTTTGATTTTAAAACCCTTTATACTTATTATTCTGACAGAAGTTCCAAAATTTTATTGTGAGCGATTGATTTAGTGAACTAATCATATCTCAAATGGATGAGAGTTGCAATTCCATTAACTAGTATGATTAGTAAAAAAGAAAATCTCATGTTTGAAATCCTTTTTATTTATTGACAAAATTTTTTAAAATTTTACTGAGATGATTGTTTTAGTTAATTGATTATATCTCAATCCATTGAGATGAATTGCAATTTCATTAACTAGTATAATTAGTTAAAAAGAAGATTTGATGTTTGAAACCCTTTTTATTTATTATTTTTATAGAATTTTTCAAAACTTTACTAAGTATGAATGTTTTAGTAATTTGATCATATTTCAAATTTTTAAAATGAGATTTAAATGTAACTTTTCAAAAATTTATTAAGGATGATTATTTCAATGAATTTGTCGTATATCAAACCAATGAATAACAATGTCATTAATTAACATGATTAACAAAGAGAAAATTATAGGTTTAAGATATTTTTATTTATTATTCTAATGGAAATTTCAAAACTTCATTGAGGATTATTATACTTTTAGTTAATTGATCATATATCGATGAAACGAGTTATAATTTCATGATTAGTCAAAAAGAAAATTTCAGATTTTAAGATTTTTTATTTATTATTGTGATTTTAATATCTTTTTGTTTATTATTCTTATGGATCTTTTAAAATTTTATTGGGGGTGATTATTTTAGTAACTGATCATATGTCAAATTGATGACTTTTATTGATATGCTGATTTTTTTTTTATTGTGCTGAAAGTTATAAAATGGTTAGATACATAATTTTTATTTTTTATTTTTATCAATTTAGTTATAAATGGCAATTAAAGTCGCGATTTTTTAATTATAAAGACAATTCAAATGCGATTAAATCAAATATTTATTGGTAACTTTTCATTTTATTTTTGAGTACTCTCAACTATTATTGTTACATTTAAAACTGATAGGATGAGTTATAATTTTTTTAATTAATTTGATTTATGAAAAAGAAAATCTCAAAAAAATTTCAGGTTTGGAATCCGTTTTTTAGTTATTGTAATAAAATTTCAAGATTTTATTTATTTATTTATTTTTTGCCAAGGCAAGAATTCATTAAGATAATATTGTCAGCAAACGGATTGTTTCCTAAATTGATATTTTTATTAATGTGCCGAAAGTTATGAAAGGACACATAAATTTTTAGTTTTATTTTTTAATATTCTCAAATATCATTGCCGCGTATTCTATATATATATATGGTACAATTTTAATAATTAACCTGATTAGTAAAGAAAAAATTCTCAAGTTCAAGATATTTAGTTATTAATTTGGCCAAAAAAAAAAAGATATTTATTTATTATTATTATTTGCCACATATATTTATTTATTATTATGATGAAACTTTCAAAAATTCATTAATGGCGATCTATTTTGTTAATTTATCTTATATCAAATAAAGAATTTTCGACTTATATGTGGTGAGTTTGCAACTGATATTTAAGATCATTTACTTTTTTGTTAAAATTAAAAGTTCTAAAACTTGTTTATTTAGAAGGATTTTATTATTTCGGAAAATTCATAAGTTATAATTTAATTTTTTGTTTGATTTCAAAAATTAAGATACATTTCATAAATTTTTAAAAATTTATCATATTTTTAAATCTTCAAAAATGAAGGTACATGGGTTTTTGATGCTATAAATTTTATTTAAACCTATGAATTTTAATTAAATCTATATATTTAAAATCTATTATGTCGAATGATGTTTTATTAAAATTAAAATTCATTAAAAGCGATCATCTTAGTGAATTGTTTGTATTATAAATTGACAATTTTCAATATGCTAAAAATCATGAATGATTAGAAGTATATTCAAAAATATATAATAAATTATTAATCTAATTGACCAATAAGAAAATCTCACATATTGATTTTTTTTTTTGGTTTATTATTATAGTAAACTGATAAGTAAGGATTGATTGAAAGTGGTTTTCCCCAGCAACTTGACCATATTCCAAATTAATAAATTTTTATTAATGTGTTTGAGAAGTTATGAAAGAGTTATTTTAGATTACTTGGCCTTTTAGAAAAGGAGTTACAATTTTTTTTTTTTAATAGAAAAGGATAACTTTGATTAAACTGAAGAATCAACATCCAGTATATGAATAAAAAACTCAAGGGGAGAAGTCTCCCAAATATAAAGATTAGACATAGAACTAAGAGTGCTTGCTAACAAATGAGCAGTCTGGTTGGCAGATCTTTTAATAAATACACAATAAATATTTGTGAAAGAATTAATAAGATATCGACAATCATTGATAATTAGACCCAATGGTGAATTGATGACTTTTGAGGAATTGATGACTTTTGAGAAATTGATAGCTCGAACCACTTATTGCACATCAGATTCACCAATAATTTTTCACATCAAATAGATGATGTTCCTTGATCCAACGTAAATCCTCCCCAATACCAATAATTTTTGCTAACTAAGGGGACACATTACTAAGAAAAGCCTTGGCAGATGCACCAACAAAATGTGCATTATGATTTTTTAGGATGCAACCAAATCCAAACTTATGAATTGTTTGAATTAGGGCAGCATCAATATTAAGCTTTAGAGATCCTTCAAGAGGTTTTTTCTAGTTAACAGTAGCACTTGGAGAAGCAATCATACCACTGAGAGTTGTTGCTTTTTTTTTTTTTTACTTGAGCTACAAGCCAAAATGATAAGAAAGATGAAACTCCATTAACAACTACCTCATGTTTAAAATTTTCCATTCTAGACCACATCATTCCCTTGCCTCCATAATTCCTAACAAATCATAGTAATTATAGTACAATCAGTCAAGAAAAATCTATTAAACATGGCTCTCAACCAATCAATAAAGCAACTATCTATATTGAGAGGCAGAGCTATTGAAAATGTCAACCAACAGATTTGGGCAAAATCACAATGAACAAGAGAATGAATTGCAGTTTTTTGAACAATGACCACAAACTGCTAAGATAGGATCTACTGCAACACCATGGTGAATAAGGCTGTTTTTTATAATTAAGCAATCTATAGCAATTCTCCAAATCATATGCTTTACCTTTGGTGGAGTGTGCAACTTCCAAAGAATTTTCCAAAGGGTATCTTCCCCTTTCTTGTGGCTTTTTGGATGCATAATGTACAGAGTTTTATATGCATTATTAAATGTAAATATGCCCTTGTCATCTTTATCCCACTGCCAAAAATCATAAGTGTTTTTTTACTTTATAATACTTAAGGGAATTTTAAGGATAAGCTCTTTATCATGAGCATTGAACAACTCATCAATAACCTACAAATTCCGCCTAGCCTCGCTATGATGCATCAATTCAGCAACAACCAAACCTTTACTTGCATCAAAAACATTAGATGTAATTTTTAGGTTCTCATCAATAAGTAGCCAAGCATCAAATGTTACTAAAATGTGTTCCCCATTGCCAACCCTCTAACAGTACCCTATTTCAATAAAAGCTGGGCAGACAAGATGCTATACCAAGCATAGTTGGGGTTATGGCCAAGCGTAGCCTCCAAGAAAACGTGCATCTAGGATAGTAACGGGCCTTGAACATTTATGCAACTAGAGAAGAATCATCAATAATAAGTTTCCATCCTTGTTTTCCTAGCAAAGCAACATTAAAATCATGGACATTTCTGAAACCCATATCCCCACATTTTTTTCTTTGTGCATATACACTTTCCGCTCATCCAATTAATCCCCTCATGGCCACTATGGTTAGTACCCCACTAGTAGGAGTTCATTATTTTCTCCAGATCATTACAAAGGCTTAGAGGGAGAAGAAAGATGCTCGTAGCATAGTTTGGGATAGCCCAAGCTATAGTTTTTAATAGTATTTCCTTACCCACTCTTGAGAGAAATCTTCTATTCCATCATTGCAAAAATTTTTAGAGCTTGTCCTTAATGTAAGCACACACCTCCTTTTTCTTCCTACTTATAAGAGATGAGAGACCCAAATACTGATCTCTAGTTTCGGATTCTCGGACACGAAGTTGTGAATAAACTGAACTTCTATTCCCAACTAAAGTGTTTGCACTAAAATAGATAGTAGACTTTTGCACATTGATAGATTAGACTGAGGCTCGTCTATACAAATAAAAGATTTTTTTTTATCCTAACAACTTCAATTCTCGTGGCACAAAAGAAAAAGTAATTGTCATATGCGAAAAATAAGCTAAAAATGGGAGGAGCTCCTCTATCTACGCGTCAACCTTATAAAAGGCCTTAAGATTTAGACTTATGGATCATAGAGGCAAGCCGTTTTGCACATATGATGAATAAGTAAGGACTTAAATAATCACTCTAGCGAAACCTCATCGAGGCACAATTAGGCCTAAATTTGCATTCTTACAGAGAACATACTACTAAACTAAGGTTATGCATATCATTATAAGGACACCCACTTGCTATCAAAATCTATATGAATTATAATTTTTTTCCAGAAAATGCTACTCTAAACGGTCATATGCCTTATTTATGTCAACCTTTAGAGTTGTAAAACTAGTCTTCCCTTGTTTTTTATGCTTCAGGAAATGCATGATTTCAAAAGCTATCAATTAAATGTGGTTAGTGATTGTTCTCTTTGGAACAAAGGCATTCTGACATTCAGAAATGATATAAGGCAGAACTGTTTCAATCTGTTTATTAATATTTTAGCCCTAATTTTGAAGAGAACGTTGCATAGAGAGCAATTGGTCTCAAATCACTCATGGTCTGTGGAGTATTATTATTATTTTGTTTTTGGGAATCATCACAATTCCTGTATCATTTAAATTGCAAGGCATATGACCATTTTCGATAATTTGCAAACGTGTATTTGTCACTTCTTCACCAATAATCTGCCAAAAATGTTAGTAGAAGGCCGGGTTCAAGCCATCCAAACCCGGGGATTTGTCATGTTGCATGGAATCAAGAGCTTGCTCTACATAAGAAGAAGAGAAATCTGAGAGCAGAAACTGGTTATGTTCATCTGGGACACAAGCCATCACACAGTCCAGAACAGCACTAGCACCCCATTCAGTGGTTGGAGATTACAACTTTAGCAAGCAAATTTTCTTTATAAAAAAATGATATCAAACCCCGAAAAATTAAATTTTGGATTTTTTATCATATCACGATATGAGTAAAAGCCGAGATATTAAAAACTCAACAAGACGGCCAAGTCATTGGATTCCCTTTCCAAGTGGCCAGGTGGAAAGCGCATTTTGATTATTTTACGTTTCACTTTTATATATTTTTTTTCCTTTGATATGGTCACCCCCATTCTTCTAGAGAGGGATTGTACGCCACGCGCCTCTTCACAGGTTCTGGGTTGATGGCGACACTCAAACGAAAAGTAAAGGAAAAGTTTTCATGTTATTATTTTTAATTTTTTATTCATTGAGAGTTTTTTTCTTTGTATTATTCCATTTTTTTTTTGCCAACTTCTTTGTAGTATTCAATGAGAGTTCGGGAAATATAAATAAATTAGTTTTTTTTTTTTTTTTTTAACTTTTCAATATTTTTCAAAATGAAAAACTAATATAAAAAGTTTTCTAAAAAATTAAAAAGCTAGTAATAATAATTTTTTAATAATTTTACTTTCACCATAAAAAAAGTATTGAGTATAAAAAAAATTGAATGTTTAATGTGATAAAATAAAATTTCTATAATTCAAATAAATAAAACGTCATAATTGAAATATCAAATTCTTCCTACTGTTAATCTAATTATTTAAATAGATTTACAACATTTATTTTGGAACAAGACAAATTATTTATTATCTATGAAATAAAATGAAATACATTAAAATATTTCCATTTAAATGAAGATCCTAATATATTTAGAATTATAACAAAACAAAATGCATCTCTCTTTTTTATTTATGTGTGTATATAATTAAAAAAATAAAACAAAAATATTTATCAATATAAAATAAAATTATTATCTTTATATATTATAATGCAGTCTTTGTTTGATTTGAAAAATTAAATTACATAATTAGTTAAAATTTATCATATTTCAAAACTTTAAAAAGAATTTTAATTTTATCTATTTTGTTCAAATTTTATGGATTTAAAATTCATCATATGGTAGAGTACATAATATAGATGAAAAATTAAGTAAATTTATAATATAAATAAATAAATATATATATATATATATATATATATATATATATTGACAAAGGGTATAACATCTGTATGTTTTAGTTGCATGGCAGATGCTGGGTTAAATTCAGGCATGAATAGGGACTGAGCAGTGTTAGAAAGGCCCCGTCTTACAATTTGTATAGTGTCCCCCACTATCTCTGTGCACTAAGTGCCCTCTATGATATGATTTCTTTTGTGACTTCGATTTCAATGTGATCTTCCTGCCAGTATTTATCACCATTAAATTTTTATGGACTTTATAGACCTTCAAATTTATTTATTCGTTCAATAATTTGATTTTCAACCAGTGATATGACGGTTGAGTATTTGTAATTTGTCTTATATATAATTTTCACTTCTTCAAATGTGTAATTTTCAGAAAATTGATTTCTTGTGAAAAACTATTCCCAACTCATTTCTAATGTGTGTGTATATATATATATATATATTACTCATATAGATAAAACTAAAGGACGCAATTGCGTTTAAAATAATAAAAATAATTATGATTTATTTATTAATTATTGTATAATATATTTAAATTTTATTAGTCTGTATTAATTTTTTAAAAATAATTTACATCACTTAATATTATCTTCTTCATATATATATATATATATATATATATATATTCACTGTAAAAAAAAAAAAACATTAGCGTGGCAAATGCAGGGTAAATTCGAGGCATGAATAGAGACTGGCCAGTGTTTAAAGAGCTATCGGTATCATTGTTTGGTGAGTATCTTACACTCTCTCTGTACGTGCTCTTTATCCCTCTTTGTTAATAATCTTCTTTGTAACTTCAATTTGTGCTACCATGGTGGCAGTATATGAAATTGCGAAGTCATTAAATTCTTAGTTGGTGCAAGAAGGATGTTAGATAAATTTTGGTGCAAGAAGGATGCTAGATAAATTATCCCATATCAAAAATAAATAACAATATAAATGACTTATAATAGGTTATGCTTTTCAATTTTAATGTTTGAGTTTTAAGTTGGATTTGAGTTTTTTAATATGGTATCCAAACTTTATCTAAAATTTATTATGCACTTATGTATTCTTGTTTTTGCTATATACGAATCGTCTATTGTCGTGTTCTAAATTTACTGGCCTTCTATTAATGCGCTACATGTCATTTCTGACACCAATTCAATATTCAATCGTGTTACGTGCTAATCAGATAGTTGGATATTGCATGTGTCAAGGAGTATTGTTAAAGAAATTATCCCATATAAAAAATAAATAACAATATAAAGATCAATATAATATGTTAAGCTTTTCAATCTTAACACATGAGTTTTAAGGTTGTGTGAAATTTTAAATCCAATATAAAAATTTAAATTATTAAGTGGTGAGATATTAACATTATATTAAATCTTGATATTTTTTATTATTTTTTCATGTGAGATCTTTAAATCTAACATTCTATGTTAATATAGTAGACTCTTAACTAGCACTTGAAATCCATTAATATAAACTGCCTTTTTTTTTTTTTTTTCCCTGCTATTGAATACAGAAATCTGATACTATAAAAATGCCCTTTCTGCATGGCATGGTCTAGATCCCCAAATATCCTGTCAAAATGAGGTCATTATTTATCAGATATAAGTAATCTAATTTTTCTAAGAAAAGGATGATTGTGGAGGTGGACCTTAATTGTCTCTCTGTATCATATGAACCCCAATCCTGTCAAAAAACTGGAGATAATTCTGGGAGTCTGGACCTTTTCTTCTCCTCTGTGCCCTTAGTCCCTCACACTTAGGTCATTAGCACTCCTTGAGATTGGTTGAATAATCTCAAAATATGCCATATGTGCACAGTTATTTCCACCAATAGATGGATATGGCTATGTGTATATAACATGGCTTTTTTTTTTTTTTTTTTCAAAGCTACCTATACATCAATAAGATTAATAATTAATTTATATTTTAATTTGTTTTCCTCTCTTTAAAATTAAATGACTAAAATTGCATTAATATTGAATTAGGTGCGACTTAGTTAATACTTTGCTATGAATATTACTTATTATAAATAAAAAGTCATGAATTGTACCACACATTATGTGACTGATATTTTGGCATATGCTTCTATTCCTTTTAAAGGCAAAATTGATGAGGAAATGCAAATGTTAGAAAATAGTATGAGAAAATAGTGTGATTGATTAATGCATATGGTTAGCTTTACACTCGAATGTCATATCCCGACTTGCCTTGAAATGGTATGGGGAAATTAAGGAAGGTAGTTGTTATCTTTTTTTGTCTCCTAAAAACAGATTCCTCACGTGGGCATTCAATTCAAAATGCTTCTTGGTTGGCTTCATATTAGTGGAACTCTGATTAAGCTAATTAGGCTTATATGCAAGGTCCAACCATAACACTATGTTTGAAAAAAAATTAATGAAAAATAAAGTGGAAAAAATAATAGAAAGGATGAAATTTTCTTTTTCCTCACATTGTCTCAAAATGTGGAAAGTGAGAGGTGAAAAAGTAAGAAAAAATAAAATTGCTATTATACTCTTTTTTTCTTTGATTGAAATATGAAATTTGATTTCAAAATGCAGTTTTATTTATAAATATAATTAGGATAAATTATTATTTATTTCCTCATATTTGATCTGATTAACTAATTTGTCTATATTTTTTGAACAATTAATTAATTAGTTGTTCAATTTTTATTCCATCAAAATATTTAGAACTTTTGTCAAATTTTTATAATTTTTTCTGTTAAATTTATGAAAAATGACTAATGCCATTGCATATATAATAAATATAAAATATATTTTATTATTAAAAATTCAAATTAATTAAATTAAATAATAATCATTTAATTATTATTTATTTTTATTAACATAAATATTTTTTTATTTTTTATTATATATAATAATTATATAATTATGTAATAATAAATAATTCATAATTTGATGATATTAAATATAATTATTATATAAATATTATTCACTTTTAATATTTTCAATTTTTATTTTTAATATATATATAGCCATTTTTTTTTATGAAATTTAGCAAAAAAAAAAGTATAAAAATTGGATGAAATAACTAAATAGTATGACATAATCAAAACTGAATGACTAATTAGTTGATTTCTCAAAAAGCAAAGAAGAATTAACTAATTTGATCAAATATGAAAAGCTAAATAATAATTCATTAAATTTTTTTTTTCCTTAGGCTTTTACACAAAAAATGACAGGAATACTTTTTGATGGGTTCAAGGGAAAACCATTCATTTCTCCTATCTTCCCAGACAAGAGAAAAATCCTTTCCCCAATCCCTTTTCATTTCCCACTATTTCCTCTTTTCCCAAATACAGTGTAAAGATTAGGGTCACATTCCAACTTTGCAACTCTCAAAAAAAAAAAAAAATCAATTCTCATTCTAATATTTTGTTTAGTATTGAAAAAGAAGATTTAATATGAGTGAAATTTGAATATTAATGATTATTTTTAAAATAATTTCATTTTATGTGTAAATCAAAACATTAGTTTTAATCTAATTTTAGTGCAAATGGATTTAAACTTGTAGATGCCTTAATAATCTAATATTACCTCATGAACTCCATAACTTATAGTTATCTTTTATATATTTTTTTGAGAAGAGATGGGAATATATTATTTAATCAAAGATGAAATTGTATCATTATTACCCAGTGATTTTTGCCAAATTAATAACCTAGTGATTAAGCTATTATTTTATTATGTAAAATGCCAAAAATTTAAATTCTAACTTTTTTTAAATAAAATGAAAACAGTTTTTTGGGAGCACCATATATCTTCATTCATATGTTAAAAATAGTATATTTTGATACGAAAACAAAAATATAAAAACATACATTAAGAAATACCGAAATAAAATAAGTTGAATTTCTTTTAATATTCTTCAATTATGTTGATAGAATATTTGAACTGACAACTTTGTTGATAGAATATTAATTTAAACCAGCAGCTTTGCAGATAATATGCTTAAAAATTAAAATTTCAACTAAATTTTTTTCCTTTTGAATTTTTTTTTCCTTAATTTAAGAGTCCAGTTGGGCTTGTTCCCCAATCATTAATGCACCTTCCTTTTAGAGGGGATTAGACTTTTACTACAGAAGGAAAGAAATTAAAATGTAAAATAATTAAAAAAAATCCCATTTTAATTCTTTGGATTGGATAATTAAAATGTGAATACTCAGGCTTTCCAACAACTTTCCTTCATAAAAGCTATAAATTCCCCTCTCACCCCTTCTGAAAATATATTTTCTAATATATATTTGAGATTTTAAATGAGAATATTGAAATTTAAATTTGCAACGTCTTATATATGTAAAATATAAAATAAATATCCGATTAATTTTATTTTATTTTATTTTTTTAATGTTACAGAAGTACATTCATGCACGTCGCCTCCTTTGATCTCCTGATCAAGTATTGTTATTTTCGTCCTCTTGTTTTTTGCTTCTTGTATTGATCAAAACTGGACAAATCAACATTATTAATTCTTGCTGCAAATACAGAGAGTATATACATATACTTCTATGGTTTTGAAAGGACCAAGGAAGTTTACTAAAGTTGTTTTACTTTGTGTTGACAGAAATTTTATGGTCATTTTCTCCTGCAAAATTTTCCAGTCATTGCTTGTAAAAGCACGTCCAAATCTCTTTAATTTGTTGGGACTTCTTTTTGGATTTTTTCTCAATTAATTACTGTACATTTATATAATATATTTCACACATTTTTTTTTTAAATAATTGGAGGAAAAGTATCCAATAGAAATCATTAATTACATAATAGGGGTAGCATTTTCTTTATCTTTTAAAATCTTTAATTTACTAAATAATAACTATTTATAGTTTAGAAAATTCAAATTCTAAACCTTGCACTTTTCATACTCTTAAAAAAATAAAAAAATCAACTAGAATACACGTAATTGACATATTTTACACCTTTTTTTTTTAGTTTATAAATAACTAAAGGAAGTTTGAATATTGTGAGACCTTATCTAAATTGAAAAATGCATTTACGACCAAATTAAATATGCTTAATTTTTTTTTTGTGAGCATAATATGTGTAAAATTTTTAAATATTCATATTTAGTCACTTAGATAATTATTTGTAAAATTATAATATATGTGAATTGGCAAAATTTCAATTGATTTTATTGCGTAAAAAGGATATAACTATTTCAATACCCCTCATCAAATTCTTCATTTCTATGCATATACTTAATTTGAGATATTAAGATTACTATTATTATTTTTTTTCATTATACAATTACCCTTCAATTTCTTTCTCCTTGGCAACCACCATCTATTTGTACACTAATATAATTCTTTTATTGTATCTTAGTATTCAAAATTTTTAATAATTTTTACTAACATTTAATGAATATTTTTTTTAAAAAAATGGGGGAAGTTATTTGAATATGAATTTATTTATCAGATCATATATGATTATTGCAAGGTTATATTGAATTATGATTTATTAATTGAAGTTTTTTTTTTTTAAAGAAATTAATTGAAGATTCAAGAATTTAATATACACTTTTTTTCAATTTAATATTATAAAATAAAATATTTAATTTCTCAGATTTTTTTAATGTATATTTCTGTATTTTCTAATTTTAAAGGAAATAAAAAAAATAATTTTCAATTTAATATTATAAAATAAAAATTATTTTTCATTTTTACTTTTTTTTTTTTTTTCTCTCTCTGGTAAATTTTCCAAATGCAGGGTAAGTTGGAATATGCCGAGGATGAAAGGGGTCTTTTTTCCCTTCAAATCTCAAGTTGAAACGTTTTTTAAAGGCATGACACGAATATGAATATAATATATCCTCTTGGTCTTTCGGGATGAAAGCGCCACGTCATCAGACGAACAGGAAGTAGGGCCCACACAGCACTAATTAAAATAGAAAATGTTAAACTCAGCTGCTAATCCTAATCCTATCTCTGGCGACAGAGAGAATCTAATAGCTTTCTCAAGCCAGTCAGCCTATGGCCCTAGCCACACGCGCCAGCCCCTCTATGAACAATTATTATTACTCTACCTTTTAAATAAGGACAAATTTTCAGAAATTACAAGGAAAATTTTTCTAAACTAAATAAAAATATAATCGCATTATAGACTGATTAATTTTCTCTAATCATTGATTTGAAATTTTAATTTGCGAAGTGTTTACAATTTTCTCTAAATTAAATAAAAATATAATCAAATATTTAATCAAGCTTATATTAAAACAAATTAGTACATTTGGAAATGCGAGAATTCAAATATCTTTGAATGATTTTTTTTTTTAAAAAGTAAATACTAATCATTAAAATTTTATTTTTAATTTTATTTTTTGTGAAAAATGAAAATAAAATAATATAAATGAAATAATTTTATAATAATTCAATTTATTTAATTTTATACTAATTTAATTTATTTTGATTTAATGTAAATAAATAAATAAATTGAATTAAGTTAATTTTTCAATAAATTACATAAATTTAATTCATTTTTAAATGAAAAATGAATTCATAACCATTCAAGCAGGGGTGGAATTGGATTTCGATAATGGAGGAGCCAAAATAAAAATGAATTAAATGAAAAAAAATTATATTTATTCTACCAGTATATATAATTTTTGAAAATTTATAAACTTTATAGGAGAAAAATTAAATTTGACAATTTTGGAAAATATATAGTTTTGCCACCTTATTAAGGAATACAATTAAAAAATAATATCTCAATTAATAATGCAATCAAATTAAGATTCGATCCAAATTAAAAAAAAAAAAAAAGTCATTTAAATAAGTTCACACTCAAATTTAATTCATTTGATTTAAATTGAGATCATATTCAACATCCTTTAATTTTGATTTAAAATTTATACTTAGTCAAATTCAGATCAATTCATCCCAGCTAAGATGACTAATCTCAATGCAAAATTCAAAATTTTTATTGAAATGTATTGTGTTAAAATCTCATTAATAAATGAAAAAAAACAAAAATTAATAACAAGAGAATTGATATATTATTTTAGAAAAAATATTATATAATTTAATATTTTTATACTGACTTATTAATTCAATTAATATAATATTATTTTATTTATTATATTTTTTTAAAAAGAATATTATATAAAAAAATTATAATATAATAATATCACATCATTCATATTAATAAATTATAATACAAGTATTAAATTGTGTAATATTTTTTTTATATTTTAATTTTTTTTCCACTATATTTAAAAAAAAAAAGAAAAAATTTTGGCGTCGTGTAATTCAACATCAGTCAATAATAATTATCACCTCGAATTCAACGAAGAATATGATTGGTTATTTTTTTAATGTACAATTACATGGCCGTACATATATATATATATAAATATATATATATATATATAAAACGAAAAAGAAAACCTGACGTGTGAATGCAAATAAGCCAATGATGGGCGTTCCCTCCATTTTCACGGATTCCCCACCCTGGCCCACTATATATATTAACAATATATTAATTAATTTAAAAATAAAATATTACTATGGCATTCCGTACGTAATTTGTAATACTTAATCTCTATAATGTTTAAATTAATAATTTTTTTTTAGTTTTTACAAATTTTCTTTTTTTTACAAAGACAATTTTATTAGTTTGCAACACTTTATTCATTCTTTATAAAATCATTATAAATATAACATTTTTATTTATAAAATTTTAAGAATCTTCTGTAATTGTTTTGCATGTTAACCAAGGATTTACACTTATTTTTATTAGATGAAATGTACAATATGAAATTTATCAAAAATTTGTTAATAATAATTAATAAATTACTAAAGCATTATATTTTTAATATATAAAATTTTGGAAGGTTTAAATTAAAAATTTTGTCAAATTTGAATGTAGTTTAACTTGTAAATTAAAAAAATCATATGAAATATATTATATTTTTCAAATATGTGTAATATGAAATGAATTATTTCAACTTCATGGATTTGGTAGATTAAATCAAATTACTCTTCAATTATTGAATTTAATAGATTCAATAAAATCACGCTAAATTAAATAAGATAAATATTTATTTAATTATGTCGAGACATGAGTTAAAAACTAAATAAGAAACAAAATAAAATGTTAAGAAGTAGAGATTTTAAATAATATTGAGCAGTAGATTAAACAATCGAGGGTGTTAAAGTCATGCTTTTTTAATAGAAATGTTCGAATGCACTCTTTAATAGCTTATCGTTGGTCTCATAAAAAAAATAAATAAATAAAGAGTGTTTTAAGTACAATAGTTAAAAAATAATAATTTAGACAAAATCAAATAAATGATTTTAAAAATAAATAAAAAGTAGGATTTTAATTTATCATTTAAAATTATAATAATTGTAACTAAGATGCTCATTGTTGATTAACCAAACCGTTGGCATATATTTTAAATCAACTCGGTCATATTATTTTTATATTTCATAAATTAAAACCAAACTAGTTTTATTGGTTATTTGCTAATCGATTAACCAGCGTTATTAGATTGATTAACTAATTTTTTGGTTTTTTAACAAAAAAATAAAAAATTTAAAATTTAGTCATTTTAAAATTAAATTATATTTGTAAAATTAGTAATCAAACCAATTTATATTAATAAATTAAATAGTATAATTTAAACCTTTAAACAATTCTATAAATAAATAACATTGAAGTACATATCAGCTCATAATTCAACAAATAATATAGTAACTAATTAAAATAAATATAAAGACAAATTATTTCATTTAAACTTTTGAAAAACTAGTACACACAATTATCAATATAAGGTTAGTGAGTTATTTTTTATGATATATATATAATTGCAATCGAATAAAAAAAATTAAAAATAAAAACCGAATCCGAAATCATTTAACTGATTAATTGAATTTTATTGATTTCAATTTGATTTTCGATTTTTTATTAGGAGTAATTGTAACTAAACACAATATTATCAAAATTTCCAATTTTTTTCCTAAATTAACTTATTTTTAAATTAATTTAATTATTTTTATCTAAAACAACCTATTTATAGTCACATTTAATTACTTTTAATAATTGTTGTTAGGCCACTCGTTACCATGGTTTTAAAAAATGTATTGCCCATTTTGTCTAGATTTTTGAAATTTCCGATACGTTATTTATCTATTATATTTATGTTAATAGAAATTAATCTTGAATCAGTAATAAATCACTTTATATATACCGATTTGACTGTTATTTAATGATATGAACGTGACGTATCAATATAAAAATATTATTATGATATTTTTAATTTTATTAATGTAAATTATAAATATATTATTTAAAAAACTATTATTTTATATTTGTTCTATTTTATTAATGTAAATTATAAATATATTATTTTTTACATTATTTATATTTCAATGTATTTTGAACATTATTGATAATTTTTATAAACTTTATTTCTTTGTATAAATTTTTTATTTGTAGATGTAAATTATTGATTAAATTTTACAATTTGATTGTATTTTATTTTTATATATTTATTCAAAAATTTAAATAATAGCTTTGTAATTTGAGTTAATAAAATTAATAAAATAAAATTGATTTATTATTATTAGTTATGTAATTTGAATTTAATTTATTGATATTATTTATGTAATTTGAATTTTTCTAGATGTAATTGTACTTATTTAATTATTAATTAATTTAATATATCATATTTTGAATATTGCATTCTATTTTTGTTTGAATTATATTATTTTATTAATTATTTTTAAAAATTTATGATAATAATAATAAATTTAATTCGAATGCCAATATGATAGGAGTAATCATTATTTAAAATTCTGCTAGTTAGTTTTTAGGCGTAACGGATAGTCAGGGCGTGGTATTATATATTTTTGTGAATTCTGACATTGGCGTGAAAGTGAAGAAACAGGCAGCTACTCATGAAACAACATGTCGTTGTCGTTCATGTTGTGGCCAACGTTTTGCAATTTCAATTCCTTCCTTCAACATAAGGTACATCCACACGTGAGTAACTGCACGTGATTTCTGTCTTTCGCTAATCCCAATTTTACACATTATTATTATTATTATTATTATTATTTAGAATTGGTTTTCTCAAAACTAAAATGAAAACAAAAAATTACGACTAAGGTGTTCAAGCGTAACATAAAATACATTGAACCTCACATAGTCATATGAATTTATGGAAGTCAAAACAATAAAAGTTATTAGGATAAATAAATTATTAGGATAAACAAATTACTCTTTTTAAATTCATTGGAAGCCTAATAAACCCAAATTATATTACTTGACTATATAATAATGGATAATTCTTCCTTGATTCGAGTGAAAAACCTTCCGCCTTTTTTATTTTAAAGGGATAAAAAAATTAATTAAATCATATATGATTAATAATTATTTTGTTATCAACAATTAAAAAAATAAAAAAATTAATCAAATCATATTTGATTAATATTTTTTTATAATTGACAATTAGAAAAGATGAAATTTTTATTTATTAATGAAGATTAAAAATACAAACTTGTATTTTAAAGGTTTAAAAAAGGACTCTGAATGCATTCATTGAGCTAAAAATCATTAATAAAAGGGAAAAAAAAAAAAAAAAAAAAAAACGCTTCATGTGGATTTTTGGCTTTTTCGCCACATAATTGCCAAATGATTGAAGACATGGTAAATAACAAAAAGTTCAAAAAATTTTTGTATTTTTGGAAAACGTGGCTAATCGATGAGGCTAGAAAGCCCAAGGCTCAGTATCAGAGATTTACGATTTTAATAGAAAATGCCTTTAATTAAAAAAAATTAAAAGTAAAAGTTTAGGAATCAATTGTCATTTAAATGATCAAAAGAAGTGCCTGTATATAATTTGGATATCTGAAAAATTCAACAAAATCGCATAAAACCAGAATATTTACAGCTGCATAGACAAAATATATGTATTTGGAGATCCAAAAGACCTAAAATTTGGGATACAACATACATAATGTTCCACCAAAATTTTTGTATTCAAATGCGTTTATATCAACTAGAAGGTTAGCCAAAGACCTCTCAAAACAAGCATATTTCCAATGTCCAGTGTTCAGGTCCAATAAATGCAACACACTGAAACTGCAACCTGCAACTAAGGGAACCTCAAACCCCCTTTTATTGCATATGAAGAAAAAGAAAATAATGAAAGTCAGAATTCAAATTAAACATATATAGGATGGATTTTCATTAATTATCTTTATATATATATATATATATATATGTATAAACTCTGAACGTGAACTGGGGATTTGAAGCACAGAATGGTAGCACTTATTTCCATATCTTCACGCATTTATCATGACTCGCAGAGGCTACCATCCCTGTATGCGGTGATTGTGCCAAAGCTGATATCACACATTCATGAGCAGGAATTGTCATACACTTGTTCTCAGCCATGTTCCAAAGTTCCAGCGACTAACATTAGCAACATATAGAACCAACATTAGCAATCCGTGGAATTGTAAAATTTCAAGCTATAGCATCTTTTTAATTTCACCATCAAAGCAAAAAGAAGATACTTTGTTTTTCCAAAATGCAAGTTCAAAACATACAACTAAATCAAAGTCACTACAAAAAGACATGATAGTTAAAATTGAATAAAAATTACTTTATTCTAGGATAACCTTCTGTTTGCAATATTGCTGATCCATTTGAACAAAATTGAAGCACAATAGACTCATTTCAAAAGTTATCATCCAACACAAGGGAATGCTCTCATGTCCATGGGATGCTCCAAGGAAAAACTTATAAATGCTACTCTATCACCATAGGAAAGAAAATGTTACCTGATAGCCTCCAATGACCAAGAGAGTGGAGTAGCTTGGATGGAAAACACAAGAATGGAACTTGTTTCCACTGGTAGTAAGTTCGTGAATGCACTCTCCTGAGGCCAATGACCATACCCGAACAGAATCTTGACTCACAGATGCCAAGAAATCTCCGTTTACATCCCAACAAACAGAATGTACCTCAGTGGTGTGACCCTAAGAATCAAAGAAGTCATAAATGATACAGGTTAATTCATTGAACATATAAAAAAGAGAGTGTCAATTATTTTTTTGCTTCCTTGGTGTTTCAAAGTTAAGACTGATACCTGTAATGAGTGTGTTGGTCTGTCAGTCTCAACATCTAAGATGGACACTACATTCTCTGCTGCTGCAGCCAGCAGATGTCCAATTCTGGGCTGAAATCTAACTTGTGCAGTACCTCCCTGCCTCACCAAACAACTAGGATTTAGAATTTAAAAAAAAAAAAAAGGGGAATTCAAATCCATTAGAAATAGAACTTAGAGGAGGGTCTCAAGACCAGCCTTGGATGTACGGGTGGAAGAATACTGATTGATGTTCCAGAAGCGGATCTCATTGTTACCATCACAAGAGCAGAAAAGGTCATTCTTCTTAGGGTGGAAGTCAAGAGACATCACATGTGAGGTATGGCCAGCATACGTCTGCAAGGAATACCTTGGCTGCAAGAATAAGCTACATTTAGTGCCTATAATATGTAGACAAAACTGTAACTGATATTTGTGTTATAAAATAATTGATGGCAACTGCTTTTACAATATGCATATTCTATTTTTAGCGCCTAATGCTATTTCATAAGTTCAGCATATTCTAGAATATGCAGAGTATTAAGAAGCTTCAAGTATAAAGGAAAACTGATGTCAAAATGAATTATACATGATACATAATCATAAGAAAATGAACCTTGCAGAAATCGAACATGATAAAAACAAATTTTAGAATATAACATGTAGAATCTCACTTAAGGTACATCCAGGCAGTGATAAATTAACATGAATAATGCAGTCCTGTCATGTTCTGTCAATTCTATTCGTCAAAAATCATAAAAAAGAAATATATATAAAGGCCCAATAGAGACGTACTTTCGGAAAGTCTGAACCAGTATAAAATGATATCCTAAAAGTAGGCTAAACAGAATATATATTTGAAGAAAAATGAGATCCATGTTGCCAAAAAGTTCTTCTATAAGAAATTTTAGATAACTCCATATCAAAAGAAAATTAATTTTGTAGAAGAAAACTATCTGCAAGACAAGGTGCAAAAACTCAAGTAAATGAATGCATGTTCAGAAAAAATCATAGTACAAAGGCACCCAAGAAAAAAGAGAGAGAGAGAGAGAGAGAGAGAGGCAATGCATTGTACAGTGTAAAATATATACAGAAGCTTGAGCAAGAGAAACGAAGGCTCCCATATATCATGTCTTGCAACTGCAGCTTATATAGACAGAAGAATGAATGAATGTTTCATAGGAAGGTAATGGAGGTAGAAAATTTACTTCCGCAGCATCCCAGAGTCGTACGCTCGTATCGAATGAAGATGTTGCCAGCTGAGTTGTATTTGGTCTAAAACGAACATCAGTTATTATGTGGTTGTGTTCTTCAGGAATGCATTCAGTTTGCAGAGTTTCCACGTTCCAAATAACAACCTACTGACATGAAAACATATGCATCCACATCATCATTTATTCAACTACATATCATGTTTTTCAATTTTACTAGTCAAGTATCTTGAATTCGCTCGAGTTTCAAAGGACTACACCAATGCATTCTAAAGGTCATAAATTAATTGGAGCAGTTAAAGGACATAAAAGTTCTGCAGTTGATAAATAATTCATCATGTTATGACATGAAATACATCACATGTATTTCATGCTCTATTTAATTCTGTTGCAGTATGCAAGCATTGTTTTAACAATCAACTTGAATTTATCAACTGAACAGCAAAGCAGTAAAAGACACAAATGGTTAATTAAGATAGCATCATAAATGCAAAGTATAAGTTAATTATTAGGAGGGTGTTTTATGCTCCTTACACCTCTTCCCACAGCAGAACTGCTTTTTCAATCTACAACTTGGGTTCCAAATTTATGCAAGCAACTTCACCAAATTCAGGATCAATGATCTAAATAAAATTAATTCTTTGTCAATGCTTGATACCTTCTTGTCATGGCCAGCACTGGCCAACAACTTCCCATCTGTAGAGAAATGACAGCAAACAACTTTGCCATTGCTTTTTTGTATAGAACCAACTTCGTTGAAGGAGAAACCTGAGATGGAGGGAAACAGACATTGTTACGGTCAATTTGAACAAGTACCACTAAAAGAAGATTGAAACACTGCTTACCCTTGGAAGCTTCTGCAGCATGTTCAGAAGGATTCCTTTTCAATGTGCTAAACAAATCCCTTCCATCTCCATCATCGTGTGAGAGAAAAGATTCAACGTTATCATCCAAGGGGCCAACATCTCCAAAATGTTCAATGTCTTCCTGCAATGAGATGCAAAGTTGGAGGCTGACAACGAAAGTGACTTATAAAGGGCCAGTTCAGCTGCTAATTCTGAGGACATATTCAGTGCAAGTAGCAATGGTATATACATGTTGAAAAGAGATGCATTGATATACCAATTTGGGCTAAACCATGCAAGGATTACGATTCATTGAACAATCAATGTCATCAGTAATGCCAATGGTTGAATCAATTCATAGTCACAAGGATACAAGAACCACATTCAGTAAAGGGCTGACCTTAATACAGACCTAGAGTCATAACAAATGGTACAAAAAAAATTGTGATAATAGTTTATCAAGAGAAAATTTGAAGAATTTTGCTTGGGAATTTAATTTGTAGATAATTATCAGGCTCCAGCACTTAATACACTTAAAAACACATTGACTAGTAGTCAGTGACTATCTCCTGTTGAGAAAGTAGGCATGTGCAAAGAAACAGTATTCTGGGAATCCTAAAGCTTTGAATATAAGCTGCATAAGCAGACACGGGGTTGTTATGGGGGGTAAGCACTGCAGATTGCAGATGTCTCCTTCAAATTTTTTGGTCATTCAACAATCAACAGACATATATGTTAGGAGTAAATACCAGCTGATTTGTTGATGATGCAAGAGCTCCTGTTCCATCAGTACCATACATCATCATGCCTTTTGACATGCTACTAACAAGCTGCAAATTGCCCGCTGTGGAAATTCCTTCAGCAGGAGTATGAGTTGATGGAGTTGATGGTTGAGAATTAGGAGAAGGGCCTACAGTGTTTCCTGTACCAGTACTATTAGCAGGCCCAGAAGAGGAAGGACCTTTCCTTTTTCGATTGTTCTGTTACAGCATTAACAAGTAAGCATGAATCACTAATTTTCCAATGTAGATTGAAAAAGAGAGTTCATCTTGCCACTAGTTAATGCAGAAGTTCTTAGATATGTGTAACCAGAAAGCATGAGCATGTGACCTTCAAGTAACTTGAAATTTGGGGAAAAAAGTTCAATATCATTACGTAATTTTAAGTAGACACAACCTGCACTTGCTGTGATTGCAAATTATCATGTTGTTGAGAGGATGACTGCTGCATCTGTGGCACATTCATCTGCTTAAAAATAATTAGCATCATGAACATTGAGAAATCTTAATCCAAATAAATAATTAAGAATATGATAGATAGAGACATCATGAAGGCTATGATATTTTCAATAGCTTAAGAAATAAAATCTTACCTTAGATGAAGTTGACTGCATTGGAGAACCAATAGATCCATCATTTGCATTTGGTTGCCCATCTTTGGCTTGCAAAGTGCCTCTGGACAATCCCCTAAACTTCCGCGGATCCATATCTCCATATATTGGTGAATTAGCAAGGTTTCCTTGCGCTTGAACCTGAGCCAAGAGTTGTTGCTGTTGCTGTGGCAAAAGCTGAAATTGACCTGCACTTAAAAGAGGCCTTTGAACTTGTGCACCCAAACTTGGTCTAATATGATCAATTCCCTGTACAATATGATAACAACCTTGGTCGTGAAAAGAATGAATCTCCAGATACAATGAGTTTCAACTTAAAACTTACTGTTAGGGGCCACCCTTTTAATGGAATACTGCTGACTCCAGGGTTCAATCCTGAAAAATTATGGAACAAAAAGTGAATTAAAATAATTAAATGGAAAAAAAATACCAGGTGTTACTATTCAAGAAAGAAGAAACCATAACTACTCAAATATGTGTCCAACGTTTTGACAGGTAAACCCAGAGGTGAATCCAGAAATTTTGTTAGTGGGTCAAAAATTTCTTGTGTACACGTGAGCATGTGCACACAAGCATATGTGAAACTTATAGCCAATACAAAATATATTAATTAATAAATTAAACTAGTCAAATTTAGTAACTGCTCAAACCATAAACATCAAATACAAAATTTCAATTAATAAGTTATAAACTATTATAAGGTATAAACATAAAAATGACATGCGAATATATTTACAATGAGAAATGAACACGTGATACAATTATTTTATAGAACTCAATATATAATACTTGAATGGTATTAGAAAAATTTTTAATATGATATAATTAAAACATATATTTAAAAGTGTTGGTGTTTTATGATTATAGATTAATTTAAATTATTTAGAATGAATATATACTTAATATATGTCATTCACATTACATTATCTATAAATTTAGCAATTTTCGACTCAAATGTAAAATTTTAAATTTTTAGAGGGGACAAACTCAAATTATTTAGTGAGGGCAAAAAATACACACACACACATAAATATATAAGGGATTCTTGGGGGCAGTGGGGGCAAGTGCCCCCATTGTGGAATTACCCTTGGGCAAGCCTAATCATTAACCACATATGGAACGAAATTAGGAGCCACCAGCAAGTCTACACCATTCTCCGGAGCATATTTGAGCAATCATACATGCACTGGAGCAAGGCCAACCCAGACACCTGGTTTCTCATTGGGTTATGCACAAACATTGAAGAGACATTTAATGCAAGCAAATATTTAAGGATCCAGATGATGCATCTGGATTCGACTGCGAACAGGGCTAATTAGGCATCCAGCCCAATTGAGTGCCTGGCCAAGTGACCAACCAACTTGGTCAATCTAAATTTAATAACTACACTTCTAAGCTTTAGCCATAAAGTAGAAAAAAAGTTGTTAACTTGGGAATCAGGGGGTCAACATTTAGATGTGATGTATATGAGCATACATACACACACAAATAAGAGAAGTACTGACTTAAGATCACAGTTATACATCATCTTCATCTCTCTTTAGTGTTCTCCCCAACCCTCACTTTTAGAGTGACTCAACAAGTCTCTATAATCTCTGTCAATTTTTGAGCTTTGCCTTTTAGTCAAGTGAGATCTGGCCTTTAAACAATGTTGAGCGTATATGATGGATTAATGTATTTAAGTCCTATACATTTGGAATCAAGTTTGGTTGGTTGGATCTGCTTATTAGCTTCATCTTAAACATAAATTTAGGACCTGTTTGGTCTAGCGGTAACAATAATCTGTGAGTGATCAACAATTAGATTATAAAATGACTAAGAAGATTTTATTTTTTAATAATTCATTTCTATTAACATAAATATGCATATATGCACAATACGTGCACACGAAATTCACCACTGACCATTTAGACAGCAACCACTCATCCAAACACCCGTTAAGCTTTAATGGACTGTATTTTGCTTTCTATTAATGGACTGTATTTAAGAGGGAAAAAAGATAACTGAAAGCACATGTATGTGAAACAAAATTTTGGAAGAACAAGCATCCAAGTACATAGGAAACAAAGAAATCCTTCATGCACACACTTGCATAAGAATGAGAATCACCAAAAAGCTACAGTGAATAGAGTTTCTTCCTAATCTTTTACAAAGCACTTCTTGGGCTTCAATTCATGGAAAAACGTTTATTTTTTCTCTTTTGTGCAACCTAGTGCATTAATGTCTTAATCATAAGCTGAAAATGGTGTAGAAGATACTGATAGAACATTAATAAATCCAAACAAGAGTGTACATGCATAACAAACTCTGATGGCCTTTCTATATTTCCCATACTAAAGGAATGTAGTTAGACCACTGCCATCACCTAGAATTGAGGCAAGTGCTATGCGTGCAAGTATTTCTTTAGATTCTATTTTATCACTAAGGGGCGTGTGCGTAGAGAATCAGACATAAATGCACATATTTATAAAGAGAGAGAGTCATTAAGGTCTTTTGAAATATCTATCTAACATTTATAGATTCGTTGAAAGTGGAAGAACAATTCATTGGAAAATGGTAAGGGAGAAAGAATTATGGGAATTTTAAATTCTCGTGTGTTTTTTTAATCTGATTTGATGTCGGTTTTACAATTTTATTCTTAACAAATTAGAAGCCCGAAAACCTAGGAAGTGGAGAATCGGAATAGAAGTGGGAAATCACTGCACTTAGTGCTCTTTCAAAAGTTTCTATGTATATCCTCACCTTAAATTCCGATTCTTCAAGTGAGGACCATGTATTTACCTGTATTTCCCATTCCAGGTTTTGACTGCATTATTCCCTGCCCATAAATTGAAGAAGGATCCATAGGCAAAGATCTTTGGGCTGCACCCAAATTCACTTCAGTTTTGATGTCCTACGAATACAAACCAATCACCAATAAAATAAAAGAGGCAAAAATAGAGAGGATGTGAAAAGAGGCAGCAAATGTAGGAACATCTTGTCCAAGTAGTTACAGTGGTCTGTTGAGTTCGTGCCTGGATTTGCTGCAATGCTGCAGTAATGCTACCAGAATTGCCTTGGACCAACTGGCTGTGTCGGCCCAAAAAACAAAAAAAAAAAAAAAAAGAAAGAAAAAGAAGAAGAAGAAGAAGAAGAAGTCAACACACACAGCAATAGGGGAATGAATGGTCTATAAATTATATGACTAAACTTACCCAGGGTGATTTGTTGCCGGTTTTAGTAGAGGCATCCTAGCATCAAGAAGTGGCTGCGATGTTTCTGAATCCATAGGATTAGAATGTTTCATGCGTTCCTCATATATTTTTGCTGCCATTGCACTAGCATTTGATTGCCCCAGCATTCCTTCAGAACCAATAGCATTTACCGGTCCACCAAGAGTTGGATTATTAGGACCTACCCGTTGCAATTGCGCTTGACGCATTAGCTGCAACTGATGCATTTGCAGCTGTTGTTGCTCCTTTGCTTTGAATTGTTGTGCCTGTGAATCAAGATCAGAACAAAGCTAAATAATTTTTAAAAAAAATAAAGATAATATACATGATAAAAACAATGCAATTGAAATCTCCAAACCCACCTCTATATATGCTGCAGCAGGCTCTGAATGCTTCTCATTGGTCCTTGCAATAAAAATGTCCCAGAAGACAGACCACCATTCAAAAAGAAATCCTCCAGGAGCATCAATGGCTGCATATTTGAGCAAGCAATTTACATATATTGCTCATCTAAGGCTCTCCCTTAAATTTTCCAATTCAATAAAGCACTACCTCAAGTAGTCAATTAAATAAAGTCAAGCCACATTCCATTTTCCAAATTCCATTCAAAAGTAAGGTGACTGTTATCAATTTGTAACGTCAATAATTTCAATAGTACAGCTGTCCTTATCTCCATATCAATGTCTGCCGTAAACTACATTCCTATAAGTGAAGTCTCAAAAAGGACATCACTTAATTTACCTTTTGTTGAGTAAAATTAAAATTCTGCGAGTGCTTTGTTTACCTACTGGATCCGGCGCTACTTTCCCTTCAGTCATGAAGGACTTTGCAGTGGCATGCAATTTCTTCTTCACCAAATAATCATATATGTACACATCAAGCCTACCCATGAATCAAAAACACAGCAAAATGAAACTTCTAACAGATAAATTAGAACTAGTACCGGAAAAAAAAAGTCATAAGGACAAAAAAAAGATGAAAAACAATCACAATCACCATCACCTACATTTTATCTGCTTCCCAATTACTCTGTGCCATGGTTTCAGCTCAAAAAACACAAACCAAGACTGCTCAAAACCCCAAACAACAAAATTAAATTATTAATCAATTCCGATAAGTCCGATCAAACTCAAAACTAAAATTCAAATTCAAATTCAAATTCAAATTCAAATTCAAAAAATAAATTCAATTATACTGTTACGGCAAGCTACATTCAATACAAAAAATAAAAAAATAAAATAAAATAAAACAAACCTTTAAGTATGATAATTTAACTGGATCAAAAGGTCTGCATTACCAATCCTGGACCCCGTGCAATAGCGATCTCCATTAATCAAAGCATTTTCTCTGAATTTACCACAAAATAAATAAATAAATAATCCCATACTTTTCTATAATAATAATCTGAAAATTAACACACTAATCTTTGATTACGATCCATAAACACTAAATTTTGAAAACAATGCTTTTAAAATTTATTAGTAATTTATACCTCGTAAATTGGGGCTTCGCGTTTAGTGAGCTACAAGGAAGTTTTTTCTTTTTTCTTTAAACAGAGGAGATAGGAGAGAGAAGAGAGTTTGAACTGGAACCGTAGCTGAGCTTTGGAGTCCGAAGCTGAGATTTGGAGTCCGAAGCTGAAGGGTTTCTTCTTTGGCTTGGGCGACGTTTTACGGTGCAGGAAACAAGCGTAGGTAGGACTGATAGTAGAGAATCGTCGGCTGTGCTTGGTTGATGACGTGGACGAAAGTTAATGGAGGATGTACCACGTCATACAGACTTACGAAGGATTACATATAGGCAAGCCTAGCCCTCTTACCAGACCTTGGATTCGGCCATTTGGGCCTTAATCTTTTGCCATACTAAGAACAACCGAAATATATATATATATATATATTTGGCAAAAAAAAAATCAAAGCAAAATTAAACTTTTTAAAGACTCTTTTGATTTCCTAGTAAAGGTAGGATTAGGATGCTATTAGGTGTTAAAATTTTTTTTAATTTAATTAATTATTTTTATTTTTTTAATTTAATTAATTAATTTTATTATTTCTGATAAATTATTTTCCAAATTTATTTTTAGAAAAATATTAATTTATCAACTTTTTAAAAAACAGTTTTAAACAGTAATATTAAAAAAATTATTGAAATATGCTTTTTTAAATACAATCCCAAAATGGCTTATTACTAAAAATATTAACTTGCATGAATTTAATTTTTTAGGTGAAACAAAATTATCTAAATTATCTTTAAATTTTTTGTTAAAATCAATTTATTATATTTAACAAAACTAATAGTTAATTTAAGAGCTTGTAATAAATTTGTAAAAAATAACAACTTTAAATTACAAACTCAATTTAGAATATTCATTCCTTAATCTTTATAAAATTTCATTTTGTAAATTTGGAAAATATTTACTATATTGTAATAAATTATTATATGTTTATAATTTTAATTAAAACTACTTAGCATTTAGTTTTCAAGCAATGCGCTTATACTATAACCAAGCATAAAACTACGCAAGTTTCTTAAAATTGCCGAACAAATGGTAATCTATTTTGCTTAAATTCATTATTATATTTTCTTTTAAGTGTATTAAAGAAAATTTTTCCTTGCTAAAAAATAAATAAATAAATAAAGGTGAGAGAGATTGGAAAACAATTTCACAGTTAATGAAATATTTAATTAGATCCCAACTATTAATTTTTTACAATTCGTTTAGTTTACATATTCATAATTTTTATTTGGTATAAAAAAATTTATAAGTAATCATACTTTTATAATTTTATATTTAATATGATAAATTAATAAATATAATAAAAAGTGAAATTATTTTAAGAAATAAAATATTATAAATAATGAAACTAATAATTTCACTAAATAAAAATTACTAAAGATATGACAAGTTAGATTTTAGATAACACATATCTTATATGTTAACTAAGATGGTGTTTAGTAAAAATAAAAATTAAGTACTAAAAATTTAAATACTGAATTTTAAGTATTGTATTAAACAAGTGATATAATTTTTATATAATAAAATTAGTTAAAAACGTAATTACGTATTGGATTCAATATAAATTTTAAGTTAAAAATTTTGACTTTTTATTTTAAGTGATGTTTTGCTTAATTTAAACTTTTAAAACATAATTATCAAACTAATTTAAAATAATTAAGTGTTGAAATTTTTAATTTTAAATGCTGAATTTTGTTATTAAACACCACTTAGACCTTTAGTATTATGAAACCTAACCTAAATTATATGTATTACGCATATTATTATTTATTAATTTGTTGCTTAGTTAAGTAATCATATATACTAAATAGACTATTATAATTTTAAAATAATCCAATAGCTTTAAATATAAAAAAAAAAAATGAAATTTTCATAATTGAAATTGTTATATACAAACATGAGTTTACGTATGGCTAGACCTATTCGTGGATTATATCATGAATTTCAATTTATGGAAAAAATTATATGTCAAATGAGTTAAGTTTTTAAACAACTTATTATTTTCTAAATTTAGATCAGACTTATTAACATATATTAATGTATGTGATTACTTCATTTATACAAGTGTTAAAATAATCATTTTGGAACCTTATATTTATAACATTTTATTTATTAAGTCAATATATTTTTATTATTTCACATCATACTCACAAAAGTATTTTTTAATTAAGGATTTTTATGGTAAAAATAAAATTGATGAAAAATTCATAAACATAAGTTAAAAAATTAAACAAGTTATTCCAGTTTTTCATTAGAGAAATTGTTAAAATTACAATAAAAAAGGAAAAAAAAAACATCATTTTTGCGTTCCTAAAGTTTTTAAATACTATCAGTTAAACAATGTCATTTTTTAAAAATTAATGTTCATAAATTGTGTCCAATAATTTCTAAAGCACTGTCAATTTAGGATTTCGATGGTTTTTCCATGAAATGAAGGAGAGGGCCCCATTGGTTGGCTGGGCCCAGTAGGTACTAGTCCATGCCGTGCCTTGTACCACGGCATGGGCCTAGTGCTCCCACAAAATCTCTGTGCCAAATTTCTAGATGGGTCCATCTAAGACCCTAATTGAATTCATAGTAATAATTCACTGGTGGCCCAAATTTTTGAGCCCAATCTTATCTTATCTACTTATACATTGTCAATCACCGGCATATTGAACCTAAGCGTTAGCCTAGCACATTGATAATGATATAGTGGGTTTCCTCCTCTATTTTTTTTCCCCTTTTTCTCAGTCAATTAGGATATATTTGGATAAGTTTACATGTTAATTGAGACTAAATCCTCTTTTCAAGTGAGTTTAAGGATATACTTCTCACGCCTAGTCTATACATTCAGGAAGTTGGCCTCCACAATCATCCTATTAATAAGAGGAGAAATTTTATGATATGTCAATTAATGATGTCAAATTACCTATAAATTAATTCAATAAAAATAAATCACATCATTTAATAATGTTATAATTTATAAGTGATTTTGTTATAAAATGAATCTCATATCAAATAATAACAAAATATAAAAAGATTTATAAATGAGTGGGTGTTGAATCTAGTACAAATCAATTGGTTTTGTACAAGTAGATTCCAATACTTACCCACTTATAAGCCCATATATGTATGAGTCAATGGACTTTAATATGATATCAGAGTTTCATACTCAAATGGGCTGGATCTTAGGAATCATGTTTAAGCCCCTTGTTGTTAGACTGATGATGATGCCAGTTCGGATCGAAACTGAAAAAGAGATACCAGCCGGTCTATTTATGAGCAAGTATTAACCAGCTTGTTGATCTTGGCCACGGGTTAAACCCGGTTGCATTTGAAGGGGTGTGTTGGGAAATAAATCCCATATCGAATAATAACAAAATATAAAAAAGATTTATAAGTGAGTGGGTGTTGGACCTAGTATAAGCCATTTGATTTTATATAAGTAGGTTTCAACACTTACTCACTTATAAGTTCACATATGTATGTGTCCATGGACTTTAATAGATTTGGTATCATTAATTGACGTGTCATATTTTTATTGGTTTAGTTTATGAGTAATACAATAAACTCAATCTACCTAAAAATTTCTCCAATAAGAGATATAAATTAAATCAATTTATTTACTTCATTATTGTTATATTGATCATGGGAGAAAGAAACTTGAATATGAGTTTTTTTATTCAAGTAAAATATACATATACTATTTAGTTAAATTTATCAATGAGTTTTTGTTCAATAATAGAGTTGTCTCCAAACCTAAAAGGTCTAGAGTTTGAGACCCAATATTAGAAGCCAAATTTACTAAAAAAAAAAACAATACATACACTATTATTAGGTTACACTTGCAAGTGCAAATTTTGAATTAATAATTGAATAATCTCTTATAAGTTTCAACAGGTAAATTTTGCAAATAATACCTTATTTTAAGGTTAAACAGATGGATTTTGTTTTTAAATTTCTATTATTTTGAGAACATGGGGTTATATAAATATTTATGCATTGAGAAAATTATTGAATTTGATCTTTATATATGTGGTACATTTTCTTCTTTCAATAACTTTTGATAGCATTTAACCAATATTTGGTTGAAATTTTGGCGATGATGATAAGTTGTTCTCCGCCTCTTTATGATGTGTTGTCTAGACAAACTAAAATAATGAAATGTGAGAATACATAGAAATAATAAAACCCAAAAGAAAGCAGTAAGTTATAGAAAATGACACAGATCGATGGGTCATTTTCCTCCATCATAAATGCCACATGAACATCCCTTAATTTTTGAACTTCATTACTGCATAATCTCAAATATCATTTTATTCAAAATGCTATTAACTACTAATTAACAGTGTCGTAAATTATTAATTTAATTTCAGGGCCTTTTACATAATTATGTAAAAAAAATATATATTTTCCAATATGAGTTAGGTGAGAAAATATTTCTCCATCTATACTCTTTTATGCCATGTGGTATAAAAAATAGTCAAAATCGTGAATATAAAGTTTATTTGGACATTGCCACTTACAGTGGCGATCTTCTTCTTTTTTTTTTTTTTTGCATGGTTGCCACTTGGCAACCATATTTTTTTAATTTTTAATTTTGTAATTTATATTTATTTTATAAAAATTTTAACTAAATAAAATTATAAATTTTTATATATTATATAAATTTAATATTTTTCATTATTAAAAATTAGAAAAAATATTTTTTAATTTTCACAATTATAAAAATAATTTTTGAATTTTATAGTAAAAATAAATTTGATAAACTAAAAGAAATATAAATTAAATAAATTTTTTTATGAAATATTAAAAAGTGAATAATATTGAAAAATTAAATAAGAAATTGTTAAAAATAATTTTCATATATGATTAGCAAGTGTTTTTCATGCAGGAAAATTTTATATATAAAAATTATTTTTTTAATTATTTTTATGTACAAAAATTAATAAAAAAATTTTAATAATAATATTTATGTAAAAATTTTTATAATTGTGAAAATTAAAAAATATTTTTTCTAATTTTTAATAATTAAAAATATTAAATTTATATAATATATAAAAATTTATAATTTTATTTAGTTAAAATTTTTATAAAATAAATATAAATTATAAAATTAAAAATTAAAAAAACATGGTTGCCAAGTGGCAATCATGCAAAAAAAAAAAAAAAAAAAAAGAAAAAGAGAGACATTGCCACTGTAAGTGGCGATGTCCAAATAAACTTTATTTTACGAATACTGGCGATTTTAACTCTTTTTTATGCTACATGGCATAAAAGAGTATAGGTGGAGAAATATTTTCCCACCTAACTCATATTGGAAAATATTTTTTTTTTTACATAATTATGTAAAAGGCCCTTAATTTCAATCCCCTGAATATTAGTATTTATATGTATCCTATGTCAACAAAAATCAGTAGTTTTATATTTCATTACCCAAGACACATAACCGCAAAAACAATTCATTATCAAATTATATAAATAAATAATAAGGGGATTTATTTATAGGTTATTCTCGTGTTTGAGTTTGAAAATATTAAATTTTTTATAAAATTTAATTTATATAATCCGTAATTTCTTTCATTAATTAGGGTTGACCAGCCCCGAAATTGGTACTATAATGAATCTATTAACATTAGAGTTTTCAAATTAATCCATTTATCTTTACTGTGGAGCTGGGAACAAATTAATTTAATTAAAGATAGTTTAGTTGGTCCATATTAATGAGATCATCACGCATTAAAGCTGAGCCTTTTTAGAGAGAGCTTCTTGCAAAACCTCATCTGCAAATTGGGCAACTCAACAATGGTTGCAAATTGAACCCCTGTATTGGTCTTGGATAAAAGAACAATTAAAGAAACCCTCTAAAGTCAAAAACCGTAATCTTATGAAAGCATCAGCAGAACATGTGAGCTTGTTGACAGTTGGACCAATAATAAATTTGCAATAATAAATTTCTTGTCCATGGACAGATGAGACTCATTTACTCATCGAAGCGTGACAGTTGAGTATATTTTTAGTGTATTACAGCTGAAATATTTAGACTATTATATATATAATTCTCTGCTCAGGTTATAAATATATATATGCTGCACACTCTGATTGCACCGCTACAAAGTTAGCTTTGCTTGCTTGTAGGTATAACTATGGGTGCGATTGCTCATTGTGTTGTACGTGCTCTTTTGTTGTGTCATTTGCTTGTAAATGGTTTAGTAGTAGTAGTGGGTGACCGTGTTAGTGCTGACAAAGATGATAAACATTTGTTTTTTCATCGCCCTTTGTTGAGAGGAGGTGGACTAGGTCATGGTATTTATAGGAAAGGGTTTAAACATAGTGGGCTTGGTGGTGGCATTGGAGGTGGTGCAGGTGGTGGGTTTGGTGGTGGTGGAGGTCTAGGTGGTGGTGTAGGAGGTGGTTTTGGTGGCGGAGCTGGTGGTGGTTTAGGTGGAGGTGGAGGTTTAGGTGGTGGTGCCGGAGGAGGCTTTGGTGGTGGAGCTGGTGGTGGGCTAGGCGGAGGTGGTGGCCTAGGTGGTGGTGCAGGTGGAGGTGGTGGCCTTGGTGGTGGACATGGTGGGGGTCTAGGTGGTGGCATTGGACATGGCGGTGGTTTAGGTGGTGGTATTGGGCATGGTGGTGGCTTAGGAGGTGGTGGTGGACTAGGTGGCGGACATGGTGGGGGTTTAGGAGGCGGAGCTGGAGGAGGTTTAGGTGGTGGACAAGGTGGAGGCCTAGGAGGTGGCATTGGACACGGCGGGGGGTTAGGGGGTGGAAGTGGTTTAGGTAGTGGACATGGAGGTGGCCTAGGTGGTGGTGGTGGTTTAGGTGGTGGACATGGAGGTGGTCTAGGGGGTGGCGGTGGACTAGGTGGTGGACATGGAGGTGGTCTAGGGGGTGGTGGTGGACTAGGAGGGGGAGCTGGCGGAGGTTTAGGCGGTGGACATGCTGGAGGTCTAGGTGGTGGTGGAGGGCTTGGTGGAGGAGGTGGACTTGGTGGAGGTGGTGGTGTTGGTGGAGGTGCAGGAGGTGGCTTTGGCGGTGGTGCAGGTGGTGGTGGAGGACTAGGAGGTGGAGTTGGTGGAGGTGGTGGTGCTGGAGGAGGCTTTGGAGCTGGTGGAGGTTTTGGAAAAGGTGGCGGCATTGGTGGTGGAATAGGTGGAGGTGGCGGTGGAGGTGGTGGGTTTGGGGGAGGCTTTGGTGCGGGTGGTGGTTCTGGATTTGGCGGTGGAGGTGGGTTTGGTGGTGGTCATCACTAAATTTAGTAGCTTAATTTGCTAGCAAGCACAATTAAAAAAAAAAAAAGTACTACGTACTGCTTTCGTGAGTAATATCAAATCAAATATGTAATGATCATTACTAGTTTGTATGGTACCCTGGCTCATTCTTTCATCTTACATATATTATATATATATATATTAATTAATGCACAATCAAAAATTATAAGCATTAATTGCTGATTAGCATATTCTGAACCTATTTACTATGATCAGCCCTTTTATTTTTTCCGTACAGTGTTTGTTTACGACACTATTCTCCTTCCGTGCATGCATGGAAATTAAGCTTGTAAACATTGCATAAACAATTAGGGTTTATTATGATATTATCTAATAACTGTATATCGAAGAATAAAAAAGTGTAATAACTGTGCATTATATATATATTTAGTGGGCACCAAAAGGCTTTCATGCTTTATTTATTTTTTATTATTTTATTATATTTTTTTTTTACCTGGTATTATATGATTAGATTGCTCTAATAAAGGATCAGGATTATTAGTAATTAATGTTAAAGATAAGGAAAAATTATTTTATGAAAGGCCACACTTATTTTTAATGAGCCTCACCTAATAAGGACTAAGGAGAAAAAAAACTTGAATTTAAAATCTCTCTCCAAAGTCTTTCTATCTCCGAATTGAATTGTTATCATTTTAAATTTTCACTCCTTGTTATAAACTGCCCAAGAAAAATAAAATTAAAAAAAAAATAAAGGAAGAGGAGACAAAATTGTCCAAACTCGTAATTTTCTTTTATTTAATAGCTCATATTAATTAGGATTCGAATAGAATGGAATCACAAAAACGGCGAAACTGTCTTTTAAAAATTTTAAAATACCTGTATACATATTTTTTACCACTAACTCCTAATTAAGTACAGTTAGAAATGTGAAACTTATAATAATAATAATAGCTCTCACCAACCCACAAATAATTTTATACATGCACATTAATACATGGATGGTGGGATTCAAGAGATCTGACAATGGACATATTTATTTTTCGTCTGACCCAATTGAACTGTATCCATGATGGGTAACTAGGGATCATTATTTTTGCACTTATTGTTGTTGGGCCACATGTTCAAACCTAATATAGTAATCTGTTAGACCAAACTAAATTAAAGGGGAGAATAATTAATTATTAATTTGCCTTTAAGAGATGATAGATATATATCCTTCATTAATTTCTTTTGCTTACCATACCTAATGTTGTTTTTTTTTTTTTTTTTTTGAGATGAAGTTATATTTATGTTCTTAATATAACTCGTCTGGGAACAATAACAAGTTTGCAAATCTAATATGTAGTCAGAACACAGAAAAAATTGAATTATTTTTTTTATAATTACTATTCTTTTTAAAGAATTTTTGAGATTTTTATATAATTTTAAACATTTAAAATAATAAAAATAAAATAATTAATAAAAATTTAAATAAAAACAACTTAATTTTTTAGCAGGAAGACATTTATTTATTTATTCAATGATTAATTAATGATCCGTGTGAAGCATGCACAAAATATATAAATTCAAATATTATTAGGCTCCATTTGTTTTGTGAAAAATAATTTGAAGAAAAATATTTTTCTGAAAATAATATTTTTCAAAAAATTAATTTTCTGTTATTTAATTATAATACTAAAAATTAATTAAAAATATTAAAAAATTACTTTATAAGACTATAAATATATTTACATTTATGAGAATCTGATATTTTTAAAATTTATCATTAAATATGAGAAAATATATATAATTTTGATGACACTTGACAATTGGTGATTGTTGTCAATGGTTAACAGCAGTGGATAATGGTCATTGTTAGTTACTCATAGTGAATATTGATGATCAACATATTAACAAATTTATATTGATATATATATTTCATTTTAATGAGTTTATCGAAATCTAGAAAATAACTTCTCATTTTAAAATAAAAAGTTATTTTCCTCCAAAATAACTTAATGTTCCATTAAGATTGCTTATTTTGCGAAAATGTTTTCTTGGAAAATATTTTTTGCATTTTTTGGTATTTTGAATATTTTAAAAATTAATCAATAAAAAATATTTTCTTAATTAATGAAAAATCAAGTTATTTTTAAAGAAAATTTTAAAATTGTTCATCGTGTTCAATATAAATTTTTAAGTTGTAAATATTTTACTTTCCTTGCACAACTATGCAAAATTTGGATACCAACATTATTATTTTTCAACAACAAATAAATAAATTAACTTTATTTAAATTTTTTAGCATCTAATTCCATATTCTCCGTTGCAAGTTAGGTAAATCTATTATATGATTGTTTGAAAAAACAGGTCAACATAGTTTAGAAATTTAAAAAAAAATAAAAGAAAAAAAAAATCAGAAGTCCCGTTAAACTCGTATTTTGGAATTGATTTGAAAGGTAGCCAACTGAATTGATTTAGGAAGCGAGTACGAGTTGGATTGGTTAGTCGCGGGCCCTTTTTTTTTTTCCTTCGGTTGTCAACTGGATTTGAAATTGAATTTACAGAATTGGATTGGTATCTGACACCCAATTTGGATTTGTGAGTAATTTGATTTTTTTTTAATTTTTTTAATTTTTTATTTCTATTAAGTTTTAATTGAAATTAATTTAAACTCGTAATGCTCTTCTTTGACAAAAAAAAAAAAAAAAAACTTGTAATTCTCTTAATTTTAAATATGACTTTAAATACTATTAAGTCAATATTTATTGGCAAAGGGAGAATTAATCTCTTTAAAACTAAGTAAAAAAGGAAGTCCTAACTCTTTTCTCTTTAAAAGCTATTTACTTTCTAATATGGGCTCTAGTTGGATCACTTTCGACGGCTCTGATCACTGGAGAAAATGACTAACTTATTTATATATGTTAGTTTTTGTCTTTTATTGATTTATTTTATCTACTGTCTTCATCAGAGAATTAATCTCTTTAAAAATAACTAAAAAATGAAGTCCTAACTCTTTTCTTTTTAAAAGCTATTTACTTTCTAATATGGGGCTCTAGTTAGGTCATTTCCGACAGCTCTAGCCACCGGAGAGAACGACTAACTTATTTATATATGTTATTTTTTGTTTTTTATTGGTTTATTTCATGTACTGTCTTCATCAGTTTTTGGTGTTTTGGAGCTAGATCTGCAACAGTGGTGCTACCGTTATTTGTTCACTGAATTCATCCTTCAATGTGTCAAAAAAATAAATGAAAAATTAAATACATTTATTATTTTTGTAACATTCCTATTAATGGTGGATTTATACATTTGTAACTTTCATATTTATGGGTAAAATATTTAATTTTTATGCTCATTTCAACTTTCTTGATTTACTTTTTTGTTGTTAAAATCACACAAAAAAAAAAAAAAAAACTTGCTCTTTGACTTTCTCTTAAAAGTTCTTTAATGTTCTTTTTATTTTTAGAGAGTTCTCAAGTTCTCAATATTTTTCAATTGGTGATAAAGCTAGCACAGTTTTAATTAGTAGAAAAGTAATTTTGTAGTTCTCAAAATTGTTTGGTTACTATTGTATCCAGGGAGACAAAACAATTCTCAAGTACAGACGGTGAGGGATAATTTTATTTTAAGAAAACTATATGTAACACTTGCTTCAGTGTATATTTTTATTCCTTATATTATTTTTATGATCTTGTAATTTTTTTATATTATTTATAAATATAATTTTAGATTATATTTCAATTATAATTTATCACTTTAACTAATACAATGGAGCTGGTCTTAGATAGATGGAGGTGAATAGGAGAAGATTTGCTGGCAAAGGCTATGAAATCTCAAGGCTAGACACTTTTGAAAGCCGATCTAGAATTTTGGCTAGGATTCATAGTTGCTGATAGAGAGAAGAATCTTCTAAAGCTATGGATGGTTCAACAGAGGGTTGCTCCCTGTCAACCTATCATTGAGGATGGAATTTGTGGTAGTGGAGAGCTGGTTTAAAAGTTCAATGGTACAATGATTGTGGGAAGCACTTTTCTTGCCTATTTCGATGATATTCTTCTTCTCTATGTCTTCATTGGTGGCGCCATCGCAGGTGATGGAGGAGGCTTCTGGAAGGACTAAGAGTAAGGGACAAAAATGGAATTCAACTTTGTTGGTAGGTCTTATGGTTGGTTTCTTTACAGACTATTGTTCTGTGAATAAGTTAGGCTGCAAGTCTAAGTAAAAAAAAAAAAAACTTTTGATGGGTATATTATTGTACTTGGACCAAAAGTTCATTATATTATGTTCTATAGGAGTTGCAACGGGGCGGGGCGGGGTGAGTTTTGAGATTTCCATCCTCGCCCCATGAATGGTCAGGTTAAAGGCGGGGTGGGGCGGGGTAAATCGAATTCGGAGCGGATGCGAAGCGAGGGGGATCCCCATTTATAATTTTTTATAATTTTATTAATGTTAAAACTTCATAATTTATATATTTTAGCAAAATATTATACATATTTATATTAAGTTTTATATATTATTAATTAATATTTAAAAATAATAATGTAATTAAATACTTAATGATATAATTTTAAAGAAAACTAATAATTTTTTATATATATGAAATATGAAATTATAATATATATATATATATATATATATATATATATATATATATATATATATATATATATATATATATATATATATATATATATCGAATTCGGAGCGGATGCGAAGCGAGGGGGATCCCCATTTATAATTTTTTATAATTTTATTAATGTTAAAACTTCATAATTTATATATTTTAGCAAAATATTATACATATTTATATTAAGTTTTATATATTATTAATTAATATTTAAAAATAATAATGTAATTAAATACTTAATGATATAATTTTAAAGAAAACTAATAATTTTTTATATATATGAAATATGAAATTATAATATATATATATATATATATATATATATATATATATATATATATATATATATATATATATATATATATATATATATATATAATCGAACCGAAAATTACCATAGGCGGGGCAGAGATTTTCCGTCGGACTCGAGGCAGGAGCGGGTTTCCCATCAGGACGGATCGGGTTTTGCCATCCCTAATATTTTATTGGGCTATCTATGTATTTATATTGATTTTGGACTTTATGCCCTTATTAATGCTAGCATAAAATATCTTTTTTGGGGAAAAAAAAATTAGTCTTCTTTTCACTGTGTTGCCGTGAGAGCAACAAAATAGAGTTTAAAAGAAAATAAAAGTTATATTTAGTGAGGTGTGTGGCATGCCCATCAAAGCATAGCAAAGGCTCCTAAGTTTCATTGATTAATTTCCTATAATTCTTGTAAGTCTTGAACTGTTTATGATATCGTAACTTTCACATTTACGATCCAAAACCCAAATAAAATAAAATATATAGCAATTTACCTTCTCTCTCTCTCCTTTTTTTTTCTCCTTTTTCTATCATGGCTGATGCATGCGAGCAGGGAATTGGATTCACATAATTTAAATGCTTTTATCATTCAAACATTCAACTTCTTCTTCCTCTTCCCTTCTTCTTCTTCTTCTTCTTCTTTTTTTTTTTTTTTTTTTTTTTAAACTCATTCAAATATTCACCGTAGTGATGGTAATTTTAATACATGTTTATAATTAATCATGCAATTTTAAATACTGATTTTTAATACATGCATTTTTAGTCTATAGCTCTTTTTTCAGTGCGCTAGCTACTCTGTACATATCTAATTAATAGTGGTCGTATAATTAATGTTCAAAAATTTATTCGATCCATTTATTTTCGATTTTTCCCTGCTTCAACAAAATGATTTAAGATTAAAATCAAGTCCAAATCAATTTATAATTAATAATGAAGAAAATCATTGCAGATAAAGATGAACTCATTTGATAATTCCTAAATAATTATTAGTTCCATTATTGATCTGAGATGTAAAAAAATTTGTCATATTTGTCTTTTTTTTTTTTTTTTTTTATCCCGTGTAGCAAACTATTCATTCAGTGGCTTCTAATTATTCATCTTTTCACTTTCCCCTTCCTGCACTACATTGCTTTTGTAAAGACTCTCACTTTCCCCTTCTTTCTTACACTACGTTGCTTCTCCAAAGACACTAATACACAGCATTCCTAAAACATAGCTATTCTCTAATTAGCTAGAAAAGGGAGGGAAAATAAAAAAAGGAATCTTTTACCTATTTGCATGAAAACTCCAACCCACAATCCTTCGATGGCGTAGTCTACACTTGCCGCATTGTGGCTCCCTAGCTACTATCAGCGGCGGAGGGAAGGGGGAGCCCCATCAAACTTCTGCCCCATTTATATATTTTTTTGCCAAATTGCCCCATTTATGTATATCTATAGATATATTGATATTTGTAATATGTGGTTCCTCCAAACTTGATCATGTTTTAATATTTTGCCTCAATAATCTTAAAACCTAAAAAAAAAAATTGTATCGTGGGATTGCTCAAAGACTAATGAGTTATTGGGTCTACATGCAATTGCATAAGAATATATACAATATTTAGGTTTGTTAAATATAAAACTTTGCACAACAAAACTTATTCTAATAATACAACAAAAAAGGTTTTTGTAGCAACAAATAAGAGTACATAACAAGTTATCAACTGTTACCATGTTTCAGTCTTCTTTCCATTCTTTCTTTTTGTATTGCGTTCATAAGTAATCAGTCCTAAAAGAGAGAGTTTACTTAGAAAATGAAAAGAAAAAAAAAAGAAAAAAATTCTGTGTGGACTTATCGTGAAGTAAGATTTCATATTTTATTGAAATTTAATTATATAGGTTAAATATTAGATTTATATTTTAAGAATAAGTACGTGTTAAATTGAATCATTAAATTGTATGTGTTTGATTTTATAATAAAACCAAATACACACAACTTAATTATTCAATTTAACAAATAATGAATAACTTGTTTATGTTTATACTTTTTTTGTTGTTCTCTACATAGTTTATGAATTATAGTTGCACTAAAAAAAAATTTCAATACATTGATTTTTGAAGCATATATTAAATTACTATTATGTTACATAATGTCTTTAATCTCTCCAAATAAAATTTTCTTGCTCTGTCCCTTGCCGCTATTATTATTTTCTAAAACAAACGTGTTTTTCTTTTATGGCTCTAGCAATTTAAGCACAATTGTGGCTTACTAGCAGCTATTACTATTTCCTGGAACAAATGTGTTTGATGGCTCTAGCAAATTAATTAATCATACGTTGCTACTGAGTCAAATTGGCTTTACTTGCACTCAAAGATTTGAAGTTCAAGATAAATGAGGCTCATGTTAGAAGGAACTTGACTTCTACTTCACAGGGAGGGGAAATATTCAATTTGGCGCATGAATTTTGCCTAAAAATATAATTGAGAGCTTATATTCTGTTTTCATGCAAAATAGGGTCTAAATCAATATTTTTAAAATCAAACTAGTGACAATAAGATAATTGGTCTATGGTTCAATCGATCAGATTAATTGAATTAGCGGTTCGATCAATTGGATAAAACCTCTTCATTTCTCCTTTTTTTTTTATTTGTTAATCATTTTATAAAAGATTCTCATTAGTAAAGGTCCAACCGATAAAAAATCAATCAAAAGATTAAAAGATAATTTAACTGGAATTTTGATTTTTTTGCGAACCAAATCGGACAACCAATAATTCTCGGTTTAACTTTCAAGTTGAATGTCATATGAAGTTTACTTTGTTAAATAAATTAATATCGTTAATTATGATTGGTAAAATAAAATTATGGACATATTTTACATTTTTAAATAATAAATATATAAAAAAATATATTCTTAAATAATAAACTAGACTAATAATTAATAGCATCCCAAAAATAAAATCAGGTTCACAATTTTTCTACATAAAGCAAATTATCTTAAAAAAAAATCAAACACTTAAACCCTACTAATTAAGACGAGTGAATCAATTATGCTTCAAATAAGCTATGGTCACTAATTTATACACAGCCGAAAAAAAAAATCAAATCTTAACATAAAATAATTAATAAAAAAACCCAAGAAATAATTAAAAATTAAAAAACCTGCTTCTTTTGACGAGCTAAGTTCCAAACTCGCCGGAAATGCCATTTTTCTCCGGCATTTTTATTTATTCGGCGACAAGTTTAGTAAATGCAGCAGTGAAGGTATAGAAATAAAAACTGAGAGAGAGATTGAAGATTGAAACAGAGAGAGAACGGTATTTTTATGAGCAAAAAATGCGTAAAGGCTTTTTGATGAGCCGAGCGACGTCTACAAAATGAAGTCAAGTTTGGTCGGATGGAAGGGTTTGGCACATTAATTGGATCCGATGGTGATACTGATACTTACCGTGGCTCTTGGAGCACCGATTGCAAACAAAGGTACGACCAAAAACGGTATGCGAACAAGGATTTCTATCAAGGAATGTGAAAGAAAAACATAGCTACAAGATGGGAAAGGAAAATGCGAATGGAAGAATGGGAATGCGTATGATGGTGAATGGAAAAATGGTGTCATCTCAGGAAGAGGGGTTTTGATGTGGGCAAATGTAATTGTCCTAAATAGGTTTATAATTTTAATATTTTTTTATCATTTGAGAATGTAATTCTTTTAGTTTTTAAGATTTTAGACTTTGGCAATGTAATTCTTTTAGACTTTGGCAATGTGTTGAGTGAGTGTTTTTCTTATCAATAAAATAGAGAGTATTCTATTAATTTCATAAAAAGATAAGTGAATGTTTTAGCTTATATTTTAGCTAGGGATGAAATATATTCTAATGTTTATCCTTTAGTCTATTTTTTTATTCCTAGTTGTATTCGTAATAAGATTTTACTAGATGGTATGGTTAATCAATAAAATTTGTCATCAAATTTCAAAAAAAAAAGTAATTCTTTTATATTTTAATATTTTTTATTATTTAAAAATGTAAAATGTACCCAATTTAAAAGTTTAAACACTACATTGCATTGAAATAGAATATAGACTTTCAATTATATTTTTGAACAAAATCCAGACCTCAAATTAAACATTTCACCTCACAAATCCTCCAATCACATGTAACCACTAACATGTTCAATCAAAATTTGCAGTACTAGGATGTGCTCCCAGAGAAAAGAGATTTTACTGTAGTGGGATCAAAATATTAACTACTTCAAGTAAAAACAATTTATTATTTTTTTTAAGCAGATAAGAATAATTTATTAATTTTTCACGATCTTAAAAATAAAAATTAATTTGTTAATTGATACTTATAAAGTGTTAATTTCCTTCAATATTTCATTTCCGTAACCATAATCCTAAAAATTTTCAAACCTACATAACAATTTCAACGACAATGGGATGCCATAGATGTACTTTGAGATACATTGTATTTGCCCTTCCACTTCTCTAATTTGAGATTGGAAATAAAGGAACCTGTTTGATAGCAAGACTTGACTACAGTTGGAACCGGACAAAAAATTATCGGTTAAAAATAGTTATATCAGAAATGAAACCAATGTTAATATAAAAAAATAATTAAAATTTACCAAAATTCATTCAACGCATTTATTTTCAGTTTTCCATGCTTATCCAAAATCAAATTTATTATTGAATCCGTTTCAAAATATTTATCACTTTAAAAATTTTATTTTTATTTTAATTTATTTATCGTTTTAAAATTTTAAAAATATATTTTTTATTTTTTCTAATTTTACCCTTCATCTATTTATTTACTAAATATTTGCATTAATTATTTTTATTTCTCTATATCAAAATAGAAAAAAAATTAATTTTTTTTTACTTTAAAATTATATAATTTAATAATTTTCTTAATTTATGTACTGAAATTTTAAATGACTAATATTTTAAAAAACATAGAGCATTAATGATGAAAAATAATAAAAAATAAAATGAATTCATCTAATAATTCCTAAATTATTAAATTCCATTATCAAGATGAAAAAGTGGATCATATGGGCAAATTATAACAATATTGTATGAATAGTTTCAATTATGATTAAAATAATTGAGTTTAAACCCTTTTTAAAAAAAAAAAAAAAAAAAATCCTCTGATAAGAGAAAAAGTGGGAGTGCGATTGAACAATGGGCAAGGCCAATCATGCTCGTTTCTACTATTATGATTATCAAATCGTATCTTATGACTTTTTTGGTGTCAGCTTCCTCGTGTTTTGTGCTTTAACGGGACGGGACAAATGCAAAAATCAAAGGTGTGTCATACGCATAAAACCAAATATCACTACTCACTGCCGTCTGCTCTTTCACACCATTCACATCCATCTGCCTTTCATTTCCCCAATAGCAAACTCATACATTAATTAATCACCCACTTATAATCCGTTTACTCTCTTCACTTACTATGTATACAAATTCATAATTTAGATTTCAAATTCAAACAGTCATTAATTCATCAAATATGAATGAAATTATTAAGTGGGATGAAACTAAAGAAAGATTAAAATAAGACAAAGGAAGAATCGGCTCGCTATCTATATATATTTCATTCTTGCTTTGAGATTTTCATGCACATAAATGAAATCAAGATTTAAGGAGAGTATATAAACATGCATACAACTTTTTTTTTGCCAAATAAACATGCATACAACTAAAGAAAGAAAGAAAGAAAGAAAGAAATTAGAAGTATTTGCTGCTATATTCACATGGTAGCTAGTTCCAGCGAGGCAAAAAAGAAAATCCTATCTAATGAATGACATATATATATATATAGCTAATTAATTAATGAAATATTAGGCTTCAATTGTACTGAAATGAACACTTTTCTTAATTTTGCTTACTTGTTTGATTCAGGATTTGGACCGCTAGGTACTTCATGTGCAGCTGCTTTAAACTCTTGATGACTACTTGACTTAGCGGAGCCAGAAATTGCAGTTGTTGCAGTATTGGTGCTAGCAGAAGCAGCAGAAAATGTAGTAGTAGTAGTAGTGTTTGGGAAGTCATTAATAGGCCGAGCAAGAATTGGGACAATTACCAACAATAAAAGCCCCCCAAAAAGCAAAATTATAGCTTGTGATCTGCAGAAGCTTGTTGATGTTTCTGAAACAAGAAATGTTGATAATTTGGTAGCAGAAGCTGCTGGTGCCATGAAATCAGAACCACTAGTACTTATAAACCACCCCCCAGTATTCCACAAGGGATCAATATCCATTAACCAGTTGAAACACCAATATTATTATTATTATCGGTGTAGCAATTAATTAATCAATTAAAGGGGGAAAAAGAGGAAAGATAAAGAAAGAAAATAAAGTTGAAGCTGCAGATGGAAAAGGAAGTTCCCTAAAAATTTCAAGGCTGGCTATTTTTGTTTGATGCTTCATGAAGTCATATAAGGTTGGTATATATATAAATAATAATTGTTTTATTAGTTTGTTTCGTGATACCATTATTACCCTTCTTTTTGGTAGTAAATTTCAAAGGTTATAGGCCCAATACATTATTGGACAATTATCTGATTGAAGAAAAGTAGCAAAGCGTCCAATAAAAAAGTTTTGAGTCAATAGCTAGCTATGCCCTGAAATCCGATCCGATTTTAAAATCGGTAAAAATAAAAAATTACAGATTAAAAATTTAATCAAATTAGACTAAATTGAATTAAAATTTTAAATAATATCATATATTTAATATTAATTATATATTAAAAATAAATATAATATATTAATAAATATTATTTTTACTAAGTATTTATTAATATATATGAATAAAAAATGTTACATATCAGAATAATGAGTGTTACACATTGGAAACACTCGTTATAAAAAGCATCAATCTAAATAAGTTTGTGGATTGATTTTTAGTTTTTTTAATTGAATCAATTGGACAGACCTAAATTTCAAAACGTACGTTAATGTTGTAGATTGTATACATAGGATTGCTAATTTTTATATATATAAATTTCTCTTTTTATTGTGGTCGAATAAATCCATTTATTACAAGATTTTTCTTGTTCCCATGAATCAAGAAATCTACGTTTATAAAAAGTTGTTTTTAAAATACTATAGTTTATATTCAACTAAGCAATATTAGTATATACAATTTTTTTTATTCTAATTCTAATAATTTTAAACAAATGAGAATAATTGCAATTAAATTTATAAATTATGATAAAATTAAAATTTATATATTTTTTAAAATTATTTATAAAAAAAAAACCACATTAAGTAATTTAGGTTTTTTTCAGTAATTAAAATAAAAAATAATAAAAAAAGGGGGGAGACGGAAAGGTGAAAGGAGCTCATTGGGAGACGGTGGAATGGGAAGAAGAAGCATATGTAGCTTTTTGTGGCTTGGCCTTTTTTTTTTTTTCTCTGACTTGTAGCTGGTAGAGCCAATTGAAAATCATGATCAGGGCGCTGTTATGACTGTTTTGCCTTTTCTTATCAAAATTTGAAATTAAAGCAATGCATCATATGTATGTATCTTTAATTTAGTCCCCTCCCTGCTTTTCTATACTTTTGTGAAAATCCAGGGCTTGTCTCCATTATCTAATGCATATGGGTCCCCACTTTCTTTATATAATTAATTAACCTGCTTCAAAATATAAAAAATTCATATGTTTGGTAGTGGGTTAACCCAGTCGGATCTTAGCTAATAATAATAAATAATTAATATATTCTCCTAAATAATAAGGTTGTTTTTTATTAGTTATTTTTAAAATGGTTGTTTTTATAATTTAATCCCATATCATTATATAGAAAGTATCATGCATGTGTACGTAGAAACTCCTGTTATATTAGTGGACAGAAAAATTTAAATTCTAACCTCTTCAATATTTTCACACTTTTAAAAGAGGTAAATAAATCAATTGAATTAAAATTGATTTGATTGATAAAGTATATATACATATGTGAAATCTTTGACAAATCTCTCTATAATTATTTATTATGAATCTAATAAATTATAAAAGTTAAATATGAATGTTAAGAAAATTAATAATGAAATTCAATATTAATTAATTAGTTGATTGATAAGGATGCATGGATAATTTTTTTATAATTAGAACGCTGAATAATAATCCAAGAGAGCGTAAATCAACTGGTAAGAGATTGTTCTAACTTAATTAAAGGTCTTGAGTTCAAATTCTTGATATACAACTGCATTAAAATTCTTGAGGGAGAGTTTTATTAGACTTGTGATCTTATCAGGCTCGAATCCTAATTAATCGGAATAATTAAATAAAAAAAAAAGAAAGGTGAATAAAACATCAATGAGTTCTTAATACAGTAATATTAATTAAAGTCGTTTTTAAAATTTTAAATTTGAGTTTTAACAAATTTTAATTAAAAAAAAAAAAAAGAACTGGGCTAGCTATCAAATTTTGGGTTGAACGTGATTGGGGCATTAAAGCTGGTTTATAATTTCTTCTTAATGGACGATGTATGGTCACTTGAGAAAACTTAATTAATTGTCTGCGGGCTATAGTGACAAGTCTACTGACTCATCAGACAAATTATTTTATAGAAAAGAAAGGAGAAACGTACGCATGCATGGCAAAAAGCAACACATTTTTCACGTCAAGCTTTCACACCTATATATTTTCGTTTTTTTTTTCTTTAAATTTAACTCTGCTTTAATTTTTATTTTCACATATTCAATACCTCTAAACCACAACTTATGTCAATAAGGCTCTAGTAGTAAAGACTAAAGCTAAGGTACTAATAAGAGTCCTAGCAATTAAGTTGCTACCTTTGTTTTAATTCTTATGTAACTCTTACTCCATCGTTTAGTCAACAAAAGCTACCTTTTCCTGTGTTTCACCTCCCTTAATAGAAGAATTTGACTCTCAAACTTGAGTAAGTTTGATTTTTGGTACATTGGATTTATACTTTATAACAATTGATATAATAATTATGGATTTTATTTACAGTTGATATTTGTATTGTATATAATATCTTTTGAAAAAAAAAACTCATTACTCATTATTATTTTTTAATTTATTCAATCATCAAAGGCATCATCAGACTCCTCTATTTCTCTTTATCTTTCTATTATATGTCCTTTTATTTTTCTATGATTTTCCCTTTTGAAGGTGGCAATTTTATGCCAGTCATCACTACAACAACTTTTCTTGTCGTTTTCTCATTGCCATCTTAATTTGAATCCTATCCTTAATTTTCTGTACACACTCATACATTATGCAATTAATATGTGTAATTTCAGCAGTGACAAAACCAGATTTTACAATTAAGGGGAGTAAAATGCATGTCTTGTGTCCAAAAAGAAAAAAAAAATAATTCAACATATACTAAGATAAATGAATTAACTAAATAGTTATATACTTTAATAATTCAAAAGAAGGCAATATGATGATTTTCTTTGTAAATGAAGATAAAAGTCTATTATTTATTTATTTCTATTTAAAGTCTTTTTACCAATTCAACTTTCTAGCAGAAGTACAAGAAAAGGGGGCCAAACAAAATTTTAAGAGAACAATAAGGATATATATATTACTTTTTAAAAATTAAGGGGACGATTGCCTACCTTCTCCTTAACCAGGCTTCGAGTGCCACTTATTTCAGAATGCATATAATACTGTAGAATTACTTGAAGCAAGTCAGGGCAGAAGCAAGCAGCAAAAGAAAGGGAGAGGCCTTAAAACTTCTTTTATTGACTTGTTGTATATATATGTTTTGTTTTACTTTATTTTCTTTCCTAAAATTATAAAGTAATATGTTGGTGTATCATTAAGAAGTAGGAGTACTCTTAGATTAATTAGATTCCACCTTCATCTATCATTATGACAATATAAATTTTTATTAAAATGGTAATAATTATAAAAGGAAGATACTACATTTACCACTTTGTAATTCATAGTAATTATAAAGTTTTATATGATCAATCTCTTTAATTATAAAAAAAATTAAAAAATAAATTTTTTACTTTTTAGTCATTTTTACCTTCTCATCAAAACTCTCTTATATATAAAAATTCTAATATGAAGTTAAATGTATAATTCAAAATAAATTAATGTAAGAATCCATTTATATATATATATATATATATATATATATATATATATATATATATATATATATATATATATATATATATATATATATATATATATATATATATATATATATATATATATATATATATATATATATATATATATATATATATATATATATATATAATTTTGAATATATAAATTTAACTTCATATTTATTTCAAATTATTATTTATCAAAATTAACACCCTTTGATAGTCTTTCCTTGATACTGAAGTCATGAATGGATTCGCAATTCAAGATTGGTTGAACTTTTGATTATCTTTAATTTTTCTCTACGTACTTTTCAAATGGATGATGATCTGTTCTCTTTTCTTCTCATAGCAACAACCTTGAATATTTTGATGAGCCTATTAGGCTTCATAATCAGTCAGTGTGTGGGCCATATTGCATGAGAGTAAACTGCAAATTAACATGCTTAAACATATTAAATTAATCTTGCTTAATATTATCCTCCTCCTCCGCTACTTTTGGCAAAATCAAAATGCTGAGCATTTTATATGATTAGTCAAATGCGAAGAAACTAAAAAGCAATTATATTAAGAAGCATGAAGAAGAAAACAATTTCTAGTAGGCAACAAATGTAAAACGCCTTTTGATGTATATGCCTAATATTCCAGACACGTCTTATCTTGTTCTTATAGGTGAAATTTGACATTTATCTACAAATTTCGTTACGTCGTGATGAGGAATGGATTACCTCATATCTATTGATGGAGAGCTCGATGAAGGATAATACAACTTATAGATAGATAAAATAAGAGTCAGAAATTTCTCTGGGTTGATATGACAAGGAGTTTTCGACACTCAAATCAACGCGCTGAAAAGAGTATAAAAAGAGTCTATTGAGAGTTTAATTTAGAGTCGAGAGTTAGAAAGAGAGAGAATGCTCCATTTTTTTTTTTTTACTTTTCCTTTGCCTTTTATATGGGAAAAAGGGATCTCCTAACATGTGCTTTGACTGTTGAAGGTTATTTTTTATTTGGATTAGAGGCCCTCCACTCCTCAATCTGATCGAGTGTATCAAGGAGCGGGCTGAGAGAGCAGATACATCCTCTTATTATAATAGGATTCATCTATGTTGTAAATAATAGAGCCAAATTGATAGCATTTGGTAAGCTCGATATGAAGGCTGTTAGATGCTTGGAAGGTGAGATATAGGGGTGTAAACGAGCCTAGTCAATCTGAGTTTTAACTTGTTCAGACTTAGTTTATATTTTTTTTTCGAATTAAAGTTCGAGTTTTGGATCGAGCTTGAAAATCATATTCAAGTTTGACTCGCTTAAAACTTGAGCCGAACTCGAACTCGGCTTGTTAATAAATTATAATCGAACTAAACTCGAACTTGACTCATTATGAAACTTATTTATAACTTATTAAAATATTCAACTTTCTAAATATTAATTTCTAATAAAATAACTATAATAAAAATACTTAAAACTAATATAAAAGTAAAATCATCCAATTAATGAAAAAATATAATCATAAAATTGAGCATTACATGTATTACAAAGATATTAATTAATAAAAAAAATTATATAATGTGAAAATATTAGGTTATGTTAATCAGGAATATATATATTTTAGTCAATTTGAATTAGTAAAAAGTTTATAGAAGTGTTAAAATATATTTTTTTGAGTGCAAAAATTATTAAGTTAATAATAATAATAATAATAATAATAATAATAATAATAATAATATTAATATTAATATTAATAATAAAACTGTTTATGAGTCTATTAATCGAGCTTTTTGCGAGTTTATTCACAAGCTTATAATCGAGCTGTTTACAAGTCTAATCGAGTCGAGATTCATTTTGCTCAAATTCGGCTTATTTATTCTTCGAACTTTAAAATAAGGCTCAACTTTTACTAGTTTATAAAATGATCTGAACGTGAACAAACTTTTATCGAGCCAAATACTGAGCTATTTGCGAACGACTCGGCTCATTTATACCCTTAGACTCAGATGAGTGGAGGGCCCTCGATGTGAAGGCAACTAGATGCCTGAAGAGAGATATGAGCTACAGAGCTCGATATAAAGACAACTTAGTGCTAGAAGAGAGATGCAAGATAATGAGCTCAATCTTATAAGGTGAACAATAATTAGGGGCTTGTGAAGGCTCACTGTGTGATTACCACATCGTAGTATGGTCTTTTTATTTCCAATAGCTTCAGATATTTGATGTCACAATATGTGATATCATAGATTTCAGATAGCTTCAAGTCTTCAAGTCTTCCAAACAGCTTTGAATATTTAGATCTTTGAAATAGCTTTAGATTTTCCAAGCAACTTCTAATCTTCATAACTTCTATATATCTTTAGGGTTATTCTTCCTTCGACGTATATGTCTTGTTGATATATATTTTTTATGTAATATTCCTTACTAATAGAGGACTCAAATTAAAACTATCTTGCTGGTAGAGAGATTAGATAATTTGACTTGTTAATACAAATCTTCAGATAGTCTAACTTGTCAATCGAGGACTTTAGAAGTTCGCTTACTAATATGTCTTTGGATAGTTCACATCAACAATTGAGGATTCATAAATCTACCTCGCTTGAAGGTATTTGAATAATCTGCCTCGTTAATCAAGTACCACTACAGAAAAAATATAATTTATTGACTAAAAATTTTTTCGGTAAATTATGTTTTTTTAGTCGGTAATATATATAGCGACTATTTATTAACTAAAAAATTTAATCGGTATTTAACTTGTCGGAAACATAATTTACCGATTGAATAAAAAATTGTCGGTAATTACTGATGAAATTTTGGTCAGTAAATTATTTTTATATTGTCAGTAAAATAACTTTATATTGTCGGATTTTTTTTGGGAAGACAATTTACCGACTAAATTTTTAGTCGATAATCTGTCGGTAAATTTTTATTTCTTTAAAAATAAAAAAAAGTTGATAATTCATCGGTAAAGTTTAAATAAATATTTTTCAAAAGTAAATATTTTGTCGGTAATATGTCAGTAATTTTGTAAATTAATTTTTAAAAAATAAAATATTTTGTCGGTAATCCATCGGTAAAATTCTTTTTTTTTTAAATAAATATTCTTCAAAAAATAAGAATAATAATTTAAAAAATTAAAATTTTTAGAGTAAACATGAAAATTAAGTAATAAAAAGTTATAAAATAAATTAGGAAGCTTAAAGAATATAAAAAATGACTAAATTAAAAAAACTAAATTAAAATTATATTTCAAAACTATAAAAAGAATGAAATGAAGCTAAAATTAAGAGAAAATAATAAGAGTAAAAATGAAAAGGTAAGATAAATAATTTATTAAATTTATTTTTTTGTTCACTAAATTTATATAAAAAATTTAATAAAAAATAAATTTAAGATAGCAAATAATTATTTTTTAAAAAATCACATTAACACTTTTTTATGCTATAAACAATTTAAGAAATACAAATAATAAATTATAAAAAATAAAAAATAAAAAAATTGAAATAAATTTAATAGATTTTTTGTATTGAAGGGTTTGAAATTTAAAAAATAAAATAGAAAAAAATAGAATATGGAACAAAGAGTATATAAGTATTAAAGAGTATGAAAATATTAAGTGATGAAAAAGAAAATGAAGAAATAGTTAAAAGAGAAAGAAAAAAAAAAGAAATTTTATTTGTGAGAAATGGAGAAAAGAAATTGAGAGATAGATAAGAAAAAAGAAAGATAAGAAAAGGGAAAGAGAAGAAGTGTGAAAAAAAATGATGAGGAGGAGCCTTTTTATACTTTTTTTTACGACATTTACTGACTAATTACTAACTAAATTTTCATCGGTAAATTTTTTAAACGAAAATTTGGAGGGAAATTTTTCTCCAAAATTTTCATTTACCGACAAATTACCGACTAAATTTCTGTCAGTAATTTATTTTTTATTTTTTAAAAATCAAATGAAAATTTTGAAGGAAAATTTCCATCCAAAATTTTCATTTACCAACTGATTACTGACTAAATTTCTGTCGGTAATTTTTTTAAACATCAAATGAAAATTTGGAGGAAAATTTCCCTCAAAAATTTTTATTTACCGACAGATTATTTTGTCGGTAAATTAAAAAAAATTTTTATAATTTATCGACTGAAAGTTTAGTCGATAAATTTAGTGACAAAAATTTTTGTAGGTAAATAAAAAATTTTTTAATTAAATTAAAGAAAATTTTGTTTTTTAATTTACTGACTAAAATTTTTTGTTGGTAAATTAAAAAATAATTTATTTTTTAATTTACCGATTGAATATGTTGTCAGTAAATTAGAAAGCTTTTGTAATTGAATTAAAAAAAATTGCTTTTGAAATTACCGACTAAAATTTAAAATTTTAATCGGTAATTTCAAAATTTTTTATGGTGAATTAACAAGTATTTTGTTTTTTAATTTACCGACTAAATAATATTGTCGGTAAATTAGAAAGTTTTTGTAATTGAATTAAAAAAATTTTGCCTTTTAATTTACCGACTAAAATTTTGGTCAGTAAACTTAGTGACCAAAATTTTAGTCATTAATTTCAAAATTTTTTTCTGTAAATTAAAAAATATTTTATTCTCTAATTTATCGACTGAAAAATTGATCAGTAAATTTACTGACGGAATAATATTGTCGGTAAATTAGAAAGTTTTTATAATTGAATTAAAGAAAATTTTGCCTTTTAATTTACCGACTAAAAATTTATCGACCAAAATTTTAGTTGGTAATTTCAAAATTTTTTTTAATTTACCAACTAAAAAATTTGGTCGGTAAATTTACCGATAGAATAATATTGTCGGTAAATTAGAAAGTTTTTATAATTGAATTAAAGAAAATTTTACCTTTTAATTTACCGACTAAAATTTTGGTCGGTAAATTTACTGACCAAAATTTTAGTCGGTAATTTCAAAATTTTTTTCTGTAAATTAAAAAATATTTTGTTTTCTAATTTATCAACTGAAAAATTGATTGGTAAATTTACTGATGGAATAATATGGTCGGTAAATTAGAAAGCTTTTATAATTGAATTAAAGAAGATTTTGTCTTTTAATTTACCGACTGAATTTTTGGTCGGTAAATTTTTAGTCGGTAATTTTAAAATTTTTTAATTTACCAACCAAAAATTTGGTTGGTAAATTTACCAACAGAATAATATTGTCGGTAAATTAGAAAGTTTTTATAATTGAATTAAAGAAAATTTTGTTTTTTAATTTACCAACTAAAATTTTTGTCGGTAAATTTACCAATCAAAATTTTGGTCGGTAAATTGTTGCTAATTTTTGCGCCATTTTTTTGCACCTTATTTAGCGACGAAATTTGATAGTTGGTAATTTTTTGTTAGTAAACCGTCAGTAGTTTGTTGGTAATTAAAAAAAAAAGAAAATTTTCATGTGTCATCGGTATTCTATCGGTAATTTAATAAATTTACCAATGAATTTTTTTCTGTCGATAAACTGTAATTTTCTTGTAGTGTACTTAGAAAGCGTGTCTTGCATAGAGGTTGTCATATAATGTGCTTTATCAATCGAGGACTTTAGAAATCCACCTCGCTGATAGAGGTATTAAGTGAACCAGATTCACAAATAGGACTTAGATAATAATAATATGCCTCGCTTAAACGTCTTTATGAAGCATGCCTCATTAATCAAGGACTTTAAAAGTTCACTTACATAGAGATCTTCACTTAGTTGAATTAGGTATTGGGTGTCTTTTTTTTGGACTTTTGCTTTGATTTATTAGGCTTTTCTCCTTCATATAGGGAGTTGCCTAGATGTCTTTTAAGCTATTTTCTATAGGTCTTTTGTGCCTAACCTTACTATCTTTTGTGCTAATCTCAATAGATCTTTTTATTTTTGCACCTTATTTTAGCAAATAATATAGTACTAAATCAAATTTAAAGTATGAGAAATATAGAAAATTTTTATGGATTGGTTTGGGCAACCTCAAGGATCATTGGGAATATTTTGTGGATTCATAAAGATGTGTTGCAAATTAAAACAACTATTTTTTGTAGTCCAATTGATTGATTTGTGGTATTTCAACACGAATATGTTCAAGTCAAGGTCATAAAATACATTGAAGAGTTAAAATGAAGCTGCCGGAGCTTGGGTCGGCGTGCCACCACCTTCAATGGCCCTAGAGAGAGTGTAGGACTTGATGAGAAATAATTTATCTTATACTTGTTAATGAAGAGCTTGGTGAAGGGTAGGACTTGTAGACAAATAAAGAAGGGTCAGGAGCTCACTGAAACTGATTAAACAGAGAGTCTCTGACGTTCAAGTCCGTGAGCTAGATAGAGTATATAGAGAGAGTATAGTGAGAGGTTTAAAGTTAAGGGTTAGAAAGAGAGAACCCATCCCTTCTTTACTAATCCTTTAAATTTTATAAGGAAAATGGAAAAATTCTTCGTTTATGTATTCAAAAGTCATATTTTTTTTATCACGTTATTTTAAAACTTACTAAAATATATAATATAATTTAAATTTTTTATAGTTTCAAAGACTTTAAATATGTTGTATCATGAAATATTTAAATATTATAAAGGGTAACCTTATATTATTTTATTTTTTGTATAAAGGGTAACCTTAATTATATAATAACAATTTTTTTTAGTAAATTATACTCCAATTAGGATTCGAATTTAACATTTTTCAACTTTTGAAATTTACTCTATTGTCATTAAACTAAAGGCAAATGATAATACATAATGATTGAGCATCATATTTATGTAACCTACAGTAAGCATTCATTATTTCGTGCACAAAATTATTAATCCAAAAGAAATAATCTCAAAATTTTTTACAAAAATAAATATATAGCTGGCTTTATCAATTAAACTTGTGGGATTGAATGATTGACGTGAACAAAATGACAAGAATTTCGGCTGAAAGCTACAGCATTCATAGAAGAAGGGGAATATTTCCAATTAATGTTAAGGCTTGCGTGATTTTTGGGCCTAAGTGACATAAATAAAATACTACTATATAATTACATATTATTAAATTACTGTATGATAAAAAGTTTCTTGGGAAAGGACACAAAAACATGTGAAAATGGTAGGGAAAGCAAAAAGGATTTATAGATGTAGGGGAGATCCTTGCACAATTATTTTTGCTAGCTTTTGTTATCTTTTCTAGGACTATTATGATCAACTTTATGGATAATGCTTTGTCAAATTTTCTTGTATCATGTTTGTCCATTTTTTGAACAAATCTGATGTACATATTTTCTATGCATTACATCATCTTTTGGTTTCAAAAACTAGCCTATTAAAATCAACATTATCTTTCTCTAGAAATATGTATCCGTTAATACGATGAATATTTTTTCTAATGGTTATTATAAGTTTCTCTCTCTACATAATATCATTTTATTAAAATTTAATAAAACATATATTACGATATTTTATATATGTATATCTGAGCTAATTTGAATGGGTGTACATTAAATCCACAAATAAATTAAGTTTAATGAATTTGAGTCAATCATTGCTAAAATGTTAGATTTAACTAATTAGATAGTTAAGCTCAAATCATTATATACCCATTTATTTTTAATATATTTTTTCAATGTGTGATTTATTCTTAACATTATTATTGAGCAATGCTATTTATTTATTATTATTATATTTTTACCATTGTAGAGGGACTTCAAAACTGAATTAATTGTCTAAATAATATATGCACTGTTGATAAATCATAATAAGATGTAATGCAATATAATCAAATGTCTTTATAATATAATGTTTAAAGTAAAAATGAATTTAATTATATTATATTATGTTTCATTATGATCTATCAAACATGACTTTATTACTTGGTTATAATTAGTGTGTATTTGTTTTATTAATTTTAATGCCAACTTTAATTGAATACAATATGATTTGATTTTATACAACATTAGTAGATATTAATATTTTAGGAAAGTAATACATTTTAGAATGAGCTTGTGACTAATAAAATAATACGACACCATATGTATGAGAATTGGGATAGATAATATCTTGTATTAATTATTTTTCATGATAACTATATATCATAAACCTATTTTTCATATTTTTGTACAAAATTCAATTCGGATATTTGCCCCATCCTCTTTTTTCTTTGGGATTTCTACAGAAATACCTAAAAAAATGAATCAACTTACAATTATATGCCTACTTTTAGATTATTACAAAAACGTTTAAGTGCCTTTGTTTTTTACTTTTCTACTCTTTTCAACTTTTCAGCAAAAAATTATTGGTTAGGAGGCTAAAATTCATAAAAAAAATGACATATAATAAAGCCATTGTTATTATTATTAGTTTTTTTAAATTAAAATCATATTAAATTTACTTTAAAAATACAATGGACAAAAAAAATTAAATAAAAAATATATCTTTTTTTAATTTTCTCTACATTTTTTGCTTTGATTTGTCTTATAGAAATCCTTTTTTTTTTTCTATTTTTGTTGTTATTTTTATTATTGTTTTTTACTTCATTATCAAATTTTTACATTTATTTGTTTGTTTTGCATGCTGTTAGGCTATGATATTGATGTTAATGATTACCATAGGTGATTAGGAAAATTCTAAATATTTTGATTTTCAAATTTATTTATAATGAAAATCATCATCAAAATTAATTTTTATAAGGTATTATTAAGTTTTAAACAAAATCGATTTAGATCTGCAGTTTTTTAAAAATTCAATTAGCTTAATTGATAAAATATTCACTTTTTTAATAGTTTGAAAGGTAATTTGAATTTTATAGATACGTTTCATTAAAATTTTGTGATCTTTTAATTATTATTACATTAAAAATCTTCAAAAGTGAGGATATTATATGGTTTTTTTTTTAGGAACTTGAAAGTTTTAAAATACGAAAATTGAGTTTTAAATATGAAATTTATAGAAACTAATGAAACAGAGATATTTTTCAGCAAACCCAGGAAACAGTATATTTAGAGTATATCATAGGTATATCATAAGTACATATTTTACTAAATTTGATTAACTTGTATTATTTGATATATATTTTCAAATATTTTTAGATATTGAGTATTACAAAAATATAAGTATATAATAAGAATACATCAACTCTATATTAGATAAAAAAAAATTATATTCTTAAAAAATAACAAATGATTTTAACAATAAACAACATACCTTAAGTATATAACGAGTATATTTTAAGTATATCAAGTATATAATGAGTATATTTCAGGTATATCTTAAGTATATAAATACTTACGTATTACGTAGACACTTAACACAATCAAACTTTTTTCTTTGAAGAAATATTATCAACATTTTTTTTTTAAATATGATTCATCATCAAGCATCGACGACAATATTAATTAAAATATATGAATATTTTCTAAAGAATTTAAGAGTTAAATTAAATTTTTAAGAGACTAAAAAAAATTAACAAATGATTTTCAGTTTTCACAGTAAAGAGTATATTTTAAGTATATCACGAGTATATTTTAGGCATATTTTAGATATATCACAAGTATATACCAGAAATAAATTCTTTCATTTTTTTTGGAGACTTAACACCCTCAATCTTATTATTCATTTAGTATAAGAAACTCTAACTTGGGGCAAAAATTTTCTACACAAAATTTATAATTATTTAGTATATTAGTATATTAAATATTGCTTTAAATTAAAAAATAATTTCTTATTTTATCATGCAAATATGTGATTATTATATTATTAATTAATAGCATAAATATAAATAGTTTTGAATTACTAAACTAATTAATAATAGTATTTCATGAATGAGATATGTAAAAAAAGAAAAAATAGAAATAAAGAACCAAATGAATAGGTAAAAAAGCAAAAATATGATACAAATGGAAAAAATCATAATAATATTAAAACAAAACTAAAAAAGCGTAAAAAACAAAAAAACAAAAAGCAAAAAAATAAAAAATCAAAATTGAGGGTTAAAAAGTAAAATAAACTAAAAAAAACATATGTAATGTAATTTCCTCTTTTTCTTTTTCTGAACTGTTGTTTGTTCATGTGACCTGTGGGCTAAATGTTTTATCCATTGGATCTATTGGTAGACTTCCTCCTTTTCCTAATTTGGGTTGAGAGTCGAGACATCTCAGCCCAGTTTAAGGGCCCAAAAAGTCCATAACCATTAGCCCAAATCCAAAAAGACGTCGTTTTGCTCAATGTAGACAAACGACGTCGCTTATTGCCTTGCACGGACTAACGAAACTTCGACTCGTCCCCTCCATTATATCATCTCTGTGCTGAAACCACAGATCTCTCTTTCTCTGTGCATCTCTTGACAATGGATTTTCAAATACGCTGCGTTTTCCATCTTCTTATCGTATATTCTCTTATCTGCTCACTAGCTAGGGTATGCTTATTCTCTCTTTATATTATATTTTTATATAGATACATGTTTGTGTAGCTTTATTTATATCTCATTTTGATCGGATGATTTGTGCTTTGATTTGGTTGATTATGGAGTCCAGGCAGAAACTAGTGGTTCGATTTTCTTCATCGATGGCCAAACTCATCAGTATCTTCGCACTCCATCATCAGCAAACGACGCTGTTCAGGTTTATTTATTTACTCGATGAAATTCCCCAATTCTATTTTCTTAATGGAGAAATTAGATTGAATTTTGCCTAAAAATTTATGTGAAATGTGTTTTTCGTATCTTCAATTACTGTGATTTTATTCCCTTAATTGGGTGTTAGTTCATATATGCTGCCATGGGTGGTGAGGCTGTTTTGACATGTCATAATGTACGAAGGAATGGATCTCTTTTCATAATTGAAATATATAATGTGATTGCTTATCTGTGTTGCCCATTATTGCATTTTGATTTGTTGATGTGGATTTGTCAATTTCTTCTTTGATATATTTTATTGCCTTCAACAATGCATGAATGAAGCAGTTTTTCCATTGATATATGAAGTTGTTATTTGCTTGTTTACTTTTCTCACTGTCAACGTCATTTTTTTTTTTTTTCATTTACAGTCTCACTCTATTTCGCCTCTGGAAATGAGTGCTGCTGTGTCCGTGTTGCTTGGTTTTGCACCTCCTGTCACACTTTCAGCTTCTGGTTCATTTAAGGTCCTTGCAACGATAAGTTGTAATTTATAATCATTAAAATTTTTAGGTCCTTTACTTATATAGTTGTGGGATTGTAACAATTTCATTTTTTTTTCCTGCAGTTGAATGAGGTTCTCATGCCCAATCCATTTGATAGGCCCCGTGCTGTTTTTGTCCTGGAAATCACAGGAGTCAATGGTCTCTGCACTTAGTTTTGAAATTAACCATAATCTGAACTTTTAATTTGTTCTTTTGCCACTCAGTATTTATGAATTTCTTTTATGTGTAGATCTGGTTGTTCCAACAAATGCTATGTTCAGTAATGCCTTTAGAAGCAAGGTTATTCTTGGTTCAAATAAAGCTCAAATTGAATTACCAGGTACCTTCCCTTCTGTAGACCAAGTCATAGCTCTCATGTAACTTGTAAAAAAATATGAATATTTGCTGCATTTGGATTATATGATCTTAGTTCTCATGAATGTTTGTTTTTATGAGATCTGTTGTAGGTGAAGAAGTCTCTGTGGTTTCTTTGGATGAAAAATCAGCAGATTTCACTCATAAGGATCTAAGTGATTTGGTTAGTCTTGACTCATTTTATAATATCTAATAGCTTATTCCCTTGATGCTAGTCACTTCTAAGTCATAGATTATATATATTTTTTTTAATGTGTTTTTGGTGTTATTTTTTCATTTAGGCATCTTGGTTAGGTGGATCATATATTATCGATGCCGAGGAATCACTTAATGGAGAGTTTGTCTTTCCCTTGGCTGGTAGTAAAAATCTTATTCTTTATATGTCAAAGGTATTTTGTTTATTATTACTTATAGCTTCACTGTATGTTATCTGCAAACCTTCTGTGATTCTCATAATTTGTATTGGAAGAGTTACATTTATATTGTTGGCAGAAAGCAGACCGGGAATTTATTGAAAGTCTCTTGGCTTTGTTCTGCAATAGTAGAAGAGCAATAGAATTGCATGAAGATCTATCACAGACTACTCAAGGACCTGCAGAGTTAATAATGGGTTGTTTTAATGGTGTAAAGGTGATGACATCCATTTTTTTTTTGTATTTTATACTCCTTTATCCTGCTATGGTTGATAGTTTATTTGATAGAAAAGGGCTACTCAAGTAGATGCAAAAAAGTTGTTCCTGGCTTGATTTTATGGTGTTTGTTACTACAAATGTTAGGAAATAAAATACCTGATAATAATACAGACGTGTATTTGTCACCTCATTAATATGTGAAGTACTAGTTAGGAGTACTTTTGTTGTGTGGATTGTCGAATAGGTGTGCACTTGGCTATAATTTTTTTTTTTTGGTCCATTGGCCCTACTGTCAAGAGCAAAATGTGTCATGTTGTTCCTTCATATAGAAGGTATATTTATCATGAATGTCTTGGTCTGTAATGCTGGCTCTTGGCATGCCACTATTTCCTAGTGGTCAGTCATGCATGCCATCTTGCATTTGCTTGGACCTTGAAAAATACTTGTCTGCTTCCCTGATCATAAGCATGTCTGTTATCGTACAATCTCATAATTAAATCAAATCTACTTATTTGTTTTCAATATCACAATCATACTCATACACAATAGTGTTCTGAAGGTTTTATTTAGATTGTTACCCTGGTTGACATACCATCTTAGATATGTAATTTGTGGTCATGGTCCTTATGGACCGTAGCAATTCCTTGTTGGTTTTGGTTATTTTTTCTGACATGTTATTGGTTTTCTCACATGACTGAAATTGCATCTGACAACAGAGATTATCTTTTTATTTCTTGAAAACTGTTTTGCACTTATTATTAATAGTTGGTTGATGAGCAGAATAACTGAATGATCTATCTCCTCTTTTTGCTTCTGTTCTGATATATACTCGTCTGCATTTGGATTTCTGAGTTTTTTGTCATCTCTTGATTGAAATCATTGTTCACTTTGAACTTCTATGTCTAGAGAAAATTTGCTTTAGAGACTATCCTTAAATCTGAATTTGGAGAAATTGAAGGAAAAAGGATAGAAATGTGAATGGGTTGACCTCAATAATGAGGTTGAGAAAAGGAAAACTTATTTTCTTGTTTTGTTTCCTGTGAGTTTTTGAGCTTTACCTCAATAGGCCTCTTTAGGCTTTCTTGGGTTATCAAGATTTTTAACTGTTGACAAGCCTTTGACTAGTTAAATCATACTGCTTGTCATAATGAAAAAATTGTATATTGGTTCTTACACCACTTCTCCTCATTTTCAATTTTCTGAAGATGAAAAAAAAAATTATCTTATTCTCTACCTCAAACTTTCAAGATCATCCCATTTGGATACCTATTAGTTTCTTACTTTTTTATTTGTTATGCTATAGGCTTTGCAAGGGCAATATGGTCAAGATGTTGTGCAACAAGGACTAGAGCTTTTGCTTGCTGCATTGCCTAAAATGCTTGATTCGTTCCAAGCAACATATAAAGGTTGGTTGTCTTGCTTTTCGTAAATGTTCACATGATCTTTTTCATAAAATAAACAATCTATGCTGAATATTTGTGAAAAAGAAACCTACTTATTAGTGTTGCATTCGTTGAACCCACTGTAGCTTCTCTCTCTATTTGCATCGTATAGGTCTTTTCTTTTAAGAAATGCATAGAATTTGAAACTGACCTTGTGGCTTGTGATGTATGTTGCAAGTAATTTCAGTTTCAAAAAACAACTCTTTCATCATAATAGCTGTGATTAAGAATGTTTTTGTTAGTAATTATTGCTCTCTGTTGACTGACAGTAATGGTAATTGGCAGGTCAGATCGTTGGAGTTATAATCTGCAATGAGATAGCTTCTTCAGAATCAGAAACAATGTTGAATGTAATTTTGAATTCTCGGCCATCACCGCCGAGATGGTTGGTGGAGACACAAGGATCAAATGCAACTAATGTAACCCTTGCAGAAGTGGCCTTGGTTAGAAAAACCCTAGCTTGGTTGACAGGAATTATTCTCATCATTTCTACTGTAATAGGGGTAAGATTATCTAATAACAAAATCCATGCAGTTCTTTTTTCCTTAAAAGTTCTCTTCAACCAGGTTACAAAGACAGTAGAATTGAAAAGGTTCTGATTTAATAATCTTTTAACTGCATACTGTACAGACGTATGTGTGCACCATATGCAGGAATCTAGAAGCTCTGTTTTAGGTTAACTGATATAACTATGGCAAAATGCACACCATTTCTTAGTTTCTCTCGTATTTTCTGCAGATATACTTGCTGCTCAATATGCCACTCACGAGGGACACCCTTCTCTACTCTAACGTCAAGCTTGACTAAGCTGAAAGGAAGTTGATGAATCTTTTCTGCTGCTAGAATTGGTGGAGGAGGGCATTGGGTTTTCTGAATGGGTTATTTGTACATTTTCATATTACCAATGGGGCATACTTTTAAGCATTGGTAGCTGCATAACCCATAAAATATGAGAGTTACAGGCTGATGCGAACTGTTGTTCAGTTAATATGCTTACGGGGCATGGGGTAGTGAAGTGTGAACGAAAGATGATTATGCAGAAATTTGTAGTTGGCGGTCAAGTAGATTTTTATATTGTGCATTTTTTGAATAAGATCTATATACTGATGATATGTATTTGGAGTTATCATTCAGATTTTCTTTTTCATTTATCTGAGATGTTTTAATAAAGAAAATTTGCTGGGGTTCCTTCGTTAATCTAATGTTCGAACATCAAATTGTCATTTTCATTGGCCATTTTTTAATTGTCTTGGCGATCTTTTGAATCATTAAAAAAGAAAAAATTTTACTAAACCAACTCTCAAATAAAAGTCTGAGACTTGAAAGAAGCACAAGGTTCGTAATTCTTGAACAAATGATTATGGTTATATATTAACAGCTTGTTTGGGAAAGAAATGGTAGGGAAAGAAAGTTGCGTGAGGAAAGATTCAATTACCCGTTTGGAAGAACAAAAAAAAATCGAGGGGGTGGACTAAGAATAGTAAAGTTTTCTCTTGGGCTCGCCATTTTGTATCCTCTTCAAAGTGGAGACTGGAGAGAAATGCTGGGGAAAGCACAAGTTCGAATGCAATCTAAAGGGAAATTACATTTTTACCCTTCTTTCCTTCTCTTTTTATCTTCTATTACATGAGTATAAATGTAATTGCATTTATAATATATTTTTACAATTTAATAATTAAGGCTTTCTTCACCTTTTCTTTCTACCTCTTTCCATATATATATCCAAATAATACAGAGAAAGTTTATTTCTCCACCCTTTCTATTCTTTTCCCCAATTTTTTTTCCTATCCTTTCTTCTCTGCCTAACCTTTTTTTTCAAACATGCCATAAAAATGAAATATAGCTCTGCGATAATATTCTGTTTGCTTCTGTATTTATTCTTTTGCAAGGAGGTTTTTGATAGCTTCATCTTTAAGGAATTGTTGGTACCATTTGGCTGATCGTTTTGGTATTCTTTGCAGTGTTTTACGGTCTACATAATATAACCCAAAACATATGGTGTAACCGTGTGTCCATTCAAAGTTGTCTATCAGAGACCAATGGAAGTAGCCTCTCACATCTGCTCCATTCCTGTGTGATCATTAATTTTTCAAGAATATAAGAAAGTAATCTATTAACTTTTAGAATGGTAAAATTATGGTAAATTTTAATCCAAATTGAAATCTAATAATACCTCAGAGCCGCAGCTAGAGAAGTGAGGTAGCCCTCCATATACTCTATCCTCTTACTATCATTGAGCATATCTTCAATACCTATACTGCAAGGTTGCGCATATCCTGCAAATGCTCAATTTTTTAAAACCTGACGAAAGTGAATTAATTTTTCTTGAACGGAAGGAATTATTGTCAAGAGTTGAATCATAATTTCTTGTATTACGCATATACGCACTTTGACTCGTGAGATTAAATTTATTAATTTAATTACGAACTCTGAGACTGAATTTTATTAATTTAAAAAGAGTTGGTAGATAATTAATTCACCGTTCTCCGTGATGATCATTGGCGTGTTGTTATATCTGCCTTTGAAGTACATGATTGTCTTCTCCATGCTATTTGGAACAACATAAAAAGTAGGCATTGCTGTCTGTAAGAAAGAAGAAATATTTAGTGATAAATGATAATTAATTATATAATTATGGTTTGTTGTTAGATTAATGTGATATCTTACTGGCTGTCCTATAAGAACCCCATCTTTTTCTCCAGTTACATAAGCAAAAGAATCTTCAAGTACAGCATCACTAGGAGTACATGGTGAAAACAAGCAATCCTTTGCATAAAGAGTACTATAATGATTAATTCCAATAAAATCCAATTTGCTGTCAAGTTTCTTCTTGTCCTCCATTGAAAAACTTGGTAGCCTTAGACCTACTATCTGTCTCATCTCTGGTGGGTACTCTCCATATATAATTGGATCCATAAACCTATATATATAATTGTATTCAAATCTGTTATTTAATTAATAATATAAAAAAATAATAATGTAATAATTAAAAATTCAACAACTTAATTTATAAGTGTAGACAAAGAAGAGTTATTTATTAAGTGATGATGATGATTATTAGTTACCAAGCAGCAAGAAAAACTAGAGCCCGCTGAGCAGCCAAACGATCAGCTGGTATATCATTTAGTGGCTCATACCAGTAGACACACAATACAATTCCAATCTTCCCTCCTTGTTTTTCCTAGTTCAGGTCAATATTAAATTAAATTTCACTCAAAAGCTCTATATGTCTATGTAATGTAGAATTATTGAACAAAATCAATGAGCCTCTCGAGAAGTTTCTAAAATTTTGAGATATCAATTTCCAATTCTATTTGAAGTCAAATTTACAAAGAAAAAAAAAAAATATATATATATATATATATTAGACAAGATGACACTGTGCTCTAATAATTGAATGTTTGTTTCGCAATGCATTACCTGATACTTATTCCTATAAATTTGAGTTGCTGTGGCATGTGAGAGTATCATATTATGGGCAGCAATGTAAGGTTCTAATTCAGAATCTCCAGCTTTACATTTGCCTACTGGATAAGAGCATCGGCACGGTGGACGTTCACCATAATAATACCCATATTGGGCCACAACGCTAGGCTCATTCAGTGTTGCCCAATATTTTACCCTATCTCCAAATGCATTGAAGCACACCTCAGCGAAGTAGCCGAAATCTTCCCTATTGAGATTAATTAATCTTAATTATTAGAGATTTAATGTTCTCAAATGGAAAAAAAAAAAAAAAAGGTATAGTCTTAATAATTTAGCTTAGCAGTACTAAAATCATCTCTAGAATGAGATTTGGAGTTCAAACCTCTAATCATAACTAAATTAATAAAATAAAAGGAAAAACTTACTGTATTTGAGAACTCAACCATGAGCCATATCTATCTTCTAGTGCTTGAGGGATATCATAATGGTTTAAGGTAACTAATGGTTGTATATCTACATAAAAGGGACATAACCAACATATATTAAAAAAAAAAAAAAATCTTTATAATATATACACGCCCACACACAAATGATGCAATTGAAGCATAAAAAAACAAGTGCAATGATCCTTTTTTTTTTTTCCTTATTACCTTTGAGTAAAAGAGCATCGATCAGTTTATTGTAAAATTCAATCCCATCTGAATTGACTTCCCCAAATCTACCCTCTGTTATTAATATTAATATATTATATACAAATCTGATCAGAATTAAACATAAACAAGTGAAGTTAATAATAATAATAATAATAATACTCATTGAGTATATATAAAAGAAAATTGTTGTGAACATACTTGGAAGGACTCTGGACCATGAGATGGAAAGTCTATATGAATTTACACCAAGGGAATGCATTAAGTGTACGTCCTCCTGTCATATATGTAATACATATATATATATATATATATGTATAATAAGTACATATAGTATATGCATAATACAAATCAATTTTTTTTTTTAAAAAAAAAACTCTCTTGTTATTATTATTACATTTTATTTCATCTTGCGTTGGTTTCACTCTCTTTTATTAAAAACTACTATCCATGTTACTAGACTAAAAAGAAGGAGAATGATTCAATAACTCTTAAGGTTAATAGCTCTCATATCTACTCCAGCAATATTATTAATATAATTTATTTTTTTATTTTATATCAATTTCATTAATTTAATTTAGTTGAACTCCACTCCTTATAATCATCTATTCTAAAAGTCAATAAATCAAATTCCTAAAAAGAACAACAATGTTATACAACCCAATATTTTTATTTCAATTTTTTATCCCAACTAATATAACATTATTGCATTAGAAAATATTTTATATAATATACTTTTAAAAAAAAATTAATAAATAAGATAATAATATATTAGTTAAAATAAAAAATTAGGATAAAAATATTAAATTATATAGTATTTTTTTAAAAAGAAATACTCTATCAATCCACATATAATAGTAATAAGGCAAATGTTATACAATAACTGGTCCTAGGAATACATTTTCCAATAAGGAAAATGTATAGCATTTTCCTAGTAATAATAATAACTTGTGGATTCGGAAAGTCAATAACTGGTCCCTGTGTTGATATGCGTCTAGTCAAGTTCAACTACCAACCAAAAAACCCAAAATCTATATATAGTATTTTTAAATGCTATAGTAAAGAACAGTTTTTCTAAATGATACTTTCTTAAAAAATTAGAGAGAGATGTTATCTAATACTATGCATCGCGACAATATTGAAAAAAAAGGAAAAAATATTTTAACAGGAAGATAAGAAAGAAGAGGACAAGAGATAGGAAAAATTTTAATTTATTTTATTTGATTAATTAAAATTTGATTAATAAGCAGAAGGGAGGATAAATAGTATTATTTTATTTGAATAGAAAAAACAATAAAATTATAATTATAAAAAAATAAAATTGAACGAAATAAATTAAAAAAATAACATGTATAAAAAAAGACAACGATATTATTAGAGCAAGTTTTGTTAAAGTCATAATAATTAATAGTTTTAAATTGTGAAGTGACCAAATTACTCCTTGATTTTTCATTTGTCTTCCTCCTCCAAAACGAATGCACCATGAATTACAGAAATTATAAAATCACTTACCAAACTAAGATTCTAATCAACATCCACATGCATAGCAACTAATCAGACCAATATATGAGGAGCTGCATCGCTTGGTCATCTTTGATCTTGATCACACTTTATGGCCTTTTTTCACTGGTTTGTTTTTAATTTTAATAATGGATGCTTATGAAATTTAATTTCTTTTCATGTTTTAGATGAATCAATTGTAATGGCAAATTAAAGAATGTATCTCATATATCTGTATTGATTATCAAGTTTGAATTGGTTCAGTGTGTAGTGTGTATCTGTATCCACATGCTAAAGCCATATTAGACGCATTGAAGGAGAAGGGAATTGAGGTTGCTATGGCTTCTCATATTGCCAAATTGGGAATTCACTCCATGTTTGTGGCCCAGGTCAGCCAATCAAGAATGTATAAAAATAAAAATAAAAAATCTCCATTACCATATATAAATGATAATGATCATCAGCTACATCTCCATTACTTCCATCCTCGATTTTTCCTGACAATAACAACCGCCACAGTGTATATAATGAGACAAATTTGTTTAATAATGAGATAAATATATTAAACCTAAAATTTTGTTAGTCTTTATAGCCATATTATTAACAATATAAAGGAAATTTAAAATAATAATAATAATAATACTTTTTTTTAATTATTGCAAAAAAATTAAAAAAATTTGCAAAATTAAAAATAAATTATTTATTGTCTATTAATATATATGATTGAATAAAAAAAAGATAATAATAAATTTTTTATTTCATAATCCACAATTTATTAAAGGGAAAAGGGGATGTAATTTTAAATCGGAGAATTAAAAAAAGACAAATACGATAATGATATATTTTTTTTGCAGATTACAATAATAATATTATATATATACCTGGTATATGAGAGAATACATCCCAATTGCTGAGACCTTTGTTAGCAGCGAGGTATGCTCCTTCAATCTAATTAATTAAAAAGTTTATGATTAGATGTGTTATGACGTGATTTTGCATGATTGACATTTACCTAACAGATAATAAAAATATCTTTATTACTTTATATTTATAACTTGCCTACTAGTTTGCCTATCCACTTTTTAATTAATTTCCTCTGCCCTTGTGATCATGCAATCGTTATTCACAGTTCAAATAATAATAATAATAATAATAATGCATGTATTCTCTCTGTCTAATAATAATAAGTTCATTTTTTTTCACTTATTTTAAATATAGTTTATTTTTCTTTTTAATAGAATAATTAATTTATTAAATTTTTTAATATATTTTCATTTAATATGTATTTTTATGATCATAAATAGTTTAATTTTAATAAAATAATATGAATTATTTAATATTAATGAAGGATTATATTAAAAAAATACTATTAAAATTTTTAGTTGTTTCGAAACATTAAATGCATTATTTAAAAAAAAATTAAATGTATCTTGAAAATGAAATTAAAAAAAAAAAAGAAAAAGATAATTATCCAACTTTTGTCACTTAGTATTATTCAGAAGAAAAAGAAGTTATAAGTAGTACAATAATAGAAAGGTAATAATTTTTTCAGAACATTGAAAAGATAAGAAGCTAATTTTTGGGGACTGAAATAATAATTCATTAATTAATGTTGCTCGATATTTATTATAACTAGCTCGATATTTATTGTAACTTATTTTTTTTATCCATAAATATCTGGGATATATTTTTTATAATTTTTTTAATATATTTTCAGATATTTTTTGATATACTGAAATAATATATAATATAATGTAATATAATATATTTTTAATATAAATTTATATTAAAAATTTATTTAACTATTTTACAGCTTACTAAATATATAATTAATATTTATAATGTCATGGTACACTAAATAAATTTCTCTCTACTGAAATATAAAATAAAATAATTTCCTCTCTCTATATAAATACTCGATCGTATTATTTATAATTTTATATGGAACTTGATTCTTAAGAAATTTTTATGGTAGTGATATACAATAATGTTATTTGATAATTTTCATATTATGTTTTATAATTATAATAAAAATAATTTTTATATATAAAGTATTACATGTTAGGGAATGTAATAATAAGAGTGAATTGTATTAAATATGGAAACTCTTTTTTCAAATTAATTAATTAAGATTTAAGAATACTACCAAGAGATGAGAGATATTTCTACTAATTTCTAGGGTAAATTATGGTTTAGTCATCAATGTGAGGTTTCAAATAATCATCTAACACTTCTCGCACCATGGTGGTAGGTATCTCCAATAATACTTGGATTAGCTTACTTGGTTTCAAATTTTGCATATTGACTTCCTGTAATGCTCATAACAAAGTGTCTCGGTAGCTCATGCAAAAGTCTAGAAAAATTATGTATTCATGAATTAGTTTTTTGATGTTGATTCTAAAAATTAAATCGTAAAGAGAGAAGCAAATCTCTTATTAACTAAGTTTAAGTTGTTTAATTAATTAATTACATGACATGAAAACCTAGCTAGGTGAAAATTTTTAATTGGTAGTAGTTTTTTTTTCTTCTTAATTTGAGTAAATAAGAAAATTCTATTAAAATTGACTTAATTGCCAAAGAGACTCACATAATTATGAAAACCAAAGCCCAAATTACAATTATCATTAAAAAATGCAAAAAGAATCAAAGAAAGAATTTGATATGGGGAAGTTTTTAACATTTATATATAATATTAGAGCGGGTTCGATTCAAATGGAATCAGATTAAAAAAAAACTATAATTAAAAAAATAATTAACAAATAAAAAATAAAAAATTGTGAGCTATATTTTCAGGTAATCAGGATAGTAGTCAAAGAATTAATGAAAAATTGTGAACTATATTCCTAAGTAATCTGCATAGTAATCACAGGAAGATTGTCAAATATTAACTTAAATCGAGTTAACACTTGAGGGAGAAGTGTTAAGAATGCAAAAAGAATCAAAGAAAAAATTTAATGCGGGAATAGATTTCACATAGATTAAATATAAAATATTAAATGAGTTTATATATAATTAGATTGACATTCTTATAACTATATAAGTTCTCAACGACTTAAAAGAAATCGGTGGAAATTAGTATTCTAAGTTAATAATCTAAAATGATTTTTTATTCCTTTATTGATGTGTATTATCAATCTATTTTTTGTTAGTAACCTAAAATGATTTTTTATTCTTTTATTGGTGTGTACTATTAATCTATTTTTTGGTGGAAAATATAATGGTTCGTAGCTTTGTTCCCAAGAAAGCAAGTATAATAATAGGTATATTTGGTGTTTTCGAAGAGTTGTTAATTAGTTATTGACTTAAAAAATGACTTATAACCACTTCTTCTTTCTGAACCTAACCTATGACCACTTTATGAAGAGATTAAGCACGATAAAGGAAATTTTTAGCTAAAAATTACATTTTTTTTTTTTATTTTTCCACGGGAATGGTTGATCCGACCGAATTAATAGGAAACCGGCCTTGTTTACGGTCCTATTCAACTATATTACCCCCTTATTGGAGAATTGATTTGGATCCACTTGAACTATCCAGTTAACCAGTAAACTGGTTGATCCGAACTGGTTCAAGTGGGTAGCTAGCCAGACCTTCAACTTAAAAAAAAAAAAAGAAATTATAAAATTATTTATAAATGTTCAAACTTTCAACCTTCCTATAGAACATTAAACTCCTAATCATTTAAATCAAGTGTTAATTATTGTTAAGTTTTTCCACAAAATAATATAGTCATTTAAACAAAATTAAACTGTAAATTTTAATATATTATAAAATAAATTTAAGTTTCTAAATTAATGATAAAATTTAATTATATTGTAAATAAATTTAAGTTTTTTAATTAAAAAATCAATCTATCCTATTTAATAAATTTGTTGATTAATATTTATTTATTTGTTTATTTTATTTAAAAATATATTTTTATTTATCATATTTTCAATAGATAATATTAATTATTATATATTGTGTATAATATTTATAATATATTTAATTTAATTACAGTTCGACTCATATTAAACTTTTAATTTTTAATTTTTATTTTCACCTGTTTTAAGATCAGGTTGGATTTAAAAATCTTGCTTTTAATAAAACAGGCCAAATAAATGGTATTTTTAAAAGGTTTATACATATATATCATATATATGCAAAGGAAACAAATTAATTATAAGCCACATAAATACATAGTTATACAATGGTATAAAAGAAATATAAGGTAAATGTATGGGAGTGTACAAAAATATCTAATTTTACTAAATATATAGGTTTATCCGAGAATGACTTCTGAAATTAAAGTCAAGTGCAAAACCATGATGTTTGGGAAAAGTATTTCCATGTTGAAAGATCAAAGTATACATACATACGTGTTCATTATTGATAGGTTTCCAAACGCGAATATATATATATATATATATATATATATATATATGTATATATATATATATATAAAATAAAGTCATAAACAAAGCTGGAGAAGATGATGATTATTTTGCTAAGTAAAGATTTTTTTTTTTTTCTGATGCAAAAATATATCATGCATATTAGGATTGACAAAAAAAAAAGAAAAAAGAAAGCAATTTTGGCAAAAATAATAGTTATATTTACTGCATATTTGCCTAACAGTAAATATATATATACGATATGTATATTAAATCCAGTTGGTTCAATTCTTCCTTTTTTTAATGCTCAAGAGATAAATGCATATGAACTATAATACTACTAATTTTATTGCAATATAATAGATTAAATGTTAAAATTCTTACAATATATTTTCTGTTTATGAATTTGTGATGATCCCAAAACAAATATCAGTATAAAATGTGTTTCCGCATATTAACTCATTAGAAAAAGATTCAAAGAAAAAAAAAAAAAAAAAAGCAGCATATATATAATATAAAATATTCCTACCTGATATGAAGAAGTTGCAGTCCCAAACAAAAACGAAGGGGGGAATTGGGTGCGGTCCAACGATGAGCACTTCTCACTCATTAAAATTGACAGAAAAACAACCATGCCAACACAGATCACTTTATTCATCCTTCAATTTTTTTTTTTTTTCAATTTCGTCTCCAATTATAATACTAAAATATTGTAACTTTTTTTCTTTCTGGCATATGTTATTTGGATAACTTCATGCCCTTTATATAGACGATCGGTGGCAGTTTTTTTACGTACTGGTAGTTGTTGGACATGTATAATTATACATATATATGTCTGTTAAAATATAAATTTTATACGAATTAAATATAAAATATTGAATGAATTTATATATAATTAAATTTTTTAATTTTCATAACACTATAAAAAATTATGTATTTAATGAAAATATTTTTATGGTCACTAAAATTATTGACACAAAAAACTACATTATAGGTGATAATAATTTTTAATTTGTTATAAAATTCAATGTGGTAATTTTATCATGATAATAAAAAAATAATTATCATTAAAAAATTTAAAAATTACGACAATTTTTTAAAAATTATGATAAATTATTGAAATAAAAGTTGCAAATATAATATTTTATAATAAGTTTTAATTGTTGTCCCTTAAAATTTTTAATTGATTTAACTTTAGTGTCAAAAAAATTAAGCTGTCACTTAAAAATATATATGTTACAACTAAAAAAAGTTATCATATATAATAAAATTATTTGTGTCAACTATTTTACAATAGTTATTATAATTAAAAAGTATAGTTATTATAATTAAAAAATAAAAATTACGCATAAATATTATTTTCTTATTCTTTCCTCAATAATAAAAATTTTCCTTTTTTTTATCATCTTCTTGAAATTTTAAAATCCTAGTTTTACTTATATTTATCATTTGTTGTAACATCAAATTTAAGATCATTAGTGTAATAATCCGAATTTGTATTTATTTTAAAAAATTTTATTTTGTATAGAAATATAACTATTTAATTATATGTACTAAATTGATATTTAAAATTTTATAATTATCTAAAAATTTAGATTTTATGATATTGAGAATATATTATTAATTACATTTTACTTAAATTTTAAAATATGTGAATTTAATGTAGAGAGAGTATTTTAGGAAAATGCTATATAACTCAATATTTTTATTCTAATTGATGTGTCATTATCTTATTAGCCAAATTTCATTTTCTAATATGATGATTCCACATCAATTAAGATAAGAAATTGAGATAAAAATATTGGATGGTATAGTATTTTCCAGTATTTTATTTGTTTATATTTAGTTATTTATTTATTTATGATAATGTTGAATTAAATTTTATTGGAATATTAAAATTTAAAGAAGTTAGATATTAAATCAAGTTATTATTATTATTATTATTTTTAAAATACAGAAAAATTAAGTATATGATTTTTTTTAACTAAAGTTTATTATTAGTATTATTATTATGATCATTATTATTGTTATTAAAAACTGAATTAAAAAAAAAAGAAAAGAAAAGAGAAATAAGAAAGCTGATGAGAAGAAGTAGAAAAAGAGAGAGAGAGAAGAGAGAGAGAAAGCGAAAACCACCTCCGTTCATCGCGGAAACCACCTCCGATCGTCATGAAATTCGAACCACAAGTAGTTCTCGACCTCCTCATCACTCCGCCGATATCATATTCATCAGAAGTTTGCCGGATTTTCGGGATCGACCAACAGAAAAATCGGGCGTCCAGGCTTCCCCCCTGTTTCTCATACTTTCCGACTTCTTTTGAGGAAACTGACACCGGAAACAAACTGAGGAGGTCCAAAAACTTTGGACTGGAGTGAACCAGCTCTGATCACAGCCTTTTGGCTGGCAGACGAAGCTCGCCGGAGCTGAAGTTTTCCGGCCTCAATCCGGCTTCTTCCGGCTACTTTCAGGCGGAGATATCTATATTTTTGGGTTCCTTGCTTTGTGGGCATCACGTATGTATCTTCAGATCGGTTTTTTGTCGCCGTTAAAATTTTCCGGCTACCGGATACCGACGACCAGTGGAACTGGTGTTGTTGAACAGCCATCCTACTCGTTAAACCGAGTCACCTGGTACTGATCGCGACTTCTAATTGTGTTTAGATATTGAATTATGAATTTAACTGTGAATTTTGATATAATTGGGTTATTAATTAAATTATTATGAGGAAAATTAATATTATTGTTAAAAATTTTCTTTTAATTATAAATGATTATTAATGAGTAAAATTTAAATTGATAGATTTATAGATTAATATGAATTTTATTTTATTAATGGAGTTAAATTGTTAAATATTTGGAGATTAAATTAGGACATTGAGAATTTGTATGAATTTCTATAAATTATTGAGCTAAAATGCTTATGTATTATTAATTTATATATTGTGTTAATAGTTAACTGATTTTAATTAAGTTAATATGGATTTTTAGTTTAATTATTGAAGTTAATTGGTGAATTTAATTTATTAGAAATTGTATGAATTAATTGAAATCAATTTTATGAAAATAAACTAATTGAATTGATATTAACAATAATTTTCCTTTAGTTATATATTGGTGATAATAAGTTAGATTTAATTAAATAATTGTAATAAAAATGAAGTTATTCCCAACCAATAATCAATTTTCTATCATATTTTAAGTTTCTGTCATTTGTCAATATTCATATTATATCAATCTTAAAGTTTTATGAAGAGCAGCTCTTGAGCAACAACCAAGTAGCATGTATAATTATTAACTAAGTAGTATCTACATAGTTATTAGAGCAACTCTTGAGCAACAACTAGTATATGATCAATTAATATATATATATATATATATATATATATATATATATATATATATATATATATATATCAGTCCATTTGCTATTTTCATTGTATATGTATCAATTTTACAAATTTGAGCTGATTTCAATTAATTATTTTGTAATTGACTTAGGTGCTATCAGAATAGATTAAAGCAGTTGTATTTGTATTCGAATCAAATTGTGCTAATGAGGAAGTATTATCTCTAATGGTGAAGGCATTCGAGGCAATGAGATATTTCATTAATCAAAAACTGTGAAATTTATTGAATATTTCAAGATGTACTTGATAAATTTCTATTAATGTTTAGAAAAAATTTAATTTTCATGTTATTATAAACAAGTTAATTTAGAATAAGAATGTCTTGTTGATGCTGTTTTATTATTATTATTATGCAAAATAATTTTGTGGTGAAATGATTTTTTGGAGGTTTTATATATATATATATATATATATATATATATATTGCAATTAATGTACGAATTTGTGACAATAAAGTTTGTCATAATAATATTATAGGTGACAACTTCACTCATATGTATTAGATATGATTTATAAAATTAATGTTGTCATTAATTAAAATTTTTATGACAATTGATGTCACAAATTAACTAATTATATTTTATGACAATTATTATTGTCATTAATAATTTTTTTTGTGACAATTATTGAAGTTGCTATGATATTTTAATGTGTTTATTAAATATTTATGACAATTTTACAACTTAGGTGACAACTTACATATTTGTAGTCACAATAATAATTGTCACTGAAAGTATTTTTTGTGATGACACATTTATTGTAACAAATGCTATATTATTTATTTCAATTTTTATTGTCACAAATTACCATCACCTTTATCGATAGGATATTAGGTTATAACATCATGACAATTTTTTTATTGTGACTAAAAATTTTTTGTGATAACTTTTATATTTTTGTGGTATTTTTAATTATCACAAATTGCATGATTTCTTGTAGTATAAGTTTTAATATTTGTAAGATGTTATTAAAACGGAAAATGATTCTTATTCTTGTTATATCCTAATTCGATTTTTACTCCTGTTATATCATAATTTGAATAAGACTTTCAAATTTATTTATTCATCCGTGTTAAGTTTCAATTGTTCTTCCTCTTATGATATTGATACTTTCAAAATTATATAAACTCTTATTATATTATACTTTGAATGATGTTCGTAAACTTATTTATTCACACGTATTAGGTTTCAATTGTTTTTTACCTTATCATATTAGCACTTTTAAAATTATATAAATTCCTATTATATCATAATTTGAACATGACTTTCAAATTTATTTTTTCACCTACGTTAGATTTCAATTGTTCTTCGCCTTATTAAGTTGTTACTTTCACGGTTATATAATCTCCAACTTTTGTAAAAACAGCAAACGTTTGTTGCCAAATAGTACATAAAAACATTTGTGAGACTGGTAGCTTCAATAGTTTATATATATATGGACTGTTAGCTATATATATACTGGTAGCTATATATATATATATATATATATATATATATATATATATATATATATATATATATATTGCTGACACAATTTATGGATTTTTAGCATATATGTCATATAATCAAGCGGCCAAACTAGACTTCAATAATATTTGGGAGTCAAAATAAAAATGAAAAGAAAAAAGACAATTTCTGAAATTATATTTAATAAGTTATAAACCATTTAGTAAAAGATATTTAATTTTGACAGGCATAAATTTTAAGTTCTAGATCAACTCTCTTCGCTTTTCTTTTCTTTTTTTTTTTTTCTATTCAATTCTTGTGTCATCTTTCATTATCAAATCTAATATAGTTAGTATATAGTTCTTTTTTATTATTATTATTATTTAGATTAAAAAATCATTTTAATCCACTCCTCCTCTTCTAACTTATTTTCATGTTTATATCTATCTCTAAATTTTTATTTCTTCACATTGGAATTCTCTATTTTTTTTTTTAATGTTGAAGACTCTTTATTAATAAGAATATAATTGATGAGAAATTTTTGAATGAGATTTAAAAATATTAAAGAATTTACATTATATTAATTTCATAATAAAAATTGTCGAAGTTATAATTTTTTAAAAGTAATGCAATTTATTAGTAATTTACAAATTAATTAAAAAAAAAATTGATTATCAATTATATTTTGGTTAAAAAAAAAATGGTTTTCAATATGAAAAGAAAATAATATTCTTAACAAGAAAAAAATTATGGTAAGTTTAAGAGTTTCAACACTTCTTTCTTTTTTTTTTTTAAGGTTACCATGTGCCATATTCACATCAGCACACGACCAACATTATCTTTTGCTATTGCTAAAAACAAATTAAAATGTCTCAAATCTAATTTAAGCCGTGCAAGTAACAAGGTTTGAAATGTAATTAATCTTCAAAAAATCTAGGGGTTGAAAAAAGTTATCAATAAAAAATAAAAATAAAAAAAAAAAAGAAAATTGACAGGCTTCCTTCCAATATATTCTTTGGTGTGACACATTAATTAGTCAATCTTTTTTTCTTTCAATCCACGTCTTTGTGCTCCCTTCAATGGAAGCACAATTGACAGAAAATTAAACTTTTGAAATGCAAAACATTGATGTATGCATTTAGAAAAAAAAATTGCAATATTAATTATATATCGATATGCTAATATATTCCAAATTAATTTGCTCCTTCAATCAGCGCTCAGTTTCATCATATAGGCACAGTATATATCTCAATCTGATTTCCAATCTCCAATTATATAAACGTCGTAAACGCTATCAATTATAAACTGCATAATATAAATTGATAATATATATTAAGAAAATTTTGGTATAATTCAAGCTAATAATGTATTATTATTATTATTATTATTATTATTATATAATAGAAGTCCATAAGAAATAATATTCTCTTTAATATTTTTCATTAAATTAGTGACAAATTTTATAATTTAAGAAAATTAAATTTAAAATCTCACACTTTTCACACTTTTAAAGAAATAAAAAAATAAGGTAGATCACTCCTTATTAACACAGATAATGTATTTTAGTATTGTGGTTAACTATTTTTATTTATCACAAATGTATTGGCAAGTTACCACTATTTCAAATTGTGGTCTCCTCTTCTTCAAAATAAAAGTCATAATTTTGACTGTATATGCCAATTGAAAAAGAGAGAGAGAGAGAGAGATTAAATTAGAATGGAAGGAAAGTTGAAAATAAAACTGAAATAAATTCAAAAAGGGAGTTTCACACTTCTATTATTCAAATCTTCTATTTACACTCTGGGTGTGTATATATATATATATATTGTCACGCCCTGAACCTGAGGGTACGTGACTGGCACTAGGACACGGGACATGCACGTGGCTACCAGTGTCTGTAGTAAGCCTAACCTAAACCACAAGATAAAAAGCCCAAAACGCACAACTGAAGAGCCCAACTGAAAATGACTATGAGCCCAAGTAAGGTAAGCAGAATCAAAAGAAATCACAACACAATACAATTATCAAATTGGCTCAACATCACTTATTCCATATATTCCAGAAAGTAATAAATTACAGAAAGGTTCTGCTTAATCCCAAAGATTACAACTCTTTAAAATATATAAAGTTTAATTACAAAGTATAACATTACGGAGTTATAAAGTCACAATTACAAATGTACATCTATAACATATATTCTTAATATCCCATTAATACAAATTACTGCTGAAGGGAAATTGACAGTCTACTCAATTACAATTTCTTTCACCAGCTCATTTTCTGACCTGATAGCAATAAGATGAACAGGAATGAGCGTTCGACTCAGTGAATGATACCAGCTAATATATTAAACTGGTATCCAACAGATAGAGTCTAATGCATATGATATGCACCGTGTCATAGAGACAGACAAATCATCAAATCAAGCAAGGATGGGGTATAATCCACAGTACCACACTGATACTCAGTACTCAATATGGGAAGCCGATCTCCCTACTCTAGCTCTCTGAATCCAAATAATCTATCTCTTATATCCAAGGGGCCCGGCCGTCACTAGTCTGTACCACGCAGCCCTAACCCGACTGACAGCAGCCCTGGCGATGAGCAGGCCCGGCCAGCATCCATCAGTCATAGCTCATCTTCTGAATCTCATCATAATCCAAATCATAACCATAACAAATCCATAATCCTAGGTGGTACTGTATCCTCCCGACCTCCATCCATCAACCACAACCATAGTATGGCACAAAATACAGAATATCAATTCATCATTCACAGTCAAATGTTACATGCTTATATATGCAATAGTAGTGCATAATATACATATATATACACACAACAATGCATATGAAATGAAAACAGGATAATACATTAGTGATTATCACTCATCTAACTGTTGACGCTTTCGACCGGCTTCCCTCAAAAGAGTAGCCTTGGAACTAGGAAGACGCCAGACACCGACACCTCGCAACAGAGAACATGAACATGATAAGAATCACACTTAACCCGAGAACAGACTCGATAACCTAACAAATACTCTAAGAACCATTAAATATAGAATAACTTATATAACAACTGAAATACAAGGATTTCGGGTTAACCTTCACAAATTCTGAATATACGTACGTTGAGGATCGTGCCAGAATGTTGAAACAGAATCACTGCACCTCCCCACGCGCCGCCGCCGGCCGGCCACGCGGATCAGGGGAAACTCCACACCAGCAGGTTCACCTCAACCCCAGGAGCACAAAAATAGTCACCACTCGCCGGCACTCGCCCTCCAGCCACCGGAAAATGCCTCCAAAGTCACGGTTTTACATTTTTCGATCTCCTCCTCCGGTGGTCCTCAGGGGGCAAGGTAGGTACCAAAATGAAGCTCTCATCTCCAGGAGTAAAACGGCACCAAGATCGCCGGATTCCGCTGCCGAAATCGGCCGGAAAATGGAGTTGAAGTTGCGGTGGCCGGCGGTACTTCTCTCCTCGCGTACGCCGCCGTGCCGCCGCCGATCACCGAGCTGCCACCTCCCTCGAGGTCGCCGGTCCTCCTTCTACCCAGCGGTGGTGGCGGTGCTCACCACAGCTCGCCGGAACACCTCCAACACCCAGTCTCTCTCTCTTGGCCTCTCCCTTTCTCTTTCCTCTCCCTCTGCTTTCCGTTCTGCCCGTTTTTCACTTCCTCAAAACGCACCGTTTGCCTCTAACTGACCAATCACCAGCCTTCCATTCCTTTTCTTCTTCTGTTTAATTTTCTTAACACAGATTTGTTATATATATATATACACTAAACCATACAATATACACATATAATACTATATACATATCCTATATATATATACAATAATAATAATAATAATAATAATAATACCACCAATAATCATAATAATGAAAATGATAGTAATAATAATAAAAATAAACAATAATTCATAATTTACATATTAATAATAATAATTTACAACATATACTCATGAAAATATATCAATAACATTATTAACGATAATTATAATAATTATATCGGAAATCCAAACTTTCGATAAAATACTATAATCACACTTATAATATAATTAATACCCTTATTAATACTCAAACATTAAAATATAATCCCAAATACCATTCTCCAAAAATCCACATTAACATAATCATAATAATATAATATTGTAATATTATATCAAAATTGCTATTAATAATACATATTCAAATAATATGAATATTTATAATTTAATAAAATATAATTCCAATTCTTACTTTAATAAGAAAAATAATAAAATAATATGTTTCCGTACAAAAATAGAATTTTATAAAATAAATGAAAATTCGGGTTGTTTCATATATATATATATATAATCTGATAATAAATTAAGATTCGAATATCTTTCTTTAAGATTCAAAAAATAAAAATTATTGATATCTTATATGATCTTATATAAAGAAAATAATTGCCTATTAAACAATTTCGTAGAATGAATTCATCCAAACATTAAAAAGAAAAAAAAAAAAGAAGAAAAGAGTAAATTACACAAATTTTCTGATTATATTCTTGAATCCCATATGATGAGTAAAAAAAATTTAATAAACAAGGACACTATATATTCTTGTACACACAGGACCATATATATGCATAGCTGCCTATATCAATTCCCAAGTTGTTAGCAGGGAATAACTTAAATAAATAAATATGTAAATGCACCCTAGCTATATATTTATCAATAACTTTACCAACAAACAATTACTTCTGCAAATAATGCCACAATTTTCTGTTGCTATTCAGGGGCAACATACGCAGGTGATTACTGTTAGCATCATATCTAAGGAATTGCTGAAACCATTTGGCTGATTTTTTTGGTGTTCTTTCAAGTGTTGTGCGATCCACATGATATAAGCCAAAGCATATTGTATACCCATATGACCATTCAAAATTGTCAATTAGAGACCAAGCAAAATACCCTCTCACATCTGCTCCTTTCCTGTAATTAATTAATTAATTAACTCTCATATTAGTACTCATTAATCTAAGATCAAAACTCACCTGAAAATAGATCAAGTAATTAAACCCAGGGATTTTCAAAGGAAATTTAATTTTTTTTTTTGGTGCTAAAATTAATTTAATCTATATATACATATATACCTGAGTGCTTCGGCTAGAGAAGTTAGGTAACCCTCCATGTACTCTATCCTTCTTGTGTCATTTAGCATTTCTTCTATGGAACCACTCTGAGGTTGTGCGTATCCTACAAAATAGTATATTTTTTAGGTATTGAGAATGAATTACTATATAATCTCTGTTCGAGGAGATCGCAATGATGCATATACTCTCATATTTATTATTTTATGTACTATTAATACTTTTTTTTTTCACGTGTTTCGAAGATAAAATATATTATTTTTATAAATTATAAATTACTAAGTGTATTCCACATTTTCTGTAGCAGGATTATATATTTAATTACCATTCTCAGTGATGAACATGGGTGTGTTGTTGTATCTATCTTTAAAGTACATGATTGTCTTTTCCATGCTACTTGGAACAACATAGAAGGTTGGCATTGCAGTCTGCAAGAGCAAAAAAAAAAAATTATATTGTAAAGCTACTACAAATTAATTAATTAATTCTTGGTTTTAAATTGTTAATTAGATTTGTTTAATTCGTGAATTAATTACCGGTTCTCCAATAAGATTTCCATCTTTCTCTCCAGCTACATAAGCAAGTGAATCTCCAAGTACAGCGTTACTAGAAGTGCATGGCGACAACATGCAATCCTTAGCATAGAGGGTGCTATAATGATTAATTCCAATAAAATCCAATTTATTCTCCAATTTCTTCCTGTCCTCCGTTGAAAATGATGGTAGCCTTAAACCTACTATTTGTCTCATCTCTGGTGGGTACTCTCCATACATTATTGGATCCATAAACCTATATATATACACACATATCAAAAGAATTATATATGTATATATATTCCAATTAATTAATAGAGATTTATAACTTTAAATAATAATAATTAGAGTAATTAATTACCAAGCAATAAAGAATGATAAAGCTCGTTGAGCAGCCAAACGATCATCTGGAATGTCTCTTAATGGCTCATACCAATAGGTATTTAATACAATGCCTATTTTGCCTCCTTGTTTTTCCTAATCAAATTAAGGCCATCTAATATTAATGAATTAAATTAAAGTAAATAATTCCTTCTAACTATATGTTAATATTTGACGCTAATGATATAGATGTATTTAATTTCATTACTAAATTTACTGTAGTTAAATAATAGAATATCTGTTTCGCAATGCAGTACCTTACCTGATACTTATTCCTGTAAATTTGAGTTGCTGTGGCATGTGAAAGTATCATATTATGGGCAGCAATGTAAGGTTCTAATTCAGAATCTCCAGCTTTACATTTGCCTACTGGATATGAGCATCGGCACGGTGGATGTTCACCATAATAATACCCATATTGGGCCACAATGTTAGGCTCATTCAGTGTTGCCCAATATTTTACCCTATCTCCAAATGCATTGAAGCAGACCTCCGCAAAGTAGCCGAAATCTTCCCTATCGAGATTAAGATTGCAAAACAAGCGTTAATTAATCTTAATTAATAGAGATTTAATGTTTCAAATGAAAAAAAAAAAAAAAAAAAAGTATAGTGTTAATAATTTAGCTTAGCAGTAATAAAATCATCTCTAGAGTGAGATTTGGAGTTCAAACCTCTAATCATAACTAAATTAATAAAATAAAAGGAAAAACTTACTGGATTTGAGAACTCAACCACGAGTCATATCTATCTTCTAGTTCTTGAGGGATATCAAAATGGTTTAAGGTCACAAACGGGTGTATGCCTACATAAACAAATAAAATCACCATTCACAGATCATACACATGTGGTTGTAAATAATTAAGAGGCGAAAATTATTATAAGTTCAATATTTCAATGTCCAAACTCGTATAGGGAATTAAAAAAAAAAAAAAAACTCTAGCATTTGATGTTTGAATTCTCAATAGTGGATTAAACAATTTTGGACATTTGGCAATTAAACACAACAATTATATTGGAGTAGGATTTTTAAAATCTAATAATTCAAAATTATAATAAAAATATTAAAAAAAAATTGAAATTATTACCTTTCAGCAAAAGAGCATCAATAAGTTTGTTGTAAAATTTAATCCCTTCTGAATTGACCTCCCCAAATCTACCCTCTGCAATTGAAATGTATACATAGATTATATGCCTTTCTGAATAAAATTATACCAATAAACAAGTAAAAGTGAAAATTTGAAATTATAATTCAATGGACAGTTAATTAATTATTGCAAAAAAACTTACTTGGGAGGACTCTGGACCACGATATCGAGAATCTGTATGAATTCACCCCAAGGGAATGCATTAGCTCTATGTCTTCCTGTCCCACGATGCAAGGACTTCATCAAAAAAATTTAATTTCATATCACATTAATTAATAATTTTTTTTATCTTGTTATTTAACGATTATAATATTATTGATAAATTATTTTTTATCAATAATTTATGTGGAAAATGTAATTCATGATGCATTGTTCATTTACTAAAAATAATATTTATTTTGTATTTGAAGGTTATGTACATAGAAAGAAAAGAGACAAAAACTAATTATTAAATAATAAAAAGAACATGAAAAGACAAAAATTAATTACTGAACAATAAAAAGAAAAAAATTAATTTTTTTTTGAGGCTAAAAATTAATTATTAAACAATAAAAAGAAATGAAAAGATATCATAATTTAGAAATATAAATTATATAAAATTTAATTCTTTAAAGTCATCAAAAGAATTCATGAAAAATAATATAAGAAATTGAAAGATTTTTTTATTTATTATTGTTATAAGAAACAGCAATCTAATTAACGTTAACGATTACATAATCATTCTAAGAATTTCCTTATACATTCAATAAATAATAAATTATTTAACAATTAATGTTGAATTTTCAAATAATGAAATTTATAAAATTTATAAAAATTAGAAATCACATTCCAACAAACCTAGGCTATCCACGTATATTTTTTAAAATTTTCTCTTGGCTTTGGCCTTAATATATATTCTTTATGTTTTAAAATAATTATCTCTTTAAAAATTTTATTTTTTTTCAAAATATTTGTCATTTTAAAATTTCAAAAAAGTATTTATTATTTTTTTTTAATTTTATCATCTTTTTATCTCTATATTAAATATTCACATTAATTATTTTTATTTCTATAAATCAAAATCAAAAAGAGATATTTTAGTTTTTTTAACTTATAATTATAATAATTAAATGACTTTCTTAATATATGTGTACTCTCCTAAAATGATTATTAATTTGAGACGGAGAGAGTAGTAAGTATGAAGATTATTAATTAGCTGAGATTGAGAAAATTAATGAAAAATATCTCTCTTTATTACCTTGTATAAATTATAGTGATCATCGGCTATATCCCCATTGCTTCCGTCCTTGATCTTTCCTAAAATAGTCATGAGCATTTGTGAATATATATGTACTCAGTTAAACAAGAAAAGCTGTATTTTAAAAAATATATAACTTATTTTTGTATCATTATAAATATAAATACATTTTGCAACGAGTTGTTATGGATTTTCTTTCGTTGTACATAAATGTATTAATTAATATTTTTATCTAATTCAATTCGATGATAATTAAACGTTGTCATCCTGATTTAAAAATACTCCATAGAGCTTCTACATTATTTATTTATAGCTGCATATATAAATTAATTATATGTACCTGGTATGTGTGAGAATACATCCCAGTTGCTCAGGCCTCTGTTGCCTTCTAAGAATGCTCCTTCAACCTGCAGGTTCCGATTTAAAATGGAAATTATCAATGCTATGCATTTATCTCAAACAAATGTTAATGTTATGGCCCGAATATAATCAGATACCATTTACATATAATCATCATATATATTGAGATGGAGAAACCCTAAGTCCCTAACTAAGATATACATAATAAAAAAAAATGTATTTATATATATTAATCTATTCATACCTGATAAGAAGAAGTTGCAGTACCAAATAAAAAGGAACAAGGAAATTGACTACGGTCCAAAGACGAGGAACACCTATCGATTGACAATAGCAATACCAAGAGAACAAAAACTAAACAATTCACTTTCTTCTTCATCCTAGGTTATGACCTATAATACTTAAACTTGTTTGTGTTGTGAAAATCTAGCAAAGTATTTGGTGGCAAATGCAAGTAATTACTTGTTAAAATCCGTATTATATCTCTGCCCTTTATATAGACATAGCATTGCAGTTCTTTCCCTTAAAAATTCTAAGCTACTCTTTATGTACTAACTTAATCACATATTGATATTTTATTAGGGATATACTTACTGTTTTATCTAATATAAAGATACTGATATCCTTTTTACACACATTATTTTTATGTTGGTTTGATATATAATAGTTAGGTTTTTTCCATTTAGAGAATTGGATTATTCAAATATGGCAGTTTCCTAATTAAAATGGTCAAAATTGAACAAAAATTTGTCCACGGTCAAGATCTTGTGTTTAATTAGCTCTGGAGCCGACGAAATTAGAAATTTTATTGTTAAAGGATAATGTATATTGCTGACATGTCAAATAGAATAGAAATTTTATTGTTAAAGGATAATGTATATTGCTGACATGTCAAATAGAATTTTGATTTTATATTGTATAAAAATTAAAAAATTATTACCTATACTGAATGTATATATCAATACAATAAAATAAAAACACATAAAGTATAAAAAGGATATTGATTGTGTTTTTACTTGTCAAAAATTAGACAAAAAATTTATATCTACTAAAATCTCTCATTACTTATTAAATTGGTTTATGAGATAAGTTTTATTCAGCCAATACTAATAAGAATTTTTTATAAAAATTAAAATCAACTAATAGTCTAATCCACATAAATCGAAAATAATTATTACTGATTTCACAGAAGAATCTTAAAAGGAGTTAATGTTATTGTTATTAGGTTATCTACAAGCTGGAACTGGAATTTCTGGTCAAGCTATGGCTAGCAATTATCTGAAAGATTGAAACTAATTATGACTTGATAATAAGGACGTGGCTTTAACGCACAATTAAAAAATGGACCGTCTTTTTTATTTTATTTTTATTTTATATATAAGTTGTGAGGTTATCTTGGCCAGCTATGCATGAATATGAACCATGTGTCATCTTGATCCTTATATTAATTGCAAGACATTTGATATGATAATCAGATGAATTAAAATCGTATATCTTCAATTTTCTATCTTTTAATTTTATTATTATATCATCATTAACAATTAATGATGGTTTATACTACGAGGCTTTTTTTTAATCTATTATCATTATCATTAAATCAAAAGTCATTAGTAACTAAATTTTGGTCAAGATATAATTTATAATCAAAGGGTACAGTACTCTACTCTTCGACAAGCTAAGGGGTTCAAAGTTCAAATCAAATTTTTGTGCATATTTCCAGCTCCATATCGTTAGATTGTAATTGTACATATTCCACTAATTAACACTGCAATGCCAGCTGAACATTTAGATATCCTTTTTTAATATATATATATATATATATATATATATATATATATATATATATATATATATATATATATGTCTAGAGTATTTTTATCAGTTTATGCACGAACCTAAACTAATTGGGAGGCCTTTTTCCTAGAAACTAGTCATTCTCTCTACATTAGTCAATTGTTCTCTTTATATTTTTCCATGTTATTATTATTATTATTATTATTTTTAAATAAATATTACTTTTTGATAATTTTGAATATAAAAAATATGTGGGCGAGAATGTGGTGATTTTATATATATATTTAATTTTAAAGATAGTTATTTGATAATGGTGGATTAATGGGAGCGGGGTGGCAGTGGCTCCCTAATATTTTTGAAAAAACCTTTAATATACATTGCAAAGTGATTTTTTTTTCCTTTTTTTTTTTTTTTGAAAGATGACTTTCGCTCAAGCTTTTTAATAAATTTTAATGTCTCTCCTAAAAAATTATGAAACTAGATCCCTCAGCAATAAAAATTCTCTAAACGATTTTTTTAAGAATACCGTGAATCTTTATTCATAATTAAAAATATTATATCTTGATCTGAAAATAAAAATAAAAAATATATCGGGAAGTATAATAAAATGGCTTAAATTTCTTTCAATATTTTCCTATTATTTTAATAGAGTATTAGAGTTGGTAATTCGATGAGAAATGTGCTATGCTGCTTAGTGACTATTAAGCTATAAATTGACTATTTTTATATTTTTGAATAAATTTGGTTGTTTTGAATATCAATAGTAAATTTAAAATTATGAAAATAAACTTAAACACAATAAATAGTTTGAGAGAACAAAATAATTTTTTAAAGAAAAAACACACTATTTCTATAAAAGAAAAACAAGTAATCTCATGAAAATAATAAAAGCTCAAAAAAAATGAAAAATATAGCGAACAATTATAAATTTATGTCAAAAAAGACATAGATAGTAATAGATATATAAGGATCTACATTTATTGAATAAAAATATTTAAATAAAAAAGATAAAGAAACACTACCAGTTTAAAAAAAAATCGACCGTAGTTAAAAAAAAAATAGAAGAAAAATAGAAAGAAAAAATAAGAGAAACTTCTAGAGTTTTTCTGACGCAGCGTAAGCAAAAAGGATGAATCCAAATTTAGGGTTTCAAAATATGACTGAATTATTCATTCCTCAAACAGGCCAAAACAAGAGTCTAAATAGAGGGGCCCGAAACCCTAGGTACAAAACTGCCATAAATGGCGAAATTACAATGTTACCATAAATAAAAATAGGAAACTAAACAAGATGAACACCACAAACGGCGTCGAAAACAGAATTAAATATTAAAAGTTATGACAGAAATAAAAAGTTTCCATAAATAGATTAACTGCCATTTTAAGGGCCCAAACGAAAGAATTTGGCCGAAAAACGACATCGCCCATTGCCAAAGACAATGACTTTGAGCCGGTAGTCCGTTTCCTTTTGAATCGCATATTTATAAGGCCCAAAATCTCAGCTGGCCCAAACTCGTATTTTTTGTACTTGGACTGCTGCTTATCCCAATGACTCAGGAATCTCTTTGAAATAGCCTCCACGTCATTTTCAATAATTGATAATTAATCCTAGTTTTTCTTTTGTTATTCTCCAAACAAATTTAGAATTCAACGTTTATTATATGCTTTTGATGAAAAATAATTTAAAAATTTAATGTCAAATTCAAAAATAAGAACTGATATCACCGTATTTAAAAAAAAAAAAAAATCAATAAAACAAAGGTTATAATACACTTACATTCAGGTCAAGGCATTTTGGCATGGCCTAACTATATCTATTTTTTTAAGACTAAAAATGAAAAGTTGTTATATTACTGTGTAAAAAATAAAAATAAAGGCACGAGGCTGGCGTGGATTGACAAAGTAAACATATGATTTAAATATATCTATCTCGTTCTCATCATAATTTTTTTATTATTATTTTAAATAATGCCAAGAGTAGGAAATAAGGAAGAATTGGGGGGAACTTGGATTATAATTGACAAGGACATAAATTGAAGAATGACAATAATGCTGTTATTGAACAAGTCTTTTTTGAAAAAAATATAAAAACTTTTTCATATTAAATAAAATAAAAAAAACTGTGCTACATGGCTGTTCAAAGTTTTTTTTTTTTTTACAAGGTACAGACTACACTTTGATGCGATAATATATTAAAGTTTGACAAGCGACCAATATAAAAAAAAGTTGGCAAGATCTAATGATGCTTCTATATCTAATCGACAATGCCCTAATGAATAAAGATTTTGATGCCCCGTCCCCATATTACAGTTTATATATACAAGCGACCAATATAAAGTAGGTTGGCAAGATCTGATGATGCTTCTAAATCTAATCGACAATTCTCTAATGAAAAAAGATTTTGATGCCACGTCCCCATTTTACAGTTTTATATATATATATATATGTGTGTGTGTTAAATTTTTAATACAGACTTAAGAGAATCATTCTTAAAAGCTAACTGTTAAGATTGTAGTGTTCATTTTTATATTAATCGTTTAACAATTTTTTATTTATTAGATGTTGAATACTCTAACATTTTCCCTTTCATGTTAAAACAATTAGAATTAGATCAACTGATAAGATAATTAAATAATTGAATAAATGAACCAATTAACAAGATAATTAGAAAATAAATAAATTGCATCAACTTACCATAATCATGTTAAATTTTTAATATAAGTTTGAAATAACTATTTTTAAAAGTTAGCTGTTAAAATTGGAGAACATATTTTTATATTAATCATTAAATATTTTTGTATTATTAGATATGGAATACTCTCTAAGTTATGTTATTTTTGTTGAAAATTTCAATAATATTTTTATTTTTATAATAAATTGGTGATATTTAATTATCATGTAAGATAAAAAAATTAATTTTTTACATTATTATTTAATAAATAATTTTGAAGAAGAATATTTGCTATAAAATTATAAATAGAAAATGTATATCATATATATAATTAAATTATATGTTTATTATTGGTGATTGTTTAAGTTTAAAAAGTAATAAGAATTTTTCTATTCATTTTATAAAAAGGCAAGTGAATGTTGATACATAAATTAGCTTGAGCAACTCATTCATATGCCCATCTCTCGTATTTTTTTGAAAATTTTCATTTCTCATCTCATTAAGGGGAATTTGATTCAATCTTAATATATTGGATTTTATATTAAAAAAAATTATAAATAAACAGTCCACGAGTTTAAATTAATATAATTTTACTTAGTTCAAATTTGACGCAATTACTAAACAAACATAATAAAAAAGTGAGTTCGATCAAGTTTTTATCAGACCAAGCTTCGAACGGTTCGACTCATTTGTAGGTCAAATACACTCAAAACAATTTTCCAGTTCAGCTAAAAAAAAAAAAAGAAATTCCAAGGAGAAAAAAAAACCTTTAAAATAAAGACAGAAAACATGCCAGGTCCAATGGGCTTGTTAATGTCTAAAGAAGCCCAAAGAATATATTCACCTAGATCACAGCTCAAGTCCAATTAAGAGTTGGGCTAAATATATACACAAAAGAGCTGAACCTCACAGCCTAAAAATATCTGAAGCCAATACATTATCTTCCCGCCACCTGTAACTGAATTCAGTCTTGTGGCTCTAACTTCCAAATTCAACCCCAAAGTATCCTTTCTTCACTGGCACACTCTGTATTTCCCTCTCAAATCTCTCGCTCTCTTTCTCTCTCTCTCATGTCTTCTTGTTCTTCTTTTCCTCTCCCTCTCAATCCTCCTGTTTCCCTCCACCATCACAAACTCCGCGTTCTCTCTCCACTTCTACCATTCTCCAAGCCTCCATTTTCACTCTCTCTATCCAAATCTCACATATGCTTCTCTTCTTCTTTCCCAAACCCTTCCACTCCAGACCGTGAAGATATCCTCTGGATCCGTGAGGAACAACGATGGCTTCGCGAGGAGCAGCGATGGCTACGAGAAGAGCAGCGGTGGATTCGTGAGCGTGAGTCTCTCCTTGCTGAAATTCAATCTCTGAAGCTCCAAGTCCAAGCTCTCGAGAAACGAATTTCGGCGCAAGATGTGGAGTTGGTACCAGAGGAGTCGATAGCCAACATTAGGGCTTTGTTGCAGATTTTGACGGAGAAGAACCAGATTGCGGAAAGTGTGTCGAGTTCGAGTCCGATTGTGTTGGAGGAGAAGGTAGAAGATGTGAAAAAGGAAGCGATTCAGGATTTGGAGAGAGAGGATGATAAGGCGAGGAAAACATTAAGGAAAGGAAGCGAAGGAGACGAAGTGCGAGAGATGCAGGTGTGCTTGCAATAACTACATTTCTTCTATGAATATTATATTCAAGGCGAGTTTGTTTTTATTTGTTTATTTATTTATTCCATGGTTTCGTTTTTTCGAATTCAATTGAAATTGTGTTGTGCATAAAAAGATAGGAGCAAAAACAGAGGTTTAAATGAGAGTTAAAAGTAGGGACACGATCAGTATATTGGTATTTAAATTTCTGTGAAATGTAATGTATCTACAAAATTTATTGGTAATCTGGCAAAGGACATATATAAGTTTTGATGAAATTATTAGTGTTTTGGTGTACTTTTGCAAACCCAATACATTGAAACTTATAGTCGGAATGTAAAAATGTGAATAAATTATGTATGTTATGTCGGTTTGTAACATGCAAAAATATATTCTATAATTAGATTTTGGACTTGCAGAACATGAGGTGCTATTTGAATTGTTTAATGTATTCATATGTATTTTACATGTAAATTTTAGGCCATAATCGTTTATATTTTATGCGCTAGTGGCATTGTTTTTGTTTTCTTTTAGGCAAGGCTGAGGAAAATGATGTGACATATGTGAGGACAACCAAAATCAGCTTGTTCAATCATATTAACTTAATGCTATGTGGAATTTTATTTTGAACCTGAACTGCTTGGACATACCTGAAATTAGCTCAAGATTCTTGAATCTTCACTGTCCTGATTGTGATACTTTTCAGATTTTTTTGGTGATAGCTGTATAGTTTTATTCCTGATGGCAGTTTTTATTTTTGTGATAACTATATAGTAAAAGCTCCGGAACACAACTGGGATTGCAGATTATCAAAATGGTTTTTCTTTTCTTTGATGATTTTTGTAGATTGCACTCTATGCTGTAATAATTGCGTTGAATATGAATTATTTTACCTTTTTTCATTTCTTCTTCTGAAATCACATGTGGTTATTCCAGGAAGGATTTTATCTTTTTTCATTTCTTCTTCTGTAATCAAATGCGGTTATTCCAGGAAGCATTACAAAAATTGGGATTTTACTCAGGGGAGGAAGACATGGAATTTTCTAGCTTCTCAAGTGGGACTGAACGAGCAGTGAAGACTTGGCAAGTAAATGTTAAAATTTCATTATATGTTATTTCACGTAGAGAAATAACTGTCAAGAATTATCAGGAATAACATTTTGCAATGGTGTGATGTGCATGTGAGCATTCTACACAATGTACACATGCTCATACATTATCTCTTGTGGCATTTGGTCTATCTTAGCTTATATGTTTGATTTAAAGTCAAATCAGTATATTTACATGAAGTTGCTTGACAGGCAACCATGGGTGCTCCAGAAGATGGGATAATGACTGTAGAACTCCTCGATAGGTTATATATGGAGCAGCGAATAGAGGGGGGCACTAGATCAAACATTACAATAGATCAGAGAGGAAGCACTGTAACAATTTCACAGAAGGTATGTTCAAATCACTTGATCCTCTTGGTGTGAAACTAATTTGCTTCTGTCAAGGGAAAGAGTTTCTATTTTGAAGGAATGGCATGTCAACACTTGATCCATTTTTCTTGTACTTGAGAGTTTTCTTTTGAAATAACGTAGGCATTATGGTCTTTATATTTCCTGACTTCAGAATTATACATTGGGCATATATGAGTGATAGAACAGCACTAAGAAGATAGTGCTTACCTTGGACTTTTTGTTTTAGGATGATATTTGCTGCATACTGTCAGGACCGACCTGCACTCTTGCTGGCTATTTTAGGTTATTAACATCAAGAAGTCATAAAGTAATGCATCAAGTGTTATAACTACTGTATCTTATCTGGGGAAGCATTTAGAGAATGCATTACCATTGATATTAGCTGTGCACCTAAAATTGGCTTGCTGAAGGTCAAGATTTAGAATCAAATAACTGGGAATCTGGCTGTGAATTTGACTTGGGGGCTGGAATTTGGGAAATATTGTTCCTAATTCTTTTTGACTGACTAGTTATACTCACGGGAATGCTTTCACTCATGTTTTGCTTTTATGTAAAAGTGTGAATCAGTAGTCATACTCAGGTCATACCTAATGCTATTCTTGTATGTATCCACATAAAGCATGCAAAAGTTGCTGTCTATTAATATTTTGATATTCTTGGAATCCCCATTGAATACATGATGCTGTGCCTTATTTCCACACGTCAGTCTTTAGTGCTTGTAACATGGATTTTAGGGTTTATCTTATGTATGCATCAGAATGCATGCATATTCTGGTAAATTTTATCTTTTCAGATATGATCTTGGTGATGGTTGCCCGTTCTGAATCCTGGCCAGTGGAGCTATTTCATACTTCTGATAATAGTTTAATTGATCCTTGCTTAATGTTGAATAGTTGATTATCTGTAGCGTTTCAATTTTATTAGGCACTAAAACAATGGTAACTTAGAGAATAGAAATATAAAATGTGTATGGTATTCATGAAACATGCTGCTTATTTTTCTGAAATATGCCATTTGTTAGGAAGGTGCCAATGGAGCTGCTGTTGCTTCTGTAGCAGAAATATCAGAAACACAGCAGAAAGTTGTGAAAGAAGAAGGTGAAACAGAAGTTGACGTATATCAACAGCGAGTGTTTCTCCTAGGGGAGAATCGATGGGAGGAACCCTCCAGACTTATTGGTAGAGACAAACAAGTTCATGTAAGCAAAACCAAGGACACCATGAAAAAGTGCCTTTCCTGTCGCGGGGAGGGCCGTCTATTATGCACAGGTACTTGCCACTGGCTAGTTTGGCAGTTAAAGAATATAGTAATTTTCTTTGTCCTAAGAATTGGTAAATAATTTTGTCAAGCTTCCCATCCAACCATGCGTGGTAAACTAAAAGTGGAGTTCTTTTGTTGATTGATTTTCTCCATGGTTAAGATGATTTAATATCTAAAAATGCTGTATCTTATGATATCAACATGTATTCTTTTTACATCGCCACCCCTGTTTGCTGAACATCATCTGCATGTTTGGATGCATGTCTGTTATTATTTTGAAAACTAAATAAGATATTCATTAATGAGAAATCTCAGCAACAATGGCTGGATACAAGAAACTTGGGAGATGAGCGTCCCATTCACTAGGACCTGACATAGAACTAGAAGCCCTCGCCAGCAAATGGGCTACCTAGTTCGCAGATCGTTTTACAAAACCAATCCTAAGATTGTTTAATTGGCTTCTAAGCTGTCTACAATCATCTATTATCATATCAAAGTATGAGCTGGCCACAATAGAAGATTTAATAGCATTCACCACAACTCGAGTTAATTGCCTGTTTGGATGCGTCTGTTATTAGTTGTAAAGAAATGACAAATAATATTTTATCACCTATAAATATTTTGGCTGGCCAGAAGTTCATAAAATGGGGCATTCTTAGTAACATGTATTATATTTTGCTTTTTACCGTAACGTGGGACTAACATGTTATTGCTTTCTAAGATTAAGTGTCTATAGTTATATTCGATGGGGAAAATATCAACATTATGATGCACATCATAACGTATTTCTCCTGTGATTCTGATTGTAATCTAATGCCTTGACATGAGATTAATTGAGTCTCCCTTCTGATGAATCCTGGTTTTTTTCCCCCCCGAGTGAACTGCAAGTCTTACAACTTGTGAGTGTAGGAATCATCGAATCAAAATGAAGGATCAGTCTGACCAAATACAGGACAGCTCTAGGCCATTCGAAGTATTAATTTAGAACCAACTGGAGTGTTCATGTCACCATTTAAATTTGTGCGGGATCATGTAAAGCAGTGTGAAATGGGTGCCTTGCAATCAGTGCATATTGTTAAATGATATCTTACTTAACAAAATTTTGGATGATTTTATGATCAACTATAACATAGCAAGTTTTGAGTCGTCTAAATCTCCAGGATGCAGAGATGTTAAACATTGATCAAATGGATGGATGTCACCAAGGTTGTAAAGTTCACTTGTGTGGGTTGCACAATTCTGAAATTACGTTTTTCCAGTATTTGCAAATTTGATTGATTGCCATGAACTAATCTATTGTGTGCTTCTTTTCACGCTAAAATTTTTTGTGTTGATGCCAATTAATTTTTTGTCGTTTTAGAATGTGATGGGACAGGTGAACCAAACATTGAACCCCAGGTATGTGGATTTCTGTATCCTCGACATGGATTGTATTTTGTGATATAATAGCAACTATTCTCCTGGATATTGGTCTCACGATTGAGTTGTGTGTGCAGTTCCTGGAGTGGGTAGACGAGGGAGCAAAGTGTCCGTACTGTGAAGGCCTTGGATACACAATTTGTGATGTATGTGAAGGGAAGACAATGATATAGGTACAATATGATCTATTCTTACTTCAAGGTATACCGTTTCTTATAGTAATAAGAAGGTTAACATAAATTCATAACACAACATGCAAGTAAAAAGTAATTTATTGCAAGATCTTATTTTATACTCCAACTGCTCCAACCGATTTGATTGTTCATTCATGTTTTTGGTCCAACAGCTAAACTACATGATACTGAGGGATCTCTTTCACTTTTATGTTCATTCAAATGTAGTTTGTTGCGGTCAGTTTTTGTATATTGCTGTAGCTAAATCCAAATTAATTGGGATTAAAATTAGGGGTTACGTTTAGACTGCATAAACTCAGAATGACCAGGTTAAGCTCAAATCGTGCTGAAATTTTTGAACCTTGAATTGAGTACAGGTCGGAATTAGTATTAAAACTTAATATTTTTTTTCTTTTTTTTTTTTTTTTTTTAATAGGATAGAAGGATTTTCACCCTAATGATTTTGTCCAGACGTAGTTACATTGCAGTATAATTATGAACATTAAGTTGTGTTGTAGTTATGTTTTTGGGTTTTAGTTGTCAAATATTAAGAAGTACTTGAAAAATGAATTGATAAAACGGGCAAAAATTACGTGTGGTAATTTTAGAATTTCAAGCAATAAAAATAAGTGTTATTTTAATTATATAATTTTCTTTAACATTGAAATAAAAGTATACGGGACTCTTAATATTTGATTGCTAATTGAGAGTTGTCATGAAGCTCGGACCATTTAAGATGTAGGCTTTCATTGGGTCGGGCTCGCATAAGTTCTCTACCCAAATATTGGTGTCGCAGATCAAGTTGGATGGGATCTTGGGCTCTCGGATTTATCTAGAACCCATCGAACAAAATTTCATCATCTTGAAACAAGACCTTCATGTGTCTTTGTCATGGAAAAATATTTTCAATTTTTCTTATTAAAAATATATATATATGTTAAGATTTCATTTCATTGGAAGCTCTCTCTATTCATCTGTTTCCATTCTAACATTTTTTTCTTTTTTCATCTATTTCCAGTCTAACATTTTTTTTTATTGAATATGTCATTATTATTTTCCATAATCATATCAAATTCTAGTTTTTTATTTGTTTGGAATAATTTTCTGAAAAACGAACTTCCATAACTAAACAAGGCTTCAGAGTTTCTTTTTCAAGACTGGGTAAAATTAATTTTAACTTTCGACGTGAATATCGGACCAAGCAAGAATATTATTTTTGTTTTATATTATTATTTCACTTATAATATTTTTCACAGTGCGGATGGATGAATGACGTATTCAATTCAAGATTTCATTCCGGAGAACTTTCCTTCACTGAATTTTCTTCGCAAACTGAATTTCTAAACCAATCTACAAACAGTCTTCACAAGTTGGATTCAAGCCAATTAGTCATTTGAAATAGACAAGACATTTATATTTAATTTAATATCATATTTGATTTTTTATGCTAATATTTAGCTTTGAAACCAAATATAAATTTATAATCATTTCGAATGAATGCCTAATGTATATCAACATAATATTACATTTAATAAATACTGGCTTTTATTAGAAGATAAGTCACCGAACAAAAACCTTTCTAATCGTCTAATTGTTTTGCTATACGAACACGAACATGATATTACATTTCAATAAATATTGGCATTTATCGGAAGAAAAGTCACCGAACAAGACCCTTTTCAATCATCTAATTGTTTCGCTATACGAACACAAAAATGTTGCATTCAACCAATTTAATCATACTTGAGGATTTTTATAGATTTGTCTTAAGTTTGCTACCAGCAGTAACACGCCTAGTCAGTGAGCGCATGGTCACAAATTCCTCAGCAGCGGATGGGTGTATTCCCACCTGTGAGTAAAAGGTGAAATAGAACTTTTTAGTAATCCGAAGTGGGGGGTTTGGGTTGGGATAATAATTTCCTTATCAATTAATATTAGAGAAAGCAAAAGAAGTAGAAAATAAAAATTGACAGGGAAAGCAATCGCCAGAAAATAAGAGCTTACCGTGCTGTCAAATTGAGCCTTTGTCGCTCCACATTTCAATGCAACAGCTATTCCCTGCAAAGAATGCTCGAGGTCAAGTTGGAATTGAATTGGCATAAAGAACATAAAAATAATATTAAACCAACTTAAGAAGACAGGAACAGATTGGAATTTGGCAAAAGCTACTATGCGCCCACAATGGCAAGAAGAAAACCCCATTATGTTACATAGATTTAACGAATTATTTGTCATTAAACAAAAATACTAAGATTGTCACAGAAATAGTTCTCAATATATTAAACTGCTTATTCTCTTCAATGATATGAAGTTATCATCACTCGAAAGCTGAACAATTTGACAGCCAACCAAAAGAACAGCAAAATTGCACATGGAATGAGCAAAGATAAGTTCATCAGAAAAACCATTCATAAAACTAAACAAAAAAGGATATATTACCTGTATAATTTCAGGAGCATCTGGCCCACACATAGAAGCCCCAAGAACTTTATCCGTCTTAGCATCAACAACAAGCTTCATCACTGTCTTCTCTTGCCGCCTATAATCGAAGACAAAGCATGTGAAAGTAGCTTTGAGATTCAGGATCAAACATATAGCACATGATAAGAGCTTGAGATACATCAGATACTTATAATTTTACTCAAATTTTCATCACTAGAGATGCATGAACTAATAGAAGTTGATCCAGTTGATTTCAGCATATCTTCAGTTATATTTTCAAATAAAGAAGTTCAATTCACTGTATTTCTTTCATACTCATTGGTTACAGCATGCTCAAAGTTCGTATTAATGGTTAGCTATGCTTTCATAGTATCATCACATGTCTAGAACAAAGATTCCTATTTGTAGCACATACCCGGAGATAGTATTCTTCATAGGATTGAATGTTGAAGTGAACACCAATATATCATCTTCTGCTTGCTCTATTGCCTGCTCTTCGCTGAGGCCTACTACAGACAGTGGTGGTATGCTGTAAAGCAGCAAATCACACATTACTCAATCTTTATTAAATTTAAATCGGATGACAAACAGCAGCAGTAAATGTTCCAATAATCTTCAAACTTCTAACATAGAAAGACTTCATCCCACTTAAAGCAACAGATCAGTAATGTCTAACAAATAACACTATTTATCATCCGTAACTTCATATCCCAACATGGAAAAGCATCAGCAAACTAAGGAGAAAGAAAACATGACATGATCATGGACAAAACATGAGGTACCTGACATGAGGAAAAAGGCCAAAAAAAAAAAAAATGGAATCCCTCTTAACTGTTTAATACTTCATCCTCAATAATGAAATTATCTTCACTCTTCAAAGACTAAAAGAAACAAATGTCATCTAAATGCATAACATGATTTCATGCTACTTCATGGGAAGATACCAAATTAATTGACTGATTAATTAAATCAACTAACAATATATTATTAACCAAACGCATCACAAACCAAGAAATTAAGATACAAAATTAATTGAATGATTGATTAAATTAACTAACAATATATTATTAACCAAACGCACCACAAATCAAGAAATTAAGTAAAATCAATGCAAAATTATTAATCAAACGCTGCAGAACATTAGAAATAAGTTAAATCATATAGGTTTGACTTGTAGCCTTCCTCCAGTTTTACTTCAAATATCTCTACATGTTTAAATGGTGATATGAGTCAAACTCCCCAAATTTCGACCATCCCATCTATTTCACCTCAGAAATTTGTATGTAAGTACTACAGACCTCCATTGTAAAGCAGCCCTTACACTGTGAGAGCTCCCTATGGTGAAGTGTTTTAAGATGCATCAAAAGCAGCGACAACTACAAGAGTATAAATATAAAACTTCATGCCCATCAAAGAAGGGTGGTGACTTCCTTGGTTCAATCATTAATGTGCACAGACCTTGCCAACAGAAATTAGAAGCTTTCTATTTCTAGCTTGGTTGGTTGGCTGCTTTCAAAAGATAAAAAAAATGAACTTTGATCACCACTCAATAGGTGCAGTCTATGAATCTACTTTTAGAGATATCATTCTCATTGCTCACCCATGACAACAAAAACAAAGCAGCAGAGATTTCAGAAAGGATCCATATGATGCAACGTTAGCTGTCATTCTGATTCAAGCTCTGGAATGAAGAAAATCTAAAACTCAGACCAATTATTCTGGACCCTATGAATAAGTTTTCAAGTTGTAGCCACTACAACCACCTATCTAGTTTCTGTATAATTCCATTCAACAGTGCAATTATCACCGAAAGTTTAAAAGGAATTTATCATAAGATAGGAAAAACCATGTGTTCCAAAAGAGATAAACTATTACCAAAAAACGGCACATGGTACATTGGTATAGTCTGGTTTGCTAGGTTCCCCACCAAAAACAGTTTTCTGCAAGCAAAACCAGAGTAGGAACGTTGAGCATCATATAATTTATTTCTGGGTATAGCAGTGAGCAGTACAACAAATTCAATGGGAATTTAACCCAAAAAATAAAAAAGGGATACTCCATGGAACACATACTGCAAAGCAAGTACCCTCCATTAAGGCCACAGGGGTAAGATTCATTCGGTTTGTAACATCACCAACAGCCCATATGCTAGGTACATTGGTGCGTGAATACTCGTCAACCTGAAGAAGAAAGTGAATAAGATGAGAGTTGTTATAACTTGTGCAAATGCAAAGAATATTTAATAGTAAATGGCACACATGTAATTTTGCAATGTCACTACAGTGCTCAATAACTCACAAATAGATGAAAAAAATCCCATTAGACAAAACAAGAAGAACAATGATTATCATAATATTAAGTGAAACCAATGATAAACCAACAAGCACACACAGCCTCCAAGCAGCTGGATAGTTGGGTTAAAAACTTGCAGAAGTGTTTCTGTTTCCTAAACACTTGGACCATGCCACAAAATGAGAGTTTGATTTCAATACCTCAACCACAGAGACGAAAAGTGTTTCATACACAGCTTTTTTCATAGAAATTCAGAGTTTGCTTTCAACACCTCAACCAACCATAGTAAGAGTTGTCTCTATATGAAGCAAATAATTACCCTCACAGTCAAGGATATCATTAAAAAAAAAAAAAAGGCTGCTTATACGGACGCAGTTCATCTACATACAAAGGAAACATTACTTGAAGACAAATCAATGTTGAGATTTACACCTTGTTTGTGTGCTCAATTATAAAATAGAATGATAGAAAGCAAAAGATAACAGAGGTGAAAGCTCACCTTAATGGCTCCTGTACTATCGAGCTCCACACCTGCAGCTTCCAAATTTAACCTCTTCGTAATGGGTGTCCGACCTGTAACGAATTAAAGAAGAATGCTTCCATTTAGGGGTTTTAATGGTTCAGGCAGGCTGGGTTGCAGGCATTATTACAGGCCAATCATACATGAAAAGGTTTCTATTTTATCCCACTGAAAATGACTGATGAAATCTAAAAATCAGGTAAGTTAGTTTCCTTATTTCATCAATTTGGATCAGTTTAGTTGGTTTCCAAATTCCCATATCACAGTGCATTCACATAGAAAATGATTTGAAACAAAAACTATTGATGATTAACAAGACACATAATCAAATTGCTTTTGTAAATCAAACTACAATTTTTTAACATAAAGAAAATTTCCCTTCCATAAACAAACAAAAAATGCCCAAAATTTTATTTTAATCCAAAGGTATCAACATTTATTGAGAAATAAAAGAAGAATAGAAAAACACAGATTGACTCTACAATTTTCTTGTGGTTTGCAACCAATTATCTGGAATGGTAAAATCAATCGATTATGCACACTTCATTTTGATTCAACAAGCATATATGATGTTCTCTTAAAATAATCAAAAGATAGAGATGAAAAAATTATCTAAAGATCACATCACAAAAGACGATCAGGATACATGAGTTAGGTCAGTGAGGAGAGACAGATGGAGAGGGGGATTGGCAGGTAATAGTTTTGATGGAGCCGGATTGCTAGGATTTCTTCATATATATATATATATATATATATAGTATTTGGGTTAACATTGTTCAGGTCAGTTGGTTTTTACTGAAATTTTTGTTTGCCTAAAACCTAATCTGAACCGAGATTAGTCAGGTTTGCATTTTGTTCACCCACACCCAATCTATGACACTTAACCCATAATTTTTTTATTGGTTTTCTTCAGGTTACCAGGTTGATTGAACAGCCCTACTGCCATTAATACAACTAATCACAACAATATAAAGAAACATAAACAAAATGATAGAGAGGGACCTTGCATCAGATTGAGCATTGAAAAAATAAATAAAAATAATGACTAGGTAGAATGCTGCTGTACAGGAGAAACAAAATTGATGATCACGTTACTTCATTTTAACAAGGACTCAAAAACAATCTCTAGATGAGAGTTGCTGTAAGCCCCTTCATTCCTTGTGACTTCAATCTAGAATGTCCATTCCGAAAAATTGAATATTTTCAATCTGGTGGAACATGGAAGAGTAGGGTTCACATTTTTTTCCCTCTTCTCTCTAGATCAACAATGATAGGGCCAAGAAGTAAAGAAAAATTATATCTCCAAACTGAGATGGAAAGACGAATGAATTCACAGTGAAGAAAAATTACCAGAGTAGAGATTGAATCAGGAGATAAAGGGTGTAGTCAAAGAAAAACAAAGGAATTGAAAGATAACAAGATCTCTTCGAGAACCAATGCCATTTAGAGATTTTAATTCTTTTTTTCCTATTTGCATTCCTTTCATATTATTTATTATTTTTTTTTATTTTATTCTTTATTCTTTTGCTATTCTCTTCTTATATAATCTGCTAAAGCACCCACCACTGACGAATTCCACCCAATATAATGTTTATTCTGGGAGTAAGTTCATCCATCTGTTGTGCTATTTGTCACAATTTGCCAAACTCATGGTTTACAATCCAAGCTTAAAATATATGGCTACCAAGCACAAGTATTAAAGAATCTTCTTAAAAATGAATACAATTAAATCAGGAGTGTGCTTACCAGTAGCAAAGAGTACAACATCAGCCACAATCTCTTCTCCATGATCAGTTAAAACTCTTATCCCATTTTCAGTTTTGGTCAACTGCATTACAGATGCCATGATTAGCATAAGGTCAATTATAAGTCAAATAGCCTGAATTGAAGAAACATGAACATATTGCAACAGGTGGAAACATATAAGACAAAATCAAAACTGATGTATGTGGCACAACATTGATTACAAACCCCAAAATATAATAACCTGTGTCAAAGTTGTCCTAGGGTGCAAATTTATTCCCCTGCCTTCCAAATTTCTTGCAACCACTGCCCTCATTTCATCATCAAAACCTCTGTATGGATAATTGCAGATAATTGGCAGAGTCAACACCAAAATTGTCGATAATAAACTTAAGATAAAAAAAAAAGTTAGCAGACTAGAACATTTTTAAGATCAAGGCCCTTGAACTTTCAAATTAGCAAACTGAGCAAGAAAGCTGTAACTATAACCTTAGCGGTAATTCCTTTCTGAAAACTAGGTCCACAGTGGCACCCATGCCTCGCCATATTGAAGCAAACTCAACAGCAATGTACCTAAACAAGAAAAGGAAATAATCATGCAGAGTCATGGACATGCTATGCAAACAAAAATTAGTAGACGAGGTAGAGCTTTACCCTCCACCGAGCACAACAGCATGCTTGGGCATATTTTCCAGACTCAATGCCTCATCAGAGGTTATAGCCAGCTCCTAAATTATCAAGAAAATAAGTAGGACAAGAAAGAAAGTAAAGAAATTACATTCATCTTAAAAACCATCACATATCAGAAACAAATTAAATACATGCTTAGTTTTGATTATTAAACAAATTAATTTCAATTTGGTAAATTTCAGCAGTGATAAAAAGTCAACATGCATCCAGCCAAGAAACAAGGATTAGTTGCAAGAAGAGAATGACCTTATTCAACATAGTTACTTACTGACTGAGAACCCCAAAAAAAAAAAAAAGTGTGAAGTACTGAAGTTCAAAAATAAATAAGATGAAGCTTGAAACCAAATTTGCAGATTTCAAGGGAATCTATTGCCCTGCCAATATATTCCGTTAATCACCCTTGACTTTCCCGACAATGAGGCTTCTTTAAAATTTGTTGCTCGCAACCGCATGGAAAAATCTGGTGTTCTCTTTTTGGTCACATACCAAAACCAAGGTTTCTTAATCTTAAATTAATGTACACCTTACCAACAGTACTAGTTATTTGTCCTAGGAATAATAAAAGAAGGAAGATAGTATGAAACTTCCAATTAGATGCATGCGTACATACGTGTGCATACACATATGAATTTAGACAATAGCATCGATCATTTAATGTTGAGTTTGCATCCAAGGGTAAAGTGACTGATAAAGGATATGTGATCATGCAAAACAGTAGGACCATATAATGTTTAAATTTTATAGGAACAGTGTAACATAGACCACAGAAATAAATAGGAGGCCAAAAGTCAAAACCATTAATTGCAATCATTCAAAAACTCCAACATACATCAAGGCCTGATCATAAATGAAGACAACCAAGAAATCAACCTGCCCAGGAATATTAGGACGTTGAGCTCTATTTCCAGTTGCAATCAGTATGTGCTTTGCCGAGTAGCTCAATTTAGTGCCATCTAGTTGTGTCACCTCAACTTCATTAGGACCAACAATTTTTCCCTCTCCTTCGAACAGTTTAACCCCAGCATTAGAAAGTAACCGCTTGTAAATTCCATTTAACCTGGTTATTTCATCTGTCTGCAATTTTGACAAACAGAAAAGATAAGCAAAATTTACAAAAGAACTCATGAATCTATTTTAATTCATTAGCAAGACTTGGCCAAAATTAAAAGTAATTCAATACTTCAGGAAAAAAAAAATCTTAATAGGGAGTAGAAAATAAATCTATAATAGGGAGTGGAAAATAAATCTAACGCTGTAAAAATTAGAATTCTCCCAAACAGAAATATTAAGGCCCAGACTGTGCACCATCATCCCGTGTTAACAAACACTAGTCCACATGGAGCCTCATACTCCAAACTTGTTCATAGGTAAATTGAAACTAAAATTACTGCAGACTAAACCATAGAGCCAAAAGTTTGGACTGATAAGAAGGCTGGCCAAACTCGCCAATTCCATTTGAGCCCCTAATATGACGCCAAGATTCCAGTCACCATTGCAATATCCAGATTCCAGCAGGTACATGGTCCAAGTCCTTTTTAATTAATGCTTGATTTGAATCAAGAGAAGAGTCTCAAATGAAAAGGAAAAAGAGTTTATCTTTTCTCCTTTGGCTTTTAAACAAGAAAGGGGGAGTGAAGGGGGTTGTATTGGAAGTTTAAGAAAAATAAATCCTGCAGGATCCCCTTGCAACCCCTCCAAAAAGGGCAAAAATACAAAAGGTACTTTTTCTCATCAAGTAATTGTCACATTTTGATTTAATTTTCTTCCACAATTAGTTGCCAAATGAATGAAAGGAAAATAGGACTAGATAAAGATCCTACAAGATTATGATGCATACCTTCTTCTGCAACAGTTTTTTCCAGTTGAGCTCCACGTTTTCATTTATTTCCCACCCAAAATTCCTGGCATCCTACATAATCAGTGGCATACATCCATTACACCATTTAATATTTAACTGTCAAACTAACACAAGCCAATATATATATATATATATATATATATATATATATATATATATATATATATATATATATATATATACACACACACACGCTAAGATTCAAAAAGATAAAACAAGAGCACATAGCAACAGAATCTATCGTGTGCGCAAAACTGCATCCACGTGAATTCCTTTATTTCCTAATATCTGTCTACACAAGAACAATTTTATTGGATAAATTGCAGCAGAATAAGAGAGCTTGAAACGAGTTTGCCAGTTAAACGTTTTAGTTAAAATAATCATTAATATGTTCCTTCCTTTGGTAATAGCAAATTCTGATGTCCAAAACAAAAGGAAGGATCAAATTAACTTCAAGGTATTTCCAAACGCAACATGTCAAACTCCAACTGCAAGGTAAACTTAACATCTCCAAAGTTAAACTAATCACTGAATCTTAATGTTTTAACAATCAAAATATATTCCAATATCTACAAGCTCAAATAATGATGAGACTCTAAGAAAGAAAAACTGACCATTAATTGAGACTTTCAACTCAACATCAGTAAATAATATACAAATCTAAAAATTTCACATTCTCACCTCAATTTCACCACCAAAAGTGGCTCCATACACTAAAATCTTTTTGGGAACACAACCACGAAGAACACATCTACACAAGAAAAATGCAAAAAGAAAAAAGAAATCAAAGAATGTAAGCAATTGTGTTTCAGAATTAAGAGAAACAAACAACAGTATGATCCATAGCTAATTTAATATCAAACAAACTACATAAAGAGGGTCGATGTACTTGAAATTTTCACAACTAATATAACCAGTTCATACAGAATTAATATCAATAACATGTCTCATTACCCAAAATTCATCAAGTTCCAGAAAATCACAAAATTTTCTACCAGTATTTTTAATTTAGCACATTCGCAACCTTATCAAGAGTGCTGTTTCATTTACAGTCATGATATATGTATCAATTTTTAGTTTCAATGAACTCACGTTCCACCAACTCCTCCAAGCATGTCTGAACTGATTGGATGATAAGGAAGCTCACAAATCCCCACCTTGAAACATAACATGAAAACAAAAATAATATCCCAATCTAATACAAATGGAATGAATAAACTGAGCTAAACAATAATAAAAATATAAAAATATCACAAGGAGTTACAACATGAAGAGCTAAACAATTTTTGTATCATTAAACTGAATAGTTTATCCAAAAGAAACATTAAATCATGACTTGCATATGGAAAATTGGTTTTTTGATCTTTTTAAGTAAATATAAATATGCCTGATTGAACGAAACTCACCAAGGTAATTTAATAATTGTGATGAAATTGGCGTCTGATGAATTCAGAAAAGATAAATATACCTTAGCTCCATAGTTGGCTGAAAACCTAGAAGCACGAACACCGCCACTTCCAGCTCCAATGACGAACAAGTCAAAATCGTATTGCGTCTCCTGTTCATTAGATTGGTTCAGCTCTCCATCGTTAAGCATTTTCCTTGCCATGATTCTAAAAATAAATCCACATATAAAACACACTTCGTTGTGACCAAATAATCTTATGCATATAATTTACAAAATTAGAAAATCCTAAATCAAATGAAACACTCAAAACTCCATAGAAGTAGCATTTCCGACCAAAGTTCATCTCAGTTTGTTTGCACATCTCAGTTTGTTTGCGTTTGGCTTCCTAGAAAATCGAAAAAAAAAAAAGTATCATACCTTTGCGTAGAGTAGTTTGGAGATCGATTTACGATCAGCTGAAAAGAAGAGAAGAGGAGAGGTTAGGGTTTACGAGGAGCAAATGAAAACTTATAATAATGGTTTATGTGTGAACATTCGATATGGCGCTACCGCCACGGGACCAGTCCACGGACAGTTTAGAAATTAGACGGTTTTGATTTTGATTTAGTGAGGTGTTTGGTTTCCATTTTTTCTTCTTACTTTTACCAAGAGATATATTATAGTATATATGTATATATATATAATTATTGTAAATGTCACCTAAACAGTTCAACAAATTATACATCCGATATTCAAGAATAAATTATAGTGTAATAAAATAAAAGTAATTATATTTAAATTATATTGATCCACGTTGACTTTTTTTATATAACAGGTGTCATCTGACGTTATTTTAAATTCATTCCAATTAGCCAGATAATAAATTAAAATCATGTTTAAAAAGAGCATGTTCAAACTTATGATTTTCTAGTCACACATCTTAATCTTAACCATTCAGGTTAAACTTGTTTAGTCGTTTGGTGGAACTTGGAAGCGTCAACATTCAATTTTCTTATTGTTATTATTATTATTATCATTAATTTAAATGGAGGTCAAGTCAAGCCGTCGGAATGGCAATGTGCAATCTCCATTCTCCCATATTTTATTATTGTTTGAGGAGGCTGGGAAAATGAAGTATGGTACTTGAAAAATAAAGAAAATAAAGTATGGTAATTGGTAGGGTATCCCTTTTTTTTTTATTAATTAAATATTAAGTTTAGATTTTCAATTATATTTAGTTTATGAAATAATTAAAAAATAAAATAATTATTATTCGTGAAATAATTATTTTAAATTTTAGTTTAAATTTTAGATAAAATATTAATTATATAGAATAATAATTTCATAATTTTTATAGAATAAATATTTTACAAAAAGTAAAGAATTGATATTTTTATATTATGAAATAGAGTATTTTTATTTTTTACTCTTCAAAAAATATTGACAAGTTCAAATTCACTAATATTGCCTTATTTTTTTTATTTTCAAATTTTTATTTTTTAAATTTTGAGTCAAATAAAAATTTTATTTATTATGCATTTAAATTATTTATCAAATAAAATTTGAAAAAGTTATAGTTAATTTTAATATTAATAATGAAATTATTGGTAAGGATATTATGCTCATTTATATGAATATAAAAGTTATTTTATGATATGAACTAAATTATGAAATTAAAATAATTATTTTATTTCTATCCTTAGGAGTGAGCATCGGTCAATTCAATTTTCAAACCAAATCGAACTAGCTAAACCGAAAAAAAACTAAAATTTTTTAATATTCAAACCGTTTTACATGTAAAATCGAACCAAAAAAATCGGTTTGGTTCAGTTCGATTATGTTAAAATTGAATTTTGCAAAATGGCAGGTTTGTGTAAAATAATATATTAAATAAATATATTTACTTTTTTATAGCTATTTCTTAATATAATGAATAATCTTAATTTAAAATAAATAAATTGAATCTAATTCTAATTAATATTAAAGCACAATAAAATGCTTATAATTACATTTTGAAAGAATATTACTATTTATAACCTTCTAATAATTAAAGTAAGTCCACTAATCACATTATCATACAAAGATTGTATGCCAAATTAAATGCTAAAATAATTACATTTACCATATAATTAGGCATAAATTATGCATAGTCAATGGAAGTAATTTTTTAAAATAATAATAATAATATGGAAATTAAATATGCTAAAATAATTACATTTACCATATAAGGCTACTCTTGATTATATGGTAAATAATTTTTCAAATATAGTAAATAAGGAAATTAAATATTTTATAATAATAATAATAATAATAAATCGCATTTATTTATTGCTATTAGTCTCCCTAATTTTAACATTCATCTTTCCTTTTCAAATCACTTTATTTTGGAAATTGAATATGGTAAATAAGGAAATTAAATATTTTAAATAATAATAATAGTAAATCATATGGATTTACTGTATAATTTGCTATTAATCTTCTTAATTTTAGTATTCATCTTCCCTTTCCAAATCACATTGTTTTGAAAATTAAATATGATAAATAAGGAAATTAAACATTTTATAATAATAATAATAATAAATCACATTGATTTACTATATAATTTGCTATTAATCTCCGTAATTTTAGCATTCATCATCCATTTTCAAAGTTTAGGCATCTGTCAATTTAATAAATAAAAATATTATAGCATAATTAATATCAAATATTTAATCAATTTATTTTATAATATTATGCTATAATATTTTTTATTTTTTAAACAATATATAATAATAATAATAATAAAATATTCAATTCGGTTTGATTTATTTTTTTTTTTACACTAAAAAAGAACTGAACCAAAATAACATAAATTTTATGCACTTAGAACCAAAACCGAACAGAACCATTTCAAAACTGAACCAAATTGATTAATCGGTTCGATTCAATTTTTTTGTTTGAATCGAATAATACTCACCCCTATCTACCTTATTCTATTTCTCAAGAATAATTATTCAATTTTTAGTGTATTTTATTTTGAAAACTAAATATATGTTTAGAGAGAAAAGAGAGAGAGAGAGAGAGAAATGGAAGGCAAGTGGATAATGAATAAATGGCTTGTTTATTGTTAAATATTTAAGATTTTGGAGGTTATCTTTTTATTATCATTGGGGTTTGCTGGAAATTAGCAAAAAAATTTCCTTTATATGCATGATTTATGGTTCATTATGCACATCTAGGAAGTACTCTTAAACCACTAAAAATAAGTAATTTAGACAAAATTAAATAGTTGGTCATTCAACAAATTTGAAGTCATTTGGCAAAAAAAAAAAAAAAACAAATTTGAAGTCCATCTTCAAACTAATTTCACTCCGATTGTCTACTAGTACATGTTGAAATCTGATTGCACATTTATGCCGCCCGACCCACAATTTGCAAAATGGTGCAGCAAAAAGTGAGATAAGGATCACAATGATATCCCAATCTCCAATTTGGCCCTCTAAAGCAAAAAAAAAGAAAAGTAAAATAGAATAGCGAATCATAAAAGTGGCGTAGAAATTATTAGAAATAGACCTTTGGGCCCTTCAGGATAAGGGTTCGAAAGAAACAATAACAAGTTCCAAACTGAGGTAGTCTTTTTAGGACCACGTTCGTTGTTACATGATTTATCATTAAAGATTTTGGTTGCCAGTCAATAATATCACTCAGGTCATTACTTCCCAACTCTGAGAAATAGCCTTGAATTCTTCTCTCCTCTTAAAACCGGTGCTTAATCAACAAAATAAACCAACCAAATACATGTAGTGTTTTAGCCTAGTAGTAAAATAAAGCCATTTTTAGAATGAATGCTAGGATTCAAATCTCATCCCCTAATGCTAAAAAATTTAAATAAATAAATAAGCATCATAAACATTATTCCTAAATCCCTGGTATTGTCCTCCAAACTGCCATTTTTTGCATACCCGTATATAGTTTGAGAGAGAGTCAGCAGTCATCTTCGAACTGGAAGTACTCTCTCTCATAATTATTAATCATAAGCTGGCTAAAAAAGACTTGACGAAGTAAATGGAAAAGTTAATTAACAGAAACCACAGCTGCATCGAGGTATCAAACAAACTGTTTCTTTAAAACTGCTAGGAAAATCATAGGATCTCCACTTTCCATCAACACTTCAATACGTTTTAGCTGTGAAAAGTTGCAATGCTTCATGTTTTTGAAAACCCCTTGTTAAATGAGGTTTTACAATGATATCAAATCAGTAATTCACAAGAATCCCATTAAACAGCAAAAGATACTAAACAGCGTTAAAAATTATTCATTTCTATTTTTATCAATGCTTGAATGTAATTTTAGGAAGTAAAATGAAACCAGGTTCCTGTGATACTGGCAAGTAATTTTCAGATGGCCTCATTCTTTCAACCAGGACCTCAGTTATCTTTACATATAATTCAAGCATTCAGCCTGTACAGATACAATAAGAAAACGAAAAGGATGATTTTCATTAAAGAATTGTACAAGAAATTCTACTGAATGGCACAGTAAGACTCGTCTATACTATATAACTAAATAGACTACCAAATTACAGCCTGGCTTTTATTGCCTGTCTTGGCAAAGATTGACTACTCCCAAAATCTCTCCCAGCTTTCTTCTTCTGGAAGTCGGTGTGGGGAAAGCAATAGAAGATTTAGTAACATTTTTTCTTTACAAAGATGAGGGAACTTGCATGTCTGATTAGCAAGCGCAGTGGAACACAGAATTTCCAAAGCACTTGGCTTTAGTTGCAATCTTTCTAACTCCTGTTTCATGAAGAGAGAATCTTGTGCTAGGAGACAACAGAAGTCTGTCCATTATGTTAATCTTTGGGGCCTCAAGAATTGCCTTAGGGAGAGATAAAGCCCATTGCATGCCCCAAATTGCTAGTGGCCTCATATAAATAAGGGAACGAAAGTGCCCACCAATTGTCCATGCCTCTGGTGTCTGGAACCAGTATCTGTAATTAGCAGAAAAGATTATCAACCCAGCTATTATCAAAAATTACTGAAATCAAATCAATATCCAAAAAAAAAAAAAATAAGAGAATATTCACGCAAGAAAATTGAGCACATGCACACACAAAATAATAATAATAATAATAATAATAATATGGAAGAAAAATGCTAGAAATTCTTTATTGCAAAAGAAAAAGGGCACATACAGTTCTAAGTGACCACACTAGCGCGTTATAAGAGTCCCAAATATGAAAAGAGCAATCCAGGAACGGAATTTTGATATTAAACAAGAGCCAGCCACCATATTCACTAAAACTTAACAAATGATCAGTTACAGTATGATTTTCAATTCAACTTGACAAGACAAGGAGGAAAACTAGGGCCATATTCCTAATGGTCAGGCCAGACTACCCATGAAACAGTACTATTCACATGTTGCTTTTGATTAGCATAAAATACGGGATTGGGAAGTTGGCTTGGTGGGGTTCAGCTGGAGAACGATCCAACATGTCAAAGAAAATATACAAAGTTGATCGACCTAAAATTTGTTTATATGAGAAATAAACAACAGTGTTCAAGAAAATCAATGATATTTGTTTCTTGATAAGAGTCGGAAACTCTTAACATGTAAGACACAACAAGAATAAATGTACCACAAAAAGCTATGAACCAGTTCAATATAATCATCTAGCAACACTTTGAATGAGTCCTTTGTGTAAGGAACTTACCCATAGCCATCCTCTGACCAGCCTGCAAGGAAAACACCTTCAGCAGCTGTGAAGGCTTGATCCTCCATTCCAGAAAGAATCATGGTCGCTGCCACAGCATAGGTGACACCAGTCCATATTTCACGTGACTGCATACAAGTTTCATCCACCTTTCCATTGGGATGCATTCCATTTACAGCACCCATCCTACCTCCTCGAACTTTCATTACATTGAAATCATATATTTTCTGAAGAGTACTTCTAATTTTGGAATCATCAAAAAGCGGAGGCAAGCCTGAAGATGCTGTATACCATTGCCCAGCCAACTGATCTGCTTGTATAGATTTACTATTACTACTTGATCCACTGTCATAATTGAAATATGAACCATTCCATAATTTAGCTTCAAATGCTGATTTTGCCTTCACAAATTTGGTTTTGCATAATTCAGCAAAATACTTGTCACCTACTTGAAGGGCCATAGCAGCTGCAGCCTGAAGCGCTGCAAGCCATAAACAGCCACAGTAAGCACTCACACCATGAACTGTCCAGGTATCATACGTTTGATCTGGAAATCCATCATTTTCAATCAAAGCATCATCATCCCTATCAAATTGTTCCATGTACTCCATAGCAGTACGAACTGCAGGCCACACATCAACCCCAAAGGACATGTCCTGTGTGGCAGCGAAGTCTCTATACACCTGAAGCACAAACTTCGGATTCAGATCTTTCCACTTGCTTGTATCATGTATATTATATGCATTCATTTCGTTCCATGGATCATGTGTCCCAAGATCATGAGGAATTGCTCCTCTGACCTTACGGATTCCAACATTACCCTCTGCCAAAAATTTTACTTTTCTCCCATCCTCACAGAGCACAGCTTTAGCAAAATCACGCTGAATATTGAGTTCAATTTTGGGAAACAACTCGAGAAGAGCAAATGATGCGTAGAAGTGAACATCATATGTGCACCACATGATATATTCTAGTCCTTCCAAATAGAGAAACCTACCAACATCATCATTGTTATTCTGGGGTTCCAGTAATGGGGGCTGTAAAGAGTGGTTGATATTTCCATCCTGAGTCATTAGTGATTCATCTTTGATTGGATAGTTCACATTTGGTGTTTCATCATTGTCTTCAGAACCAACACTAGCCACATGATAACCATTAGTTGTAGTATGCTTGACTGCACCTTCGTGGCTCACTTGGGCTTCAATAACATTGATATCAATGGTTTCCATTTCTTGTGATGGATGATGGCTCTCTCTCACATCTTCAGTCATTAAGGGAGAGTCTGTACCAAAACAAAAAAAAGGGACAAAATCTTCATGGTACGTATGGCTATGTTTTATGACTCATACAGCACCACCCCAAACCCCCACTCCCCTAAAAAGAGAGAGAAGAGAGAAAGAGAGAGATGAAACAACAAAATGATATCATAAGTGAGTATTAAAAATACATTCTGTTCTTATATTGTTGGATTGATCTATCATTATTTTATCAAGATGAGAAAAAACTTGCAACGAGACAGATTAGTACCAATCCAGACAGTTCCACCAGCAACCAAAAAGTAGAGCTCATTAAACAATGTGAACTTGTACCTGCAAATATTAAGCATGGCGTTCAGACTGAATATATTCCCAAAAATTACACATAGAATTTTAGCATGCAAGTACTAGAACAAAACACAGCCACGAAAGTTCATCTGAGTGGAATTAATATTCCTTGATGCTGATATATATTATGGCAAAATTTTCCTTGCCTTGCAGGCGCAAGGCATAATTAATACAAACTTTGCAGTGAGAAAACTCACAATGCTCTACTAATTCAAGAACTAATGCACGTGCATGCATATTTGCCAACAAATTTTACTGTTTCCATGTATATCACTCTCCTATAGCATAAGCACAAGTATTATAATATTTCAAAAGGTAGATATAAATAACTTATATGCGTGAACAATTTCTCAATGTTTTCATCAAGACAGTTTCTTGCACAACACACCCACTCAAGATTCCACACATAATGCCAATTACAAAAAGGTTATAGTTGCCAAAAGAGTTACCATTCTGGTAGCCTTTCATCCTTGAGGATAGGATTTTGCCATTTCTCAATCTCTTCCTCCCACCACTTGTAATCTGAACAACAGTTCAAAGATTTAGATTCCATGAAGACAGATACTATGGAAAGCTACAAAAGAGATGGAAAGGTACAATCTTAAGATTCAAGAAAGTTTCTGAACTGATTAAACTCTCCAAGCAGAATGATCAATAAGTCTTAATGAAAATATAAGCAAATCAGAAACATAAAAACATACTCTTCAGTGCATCATGCACCAAATTTTGAGCTGCTCTTTCAGAAGTGCCATAAAATTTTGTGTATCTCCTGCAATAAAAAGAAACAATATCTTAAAAACAGATTCCATGATGCTGAACACAGATAGTGATATGAGCATTTTTCAATCATTGTTAACTAAGATACAGCTCACAAAATTTAATCCATATCATAAATTACAAAAAGAATGAGGTTTGGTGTAATACATTATTTTGGTCCTTTAACGATCAAATGCTTGGTTCATGAGTTTCATAAAATTGACACAATATTCCCATAACCCCCCCCCCCCCTTTTTTTTTTTTTTAATGATCAAACTGCACTGTTTTTGGACTTCTTTATTTAATATATAAAGGACCAAAGTGTTCATTCTAGGAAAACTCATGGACCAAAAAGAATGAAAAGGGGGAATTTAAGTATATATTAGGTCACACCTGAGGGAGGTGATTTGCAATTTCACCATTATAATAAATGTACTTCTATGGAATCTCACAACTAACTATTGTGGAACCATAGTGTAAAACACCATGTGAATAAAGCCAAATAGAGTCTCATTCTCACCATCATCAGATCTGGGTACATAGGCCTGAGAATGTACGAAGAACAGCAAGCATAACCACGGTTAATAAATACAATATTTGGGGTTTGTTACAAGTCAAGTTTTTTGTATTTTGAGCCTAAAAATGTGAAAAACTCTATTCTGCTAAACTATTAAGTTCGAGTAATATAAGTTGAAGTTTCCCATTTGGAAAAAGAAGAAGAAAAGTATGATGTATAGATGAACACAATCAAATACTTAATTATGAGGCATCAAGGCAATGGCAAAGGTGTAACCAAGAGTGCAGAAAAATAGAAAAGCATGCACTGAAGAAGAAAAAGAAAAAGGTTCCTCATAGACTCACCTATGGTATGAGCTTCCCTTAGAAAATTTTATCTTTGGCGATGACCATGCAAGAGCAAATGCAACAGTACACTTTCCATGAGGTTCCACCCATGTGGAAGCAGAAACTGCAGCACAAACTGTCTCTCCAGGTGATGAAGGCATGCTTCGTCCACAATTAAAGTTCTCACGATCAAATTGTCCATCCTTGAGATATGGGAAAGCAAGTTAAATCAAATATTTAACTATAGTGATGCAGGAACACAATTAATTCCAATCCTTTTACACAAAGGCAAATATCAATAATTGAAAATGAATTTGGGAAAGACGCAGTATTGCACAAGATGGAACTCATAAACAGTAATCATGCTTGTCATTTTCAGGAAGCCTAGGGTCAACACTGGAAGTGTAAAAAAGCTGAAAAAACCAAGTTTTTCCCTGTTGAAACTTCTCTGTCTCTCTGATACCCAACTTGAACTTGGTTAGATCTCAAAAGAAATCTAGCCTATTGTTCAAGTTCACCTCACTGTTTTACAACCAAACTTGAGCCCAGTTCAACAGATAAAACAAGCCCCAAAAGGATATGGACTACTTTCTTATTATTTATGCAAATAATGATAACAGTGTTTTATTTTCATAATTTGTTAAAAAAAATAATAATACCGACAACTCACTTCATAATCCAGAGGGAAATAGTGGAGACAGACCCAGCATTATTCTCGTATGGGGTATAAGAGATTTGGTCCCACTGCTTCCTTTTCTTTTTCCCCTCACGTTCCTATATATGACTATTATGTTTCACTTTAGAACTCCATTTTGGACAATGACCTACTGTTGAAAAAAATCTTGTAATGCACTACAATCTAGAACTAATTTTAAGAAATTTATCATCAATACGAATTCAAGCATTCTAAAATTTTTTGCTAAAATTCATTAATAATCAAAGTCTATCAACCTTTAAAAAACCAAATACACAAACATAACTGAGCTCAAAATAAGCATGCTCACTAACATAATTGAGCCAATCACAAACATTCATTTCCATTTATTTATCACATGAGCTTATGATTTGTGTTCACACTTGTCCATTTATCTAAATAGATAAACACATATATGAACATGCTTCAATAGAACAGCCCTTCATAAGATGTTTGCTAACTGAAATTCTTCTTTTAAAGCCCAAATCACCATATCAATGAGATGAAGTTCCACACCAATAATTTCTAATTGAAATGCCTGTACAAAAAAGGGCATGCAACATTCACCGCCAAAAGTACAAAGAACTATTACCTGCACCCCAAAAGTACAAAGAACTATTACCTGCACCATTTTACCCCACATATCCTTTGCTGTGACACAAGATGTCTCAGACAGCCCAAAGCAAGGCAAGACAGTCACATTTACATTCTGCGTTTCACATGCAGCAATAGCAAAAGTAACTGGAGGGTTACCCTTTGCAGTCCTGCAACATTCTCATTACAGTTAGAAATGTTTCAAATTTAGTTACAACATTAACAACCTCAGAATAAATGCTACAATACCAATAATGGTGAAATGGACAAATGAATTCCAAAGCTCCACATGACAGCACAAATTTTCAAAAAATGCAAGTAAAAATCCCATGCATGAAATGCAACATGGATGGAAAAGCCATGTTACGAGTAATAAGATTCTTAAAAGGGAACGATTAACCGTTAGCAGACAAATGGTGATACCAACAATGAAATAATGGGCCCATGCCAACACTAGCACCAGTGTTAAAGGATGAACATTCAAGGCATCATGCATAAAAACTTATAGGACAACAGGAAGAGAGTGTGTAAGTACCGACAACTACAGCATCTTGTATGCCAAATAGGAGAAGCACATTGGGCAAAATAAGTAAGTGTACAATAAAAGAAACCAAAATTCAAAGCATCAGCAACTAGGCACACTAAATTCAATGCAGATCAACTATACCTTAATCTAAAACTATTTACACTCAATAATATGGCCTTTTTTATTTCATTTTGTTCCTTTTAGATTTCACTTGCCAAAAGGTCTAGTTGCCCCCAATTATCAAAGATGATGACAGTATAATATAAGTACATTAAGTTGGCAGCTTGCTAATGCAAAAGTTTAAGGTTTTAAGCCATCAAATCTTTTAAAACCGAAAGAAAATTATTCCCCCAACCCAAAAGAGGGCCCTACCTATTGATTAAAGCTAAAGTTGTATCTATTTGCCTAGCAGTATAGACCCTCAAAATCCACAGTTCATTTTCAATCAACTCTGTTGTAAACAAACCTCAATATAAGGTGTGACACTGATTCTGCTATATTCTTAAAATAAAGACACATATATGCTATAGATAATAGAGCTTTGTTTAGGTCATTTGATACTAAATATATTTTTAGCCTTCTGGCCACAACATTTTCATACATCTCTAATCTTCTGTGCTCCTACTATTTGAACTTATTCATTTTTTTTCCTCTGCTACTTCGATAAGCTTACATTAAACATGTCATAAATTTAACATATGATATCCCACATAAATTTTGTATCAGAAAGTGTGCAAAACATGGCTTTAAAAAGCCTACAGACATATACAAAGATTCTCATGTCTAATATGTAAAGTTTTGGAAAAATTTTATACCATGTGAATAAGGCATCTTCTGATACAGAAGTTCTTTCTGCCTTTCATGACAAGATATTTCCTTTTTTTCTTGATTGTGCGATTCTGCCCTCAATTATCAGGGTGCCAGCTCTAAACTTTTATTTGGTCTTTTTTATTTTATTATTTTTTTTTTTAATGAATTCCATGACACCCACCCAAAAAAGTAAAAAACAAAAAGAAGAAGAAAAGCCACCTTGAGATAATTTCCATTGAATTCAACCAAGGAAACAAACAAATCACGTCTGTGGACATGGATTCTATAGGTAATCGGCATCAAACCATTTTATGCTTTGTTTTTTATTTTCATTTTTATTTTTAAGGTATATTTTACAGAAACCCATTTGTACTGCCCCAGCGTTTTCAGTGACTTATGCATAGACATATGATCATTTATCTTAATTTCATTTTCACCTCTAGTTTCCATTATCTGTAAGCACCATCTAAATTGATAAATTTAGACATAAAGCTTCTCCTTGCCTTGCCTCCATCTCTTCTCTCTCTCTCTCTCTCTCACATTTCTTCCCTATTCTTGTGGAAAAAAATTGAAGGTAGGAACTTCGCTCCATTTTCAATCCCTAAAACATTGAAACGACCAAGAGAAATATGCAAACCAACCGTCATATATAGCTATTAAGGTTTGATGACTTGCTTGTGATGTAGAAGTACACCAGAGACTCCATCTTCACCTCTGTTAAAGAAATAGAACATGTCAGTACACATGAATATGCATTGATATAAGAAACAATGGGCAGTTATGAAATATACTAACATGAATGGTTCATTCACATGATCTCCTGACAAGTGTGAGACTCCTCCAATTGAATTCTGCACAAGTCACACATTGACTTAACATTCTATGAACTGTGACATCTACAAACAGCCAGAAGAGTATACAATTGATTAACTGAAAGGAAAACTCACCGCCCATGTAAAGAGAAGGCTAACTTTCGCTCTTTCCTTCCCAGTGTTTACCAACTACAGCAGAAATAAATATTGCAATGTTGTGAGACAGCCAATAAAAAATCAGTTCATAAATTCATGTGTTTAAGGAAATATAGCCCAATTCTAAGATGCAGGCATGATCATCAATACAGTTTAACTCCCTGCCAATTATATGTTTCAACCTATACAGTAGAGCACCTAGAAGTTCCAAATTGACTGGGTAATATGACTGGAATCTTCTAATTTTAGCCTAGGTCAGTGAAAAGATCCAACAATCACTCTTTTGACACAGGTAACATCTGAACTGATTTGTCTGATGCAATATAAAGCTACAATAATAATTATTCAGTATCATAGTACTTGCACCACATTTTCTGTTCTGAAAACAACACAAACAAAGCTTGCCCATAAATGTTGCAATGACAAGAAATTGAAATAATTCAAACTCACAATCTCTTGGTTCAAGTCAGTTGGTACCTCAGAAACACACTTAACTCTAAGGTAAGCATGCTATGTATAAGCCAAGGAATAAAAACCCAATAATTTATGGATCAACTGAAACAAGTTTCCATTTTTCCCCCTCTATTTGTTTAGAACAACAGCTTAGCTCATTAGGTAGAACCAAATCCACAATATCTATTCCATTGAGCCCATCCAGCTACATGTTATAATCAACTTGTACGACGCAAATTCATCAAAGTTTCTTTATTTTGTTGATGTTTTGAATGCCTAGGAATTATGTCTCAGTACTTTAAAAACCTTTAGGCATTTCATTTCTTCAGATTCCAATGTTTATCATTTTTCTTTTTTTTTTTTATAAGAATTCAATGTCCACTTCCCAGAGTTAGAAAACCGCATGTTCTATTTATATCTAGAATTGCACATTATAAGAATTGCATGGGAAGTTTACATGATTAATTTAAAGAACAAAATATTTTTGTATGCTTACAAGAGAAATTGAAAAAAAAAAAAAAAAAAAGAAAACATAATTATAATAATAAATCCATAAAATACTTAAAAACAAAAAACCATATACTTATTCAGTAGACATAGATAAGAACAATCAATTTCCCAAATTTATCCCTGCCATGAGAATTAAAACTCCCAAATTATATTGACACAACTTTCATCTTTAGATTTTTCATGGAAGTATAAGTCTAGATTTTGCCTATTCAAAGAAAAGCAAAATATTTTATGAGTTTCATGACTTGTACTTCTAACCTTCAAATTCCAGGTGAATGAATAAGTCCAAGTGAAAAAATAAATAAAATAAACATTAAATAAATTGCCAAGGGAGTAAAATAGTAAGTCACAAAATCAACAAAACAACCAGTTGTCCAAACTTTAAAAATACCAGTGCAAGGACTCCAATAACCACAGAAAATAATATCTCCATTTTTTATCAAAAAATTTAAACAAGAGAATATAGAGATGTGAAGAAAATGGTTCTACAGAAAATATGACCTCAGATCAGGTTCAAGCCCTAAGCCCACATTTATGCATAACTTGTCATGGCTTAAAGAATCAGTAGTTTACATCCCTTTCCTGAGGTTATTAAGATTCATTTCATCTAAGCTAATCAAACGCTAGAAGTTGAATGAATACCGTATAGACAAAAACAGCGGTAGGAAGACTGCTGTCTCTATAATTATGAGGTATGAATGGTGATATTTGTCTACAAGAGACTTTCAGGTCAGGGTCTGGTTCACCTGAAAGGCAAGAGCACAAACATTAGAAGAAAACTTCAAGAGGAATGCATCATATTCTTGCAAATAGAAATAATAAACCAGAAGAATACCATCATATATTGTCCATGCCCTAGGAAATAAAGCATGATATGTAGAATGCTGACCACTTAAGTTCCAGCCCCACGATGATATACCCTGATCACCAGCTTTCCTGTGAAAGATTATACCAAAATTAGGATATGAATCACCTCTATCCCCAACTCTACAAATTTCAATTCAAAAAAACATGCAAACACCATGTTAAAAAACACATTTGCAATTATGATACATGGCTTCTTTATGAACACTACCAAAGCTTCACAAAGTCTTCATCTTACCCCAAACCTTCATGTTGGCCAGGAGCCAACACTGATGCATAATTTTTGTTCCCTCCATCTCGAGATATAAAAATCTGCAGTTTTGGAAAACCATGAATCAGATTATCATGACCAAATTCAAGTTCTAAATATACAAAGTGCATCAATCATCCACCAGCAGGTGAAAGGAGAGAGAGATTCTTATGAAGGGGACTATGAAAATAGAGAACTACAACTAAAACAGACAGTTTATTTAACACATTGCAGAAATTACCATACAGCCCTCATCAACAATAATATTGTGAGGACACATATAAATATTAGTTTGACTACCTTAACTGGCAGTCAACCATCTTACCAGGTTTGGAATTTTGACATTAATCATTACTAATATCATGGCTGCAAAACCAGCTATTAAGAGTTGCAGGGTACCGGTTAATGAAGTTGCAACATATGCCAGAAAAAAGCATAAAAAAATATAGTTCCAAGTTTCTTCCACTTTTTACAGCATCAGAAGGGACAATATTCAGAAAATGAGATTTTGGCCATGTACGGTGAAGACCATTTACTTGCCAGTGGTAAGAAATGGTGTGTGCTCCATGTTGAAGCACTTGCATAAGCATATAGATGTAACCATAGGGAATTCATGAATAACATATAACATCACTGCTCAAACAGATATAACCATTCGCATCAATAAACAGAAAAGCATATAGCACAAAGATGGCAGTTCAAGCGCAGAGATTTACAGAGAACTGATTGGCCATGACTGGTGAAGCATCACGTATACCAGGTGCGATTTGCCACTGCCTGAACTCACCTCTAAAACCTCTAGATATGCTTCCGCTTCTGTATTTCAAAGCAAGAATGATAATATCTGAGAGAGAAACTAAAGAAAACAATAAAAAGAACTGAAGCATCACATTTGACCCTTTCACATACCCCATTCCTCCAAGTGGAACCCCTTGAGAAGCCGATGGCTTGCAACGTTCCCGGGTGAACGGATCTATAGGTGCTTTCTAACAATCAAGGAATATGCAATTTTAATGACGCATCTAGTTTCCAATGCACATTATAAGGAAAGGAAAACAAGCAACCTCTGCATTATGAAAATTAAGAGAGTTACCCTTCCATAAGATGCCTCTTCCCTGACATAGGACCACAATCGTATACCCAGTCGAACCTAATATTTTGAATTCAAATCCCAGTTAGAGAGGGAGAAAAACAAGGCAGGGAACAGTTGAAAAAGAAATCTATATACTGGAAATATGGAATAACCAAACTTCTCTATAAAACCACTTTCCTCATTCCATAAAGACCATCTCACCATTTTAATTGCTTCCCTAAATGTGACACTAAATTCTTTGAGAATATTGGCGTGGCTGTTTAATCTCCTTCTCCAGGCCTGCTCTGGTGGGGCAGCACTATCAAAATCAAACTACACAATGATAGTGGAAAAAATTAGTTCAGGTGAGTAGAACTAAATGTCTTCAATAACAACTATCAATTTCAGGACAAAATTGTACAGCTAAAACTACCATTTAAGAGATAGAACAATAGCATGCCTAACCTACCAAATACCAATCAAATATTTCCTAGTGGAGGTACTTAAATAATTTGTCAGTATCAAGCATTTATATATATATATATATATATATATATATATATATATATATATATATATAAAACCTTTTAAGACTATGCAGCGAGTTCGGACCCAACCGATAAAAACAAACTTGCTCCATTAATTGATGAACATATCAAACCATTGCTTTTAAGTTTTAATTATAATTCTAGATTTCTAAGTCGATAATTAAATTCACAAAATTGAGTATAGATAAATTTTACTTTGGGAAAATCTAAGAGAATTTGATGATGCCCATCCATATAAAACTGCTTAAAATACCCATCATTTGCATAAGAAATTGACCAAGAATTATATCTCCAAACTGTATTGACTTTTCTTTTTCTTTTTCTTTTCTTCTTGTAAAAATTTTCTCATCAAACAAACAGAAGGAAATGAATAACAGAAACACTCACACACACACACACACACAGAGGAAGAGAAAGAGCTTACTAATTGCAAGGTGGTTCTGCTGATATACTCCTCAGGCGGCCATGAATTCTTTCTACAGTGAAACAAATTGCTAGTAACCATCTTCGATTACTTCACAGAGTCTGCTGTCTTCACAAACTCAAAATTTACAACTCCCTCACAAAATTATACGCGCAAGTTCCTTCTTCCTCAAAGCTAACAATAAAACCAAATGCTGCCTTAACCTCTAAACAACAACAAACAAAAGTGTATACCAAAATCCAAGTAAACTTCACTGTCAACAACAGCAACAATAGCCCAAAACTACGTTTCCTTCAAAGATCTTTTCTCTTCTCTCTCGATGCCTTGTTTGGATGAGAGATCGAGCCGAACTGGCACCGATTCAGTGAAATAGGATCGGATTTCTCGGAGCCGCGTAATTAAAAAAAAATCTAAAAAATTAGAAAAATTGGACTGAACGATTTTGATTGGTTAATGACTTAATTGCTAAAAAAATGGAGAAATATCAGAAAATTCAATTTTGTTGGAGTTGCGGTGTTGGTGTGGCGTGGCATGTAGAAGATCAGCCGCCTGGACCCTTCAGTGCCAGCAACTCCGTCTCGGTGGTCGCCAGGTGGGGCAAAGTTTATTATTTTCAAAAATTAAAAAATAAAAATAAAAATAAAAGCGGTAGCTTCCCTCTCTTACAAGATACATATAATAAAGAAAGGGATGCTAATGTGATGATGATGGATAATTAGCTGGTGTGCAGTGTGTACGCCATCAGGATTTGTTAATTTAATTATTCATTAAGTACTATTATTAAATTTTAATTAATTTGGTTTTTCTTGTTAAATACTGCTACGTACATGTAGTGAATTAAATAAAACAAAAAAGGGTGCTAAATTTAGGATTAGAAAATGAATGGGTTTGGCAGGCTGCGTGCTTGTGGTGGGTAATGCTGATTTTCGTTTTTCTTCTTACGATGGAAAGTAGATGATATGTCTGATATGGATGGTTTTTCAACTTTCAATATATGCATGTTATGGTAATGGATCTATGGTCCTCGAATTTATATTTGATTTTGATTCAATGTTGGCCACGTACAAGATAATAAAGAAAAATTCATTATTGATGTGGCAAGCGAATATGCTTTAACTATAAAATTTGACAGAAAGATTTTAATATGCATTTATATCGAAGTTGAAGAAATTTAAAAAAAAAAATGAATTCAAATACCATAATATGAATATGTTAAAAATTTGAGAACTATAGATAAATTAACTGTATGATATATAAAATAATAAATAGGGCATTATTAACCGTAATTAGTGAAAAAATTTACGAGTAAAATAGATTATATTTTTATAAATTTTAATATTTTTAAATTTAAATTTGAATGATGAACAAGTCTATAGTTAAATTTTAAAAAATATATTCACCTATAATATTTTTCATAAATTAAAACTAACAATCCAATTAACCAACAAGTCTTGTATTAAATTTTTAATATTTAATGTCCACAAGATAAAAACATGATTATTAGATCAATAATAATCACGTTTTGAATCCTAAACCTTAATATTTAGCATTATGTGATGATTAGACATAATCTCTCTCTCTCTACATATATAAGTTTAGAAAATTTCTTGGCATGTGTCAAATATAATTTTTTCAAAAGTTAAGTTTATATCTCAACTTATTAAAAATTGTATCAACTTATTAAAAGCTAAGTTAATATGAAATCAATTCATTGATTTTTTTTAAGTCATTTTATTTTAGGAGTTTTAATTAAAATTTTATATAAATTAATATATATGATAACTTTTTTTTTTCAATTAACCAATATATGATATCTTTTTATTATTAAGTACTATAAACTGTGATTATTATCAAATGATGATATTTTTTTTATTAACTCTTATTAAATTGAAGATATTTTTATTATAATAATGTAGAGTACTCAAATTTTAAATCATCATTGTTTCGAACATCAAATTGAAATGAAAATTAATCTATCAAATTTTTAATCCATTTGAATTAGTAGTTAAAAATTAATATTCAAAGTAATATTTTAAAATTCAACGATTAATAATTTAAAATTATAATTAAAATGTTAAAAATTAAAATTTCAAGGTTTAATCATCTAACAACTTGTTACAAAATAATAACCATTAATCATTGATTGTCAATCACTAACAGTTGATTGTCAGCATTGAATTAAACATATTCTTAATTTAACTATTCAAATTTTTTAATATGATTTGAAAAATATAAAAATTTTATTATATGAAAATTTAAGAATGATCATTGAATACATAAAATTAAGAAGTAATTTGAGTAAAAAATAAGATAATCCACTAGGACCACTACACATCACACATCTCAACTTGATGCTTCCCAAACTTAAATGCCCGGCAAAAGATGAACTTGACCATCGCCAATCTAAGCAAAATTATTAAGGAAACAGAGAATACTTGTGTTTGACAACTGACAATTGTTTAATATTTTTTGTTTTAATGGACCTGAGAATAGAATCAAGAACAATTGTCATGGCTAAAAAAAAATCAAGAACAATTATTTCAACGGCTGTGATAAATTAGATAAAATAAATAAATAAGCATTTCAAATTTTTATACTAAAAATTTATATTTTAAAAAATTAATTGATAAAAATTTATTTTTTTATGATTTTTCTGAGTTATAACAACTCGTTATGATTATGACTCAAATTTTTAATGAAATTTAGAAGAAAATATTTTTTATTTTATATGTAAAAAATATTTTTTAATTGAGTAAAAAATTATTTCATATGTAGGTTATAATTCTTATAATTTTTTTTTTTTTTGCACCAAATCATTCTTATAATTGATAATGGTAACTTTATAAATAGAAATATGATGAAAGGTGTTGTTTGACTTTTATCATGTATGCAATTGATTGTTGCCTTGTAACTGAATTGGGGTTTTTACACGATAGGTGAGTTACCCAATCGGTGAGCTAAACAATTGTTGAGATAAATTTGCGGTAGAATTATAGTTGCTATATCTGATTAAGAGAAAAACGTAAAAATTTATAATTTTATCCCTCTAAAAATTATAATATATTAATTTAATAAATTAATCTTTTAAAAAAGCGAAAATATATCTATTAAGAGACTAAATGTTATTTTTCTATTTTTTTATTGTTGTGCTTATACTTTGATTTCCCTAACAAAACTAATTTTTTATTCAAGCACTAAAAAAAGGTAAAAATAAGAATATAATAGCAATAATTTTTTTTATAAATTTTAAATAATAACGGTAATAAATTATTAGCAAAAATAATACCAATTCTATATCTATACATACTAAAAAATAAAAGAAAAACTAACTTAAAAGTTATATTTACAAAATTTTGCGCCATATATTAAATGACTTTGAAAAAATGAACTTATCTTGTCAATTTTTTAAGCTTGATTCGTATATTTTTATTTATATTAATATTTAAAATTATAAAAAATAATATTTAAATTTAATAAAAAAAATATTAATAATGTATACACTTTTAATGAATTTATAAAGAAAATTAAAAATTTAACTTTTGAACAATTTGATTTTTTTTTTTTTTAATTTATACTCGGTCCATGAAGGGTTATCGTAAATTGTTATCCTCTTTAGGATCGAAACTCATGAGTTTGAATCGGATTGTAGTTAAATTTATATTAAAAAATATCAAATCACACAAGAAAAATTATTTATCATCAATGATATTTTCCATTGGCAAAAAAAAAGAAATGATATTTTCCACCGCCAACCAAATTAGACTTCCAAACAGTGAGTCCAGTGACCAAGGCACCGACAAAAAGGACGATAAAGCCGTTGGACAAAGCCATAAAGAAAGGAAGAAAAAGTGGAGTAGGTTAGATTGAAGAATGGTGTTTTGGTAAACATTAGGATCTGTGAGTAGGGCCAATCTGACAATTTCTTTTGGCTCCTTCTCTCATCTGGCAGTGTCAGCTGTTTCTGTGATCTTACTGACCCGATTCGGAGTTTTGGACCCAAAAAGCTTGGCCTGGGGTTTCCCTTTTGTATGCTATTCATACATATGCTAAAGAAAGTAGAAAATTCTTCTTCTACCTAATTAGTTTATACATACTGACATTAAAAACGACACTCGTTAGCCTAATAAATAAAGGTTTAAATATTTTCTTAGAAAAAATAAATAAATAAATAAAAGGTTTAAAATTCCATTATTAAACTATTCTAAAAATATGTGTTTATGAAAATATAAAATCAGTGTTCCTCTAAAAAAAATATAAAATCAGTTTTTTTTTGTCTTTTTAATTATTTTGCCTTATGAATTGTATGAAAAAATAAACAAACATTTAGCATCTGTTCGAATTAACTATTAAAACTAATATTTAATGTTTAAGCTTCTAATCACTAATATGAGATATTTAGTAAAATTAGAAATTGAAGTAACATTTTAAAATCTAATGGTTAATGAATCAAAATTATAATTGAAATGCTAAAAATTATAATTATCAATCACTGACTACCGAGAATTGACAACAATTATTAACTGTTAACATTTAATCCTCTCCTCAATTACCATTAATATAAAGGAGAGCCTTATTGATTTTTTAATTATAAAATCCTTAATCATATGGATGCAAACAAACAAATGAATGCACGATAATAATAATAATTAAATAAATGGTCGAGATTTGAAAAAAGAGAGAAAGGGTTTTTAAAATAGAAGTTGATAGTAATGCAATTCAATCATCATGCTAATTATTTGTATGATCATAATTGTATATTATCAAAACTTATTATCCATTTAATTGCCTCTCCAAAATTGGCACGTATCCAAGATTCTGTTTACTAAAGTAGGTGGACATCTCACATAACAAATGGCACTCGCGCATTTGCTTAATTAATAAGTTTTGCACGGCAATGTAATTCATAAGCAACCTCTCGTGTTTAAAAGGATAAATACAACACCCGTAAAATTTGATATACCAATTGACACTTGAATTTATACTTTTTAAAATTAATATTTTTAATCTATAAATTAATATCAATGAAAATAATATTAAATTTTAAGAGATTAAAATGTTTTACAATATAATAATGATTGTAAGTATATTTTAAGATTTTAGAAATAAAAGTATTGTGTAAACTAAAATATTAAGCATTAGAATTTTATAAAATTGTTTTACAAACAATGGCTAAAATGTTGATTATTAACAAATTTCATGAATTAAAAAATATTAGTTATTTGGCCAAAAAATTAAAAATATTAATTTTGAAATAATAGGGATTAAACGATTAATTCTATCAAATTTTGGATATGTTAAAATAAGTTACTCTCTGTTAAATATAAAATTGAAAACTTAAATCCTAATTGAAATTAAATTATTAGAATAATAATAGGTTTTATAATAAGAAAAGTAAATTGATTGACTTTTTTTCCATGAGCTTGCTTTGTCGAACTTGCAAGATGAAAAACATTGTCAAAAGAGTTAGATCTAGTGTTTGGCAAAGATTATACGATGCTCAAGTTGCTGATGAACTTGTATTTAATGTGGCCGAGGAGAAGGGATTTCCATCTTATATGGCTTGAATATTTAGAGAGAAAAAATGGAGATGATATAATAAAATCCAAACTATCTTTTCATGATGTCTTTCTTTGCTTTGTATATCATTGAGTTAGTGGGTATACGGGATGTGATTCCAACAGTGAAAGAAATACTTTTGACAATGATATAATCAGCGTCAGGTTGTTGCCTAGTTTAGAGCTAGTATTGGCTGTGTATCTAGTCACTCATAGTTTATAAAGTCACGAATAGAGGGATAAAACATTAAAAAAAAAAGGGTGAGCCACTAATGAACTTCCTATTTGATGATGAGCTAGCAAAGGCAAAGAGCGAAGATAAGATATCGATTTTTTTAAGAGTGAACGTTCTCTTATTAGACTTTTTTTAGACGGGTCTTATTAAATATACTTAGTGTGTGATATGCTCAAATATTTTGGACTTTATTTGATCTTAGTCCATTTTAAAGGATATATTTTCATCCTCATCAAATAATTTTATTTTTACAAAATCACAAAATTTCAACAATATTTTCGACTAATATCATTTGGTTTATTTGACAAATTTAATTGATTTAACAAAAAAAAAAAGCATAGTTGAAAAACTTAAATCGGACTCGACGCATCTTTCTAATTTCAATTAACTATTTATGGCCAAAAAAATTCAATTACCGACTTTTACAAATGGTTCCAATTGGATTTTAAAGTCAGTGTTCGTAATTCATTCATCAAAGTCAAATTTTCATAACCAACGGGAAAAGAAAATTTTTATGACCTCAGGAAATCATCCATCTGATCAAATTGTGAGACTTTATGGATTTTATAATCATTCAAAATTTGAAGGAAACAAAAGGTCTTAGTCAAAACTCAAAACTAAGAAAACACGACATCTAGAAATCCAGACAAATTTTATCACTATATTAGTAAATTCACACTTATGTTAGTTTAGTGTTAAATTTTTTTCTCCTACTGCTAAAAAAAATCCATATATTGAATTGATCCATTTTACTATCTTTTTGCTAAAAAAAAATCACATATTAAATATAATCACAAAATATTTTTTTTTTCTTTACATAAATATATAAATAAATATTTATCTCCTAGTATAAATGGACTTTTTCTTTTTTCTTTTCGTTTATATAGTATGAATGTTTTTGTTTTAGTATACTTCTTGATGTATTTTATACATTACAAATGTTTTAGTTCTATCAAATAAGTTGATAAAAATTTAATATAATATATAAAAATTAACATGTGATATCACATCATTATTAAATCTATACAATAATCCTATCAAATAAGCAGATAAAAATTTAATGTAATACACAAAAATTAACAAGCAATACCATATCACTATTAAATCAAATTAATGAATCAAATCTCTATTCTACTATCAATTAGATTTAAATATAAGAACCTGAATTTTTAATTATTTTAAACATTTTAGTTTACAAGAAAATAAAATTATTTAATTACATTGCTATATTTATATTTTAAAATTTATATTTTTATTATTATAATTTTGGATTATTGTGATTTTGAAATATTATTTAGTTGTGATTTTATATTATTTTAAAACTATCAATTTAATTTAAAGAATTATTCTCAAAATTTAAGAAAATATTAATTTTAATTTGTGTTATTTAAAGTTTAAGTTGTTGTTGTCGTTATTATTATTATAATAAAAAAATTATATATGTGGCTTGGCTGTCTAATTGGTCCATTTTGGACCAATCAAAAAAATTTTGCTTGGTGAGGCTGTCGAGTATTAGAGCGGAGAGAGAGAGATCTATGGGTGTTGGAGCACCTACCTCTAGTTAGCAATGGATTGCATCACCACCAGCCAGCTTGACCTTCAGCAATCTCAGATGGACCATTAGTGGCAAGATCATACTGCATGATACAGTGAATGTTCTATACAATGCTTTTTTGGTGACTCAGACTTTTCAACACTATTTTGATAATTTCTTCAACGGCCGTGGTATCATTGAAAGCTCTCTTCATGGGCTTCTATTTGATACCAACCCCCACCAGTAAACGTGGCTGGTGGAAAAGGAATTAAGCTCTAAAAAAAAAGTTACTGAAACTTTAAGGCCCGATTTCTGGCAATTGGTGGTGAGTAGGAGAAAGTGACATGCATTTTTGGACTTTTAGTATCAAAACAAGTTAATTGGCATGATTATTGACCTCCAAAGCAAAGCATTCAAAAATGGTAGCTGTTCTCGATCGACAGCAACTTCGATGGCCCAAATTCTAGCAACTTTGTTTTGATGTTCTCGACATGTTTTGATCCTTCATTGGATTGGATTTTGCGTAGGTAAGTCCCAAAACTTTGAATTTCAACATGTTGTTTGAATTTTAAACCGATTGTTGGTGTGCGTATATATATAAATTATAATTATGTTCTTAGTGTTAATTTAATGGTGTTTGTGTTCCTTAAATGAAATGACTAAACTAAATATAATTAAATGATTTGACTTCATTGAAAGATTAATTTTGGTACCAATATATTGATAATTTTATATTAAAAGAAGAATTTCCTATCATTATAAATTCCACGTATTTGTTGAAATCCGCTATTATTATCAATGAATTTTAACAATAAGATTAATTTATCTTGTTAATAGTAAATTAGTTTTAATCGAGTTTACTTCACGAAAATTTTTATAGATACATAATAATAATATCATTATGTGAGTCTATATTACTTTTAGTTGAGTATTAAAAGGAAATGTCTCTTTTACACAAGCTACTTCTTGGTGCTTATATGTAGTAATTACAATGAATTAAAATGCTTATTAAATTAATTTTAATTTTATTGGAAAATTAGTTTATTATATTTATGCATAAAAAGTAAGATTTAAAAGAATTAAAATATTTGTATTGATTTTAAATGGTTTATAAACTTTTATTAATAAAAGAGTTTATTTATACAATAAATTATTAAAGGGTTTTAAAGGAAAATAATGTTTTCTTTCAATACACAATTATTCAAACCATTTCTAAAAGTCTTTATATGGATGAATTATCAACTAAATAACTTATTTTAAACAATATTGTATGAATTGAATTGATGAGTTTGGAGACCAAAAATAGGGTCATTGAGTTGCTGGATTGTTGTGAATGGTGATGGCCATTTATAAGTGTTTATTTTCTTTTGTTCATGTGGAGTAAAATCCTATTTATAGGGGAGATTTTGTAGAAATTTCAGTAAAATTTTTTGAGTCATGTTAGGATTAACAATTATGATTCAAGTTCTCTATTTTGATAATCTTGTATATTATTTAACATTGGCGTTTCAAGTGTCTTTCTAACTATCAAATAACACGCTCCAATAAAAACTATATGAGTTCTGTCAAGTTTGTGAGTTATATGACTACAACCCTATGTATTAGATATTTAGTTAGATTAAGAGAGCTAGATAGGGGGTTAGTTCTATAGATGGAGGTTATTGTTGTTCTTATTAACTAATTCTTATTTGTGGTTAATTATATGTTTGTTTGTTTGGTTGGCATAATACATTAGCAATTTTGACATTTGAGCAGTATATTATATTGATAATGTATTATATGATTATTGTTGTTCTTATCAACTAATTCTTATTCTTGGTTGATTATATGATTGTTTGTTTGGTTGGCATAATGCATTAGCAATCTTGACATTTGAGCGGTATGTTATATTGATACCGTATAACTCATTGAGTAGAATACTTATTCATATTCAAATTTTTTTCTAGGTTGCAAGTCAAGCTTGCGAAGAAATTTTAATTGAATTAGTCATGCCTTTCATTTTTCGGCAGTGTATTGTACTTTATTACTCATTTATATAATAAATTTTATCTTGCTCTGTATTATTAAAATTCTTGTACTTCGCACAATTATTTTTTATTATCTATAATTATAATTTGTTTGATCGCTATGTATTATGTTAAGTAAAAACTTAATATTGATGTGATTGAGATGATAATTCTAAGTGGAATTGATGTGATATTTGGTAAGTTTTGCTTATCAAATAAGTTTATAGCCTTGATTTTGCGGTAATTTACGCTATCACATTGTTATTTTATCGTTTTGTGAATAATCATACATATTACATGTTTAAAAAGCTTTATATTTTTTCTTCTTCGTATCAATCACATGCCTTTAGAATCAAATTGTAACATTAAATTTTAGGTCAAATTAGCAATATAAAATCTTCATTTATGTAAAAATTAATATAATGCATACCAATTTGAAAAAAAAATTAATACTATATATATATATATAGTATAGAGATAACCATGATACCGCATCATTATATAAATTAAAAAATATAAAAGAAAACATTATTCCAACGTTAAGAATTGTTTGATTTAATAGCATATTTTGACCGTTCCCACCTTGGAGCCTCAATTTGTAATTTTATATATATCTTATATGCGCAATGGTTCCGCTAGCTCGACTTTATATATATATATATATATATATATATATATATATATATATATATATATATATATATATATATATATATATATATATATATACCTTTTAGAAAAATTTCTTATGATCTTTTATTTAATAATAATGTTAGAGACTGTATCTCTCAAGCAAAAATAAAGATTTCTCTATTTCTTTTATAAAGGGATAAATGAATGTGATTGTTCATTCTCTTGCAAATATGACAAAACCATTAATTTGTCCTTATGTTTCTTTTATAACTCCTTAGTTCTTGGAGGAACACTTGATATTGGATTTTAATAATTCAAGCAAATGAAAGATATTTACATTTAAAAAAATGTTAAAAAACATATACGTGTGTTTTTTTTTTTCTGAGAGACATATACATGTGTTTTTATATTATATAATTTTATATAAATTGTATTCTTGGCTTAATGATATATATAAATTGTAACTACCGATAATTGACAACAATTCTTAATTGTTAGCATTTAATCCTCTCCTCAATTGCCATTAATTTAAAGAGAGCCTTATTGGTTTTTTAATTATAAAATCCTTAATCATATGGATGCAAACAAATAAATGAATGCACGATAATAATAATAATAATTAAATAAATGATTAAGATTTGAAAAAAGAGAGAAAGGGTTTTTCAAATAGAAGTTGATAGTAATGCAATTCAATCATCATGCTAATAGTTTGTATGATCATAATTGTATATTATCAAAACTTATTATCCATTTAATTGCCTCTCCAAAATTGGCACGTATCCAAGATTCTGTTTACTAAAGTAGGTGGACATCTCACATAACAAATGGCACTCGCGCATTTGCTTAATTAATAAGTTTTGCACGGCAATGTAATTCATAAGCAACTTCTCGTGTTTAAAAGGATAAATACAACACCCATAAAATTTGATATACTAATTGACACTTGAATTTATACTTTTTAAAATTAATATTTTTAATCTATAAATTAATATCAATGAAAATAATATTAAATTTTAAGAGATTAAAATGTTTTACAATATAATAATGATTGTAAGTATATTTTAAGATTTTAGAAATAAAAGTATTTTGTAAACTAAAATATTAAGCATTAGAATTTTATAAAATTGTTTTACAAACAATGGCTAAAATGTTGATTATTAACAAATTTCATGAATTAAAAAATATTAGTTATTTGGCCAAAAAATTAAAAATATTAATTTTGAAATAATAGGGATTAAACGATTAATTTTATCAAATTTTGGATATGTTAAAATAAGTTACTCTCTGTTAAATATAAAATTGAAAACTTAAATCCTAATTGAAATTAAATTATTAGAATAATAATAGGTTTTATAATAAGAAAAGTAAATTGATTGACTTTTTTTCCATGAGCTTGCTTTGTCGAACTTGCAAGATGAAAAACATTGTCAAAAGAGTTAGATCTAGTGTTTGGCAAAGATTATACGATGCTCAAGTTGCTGATGAACTTGTATTTAATGTGGCCGAGGAGAAGGGATTTCCATCTTATATGGCTTGAATATTTAGAGAGAAAAAATGGAGATGATATAATAAAATCCAAACTATCTTTTCATGATGTCTTTCTTTGCTTTGTATATCATTGAGTTAGTGGGTATACGGGATGTGATTCCAACAGTGAAAGAAATACTTTTGACAATGATATAATCAGCGTCAGGTTGTTGCCTAGTTTAGAGCTAGTATTGGCTGTGTATCTAGTCACTCATAGTTTATAAAGTCACGAATAGAGGGATAAAACATAAAAAAAAAAAGGGTGAGCCACTAATGAACTTCCTATTTGATGATGAGCTAGCAAAGGCAAAGAGCGAAGATAAGATGTCGATTTTTTTAAGAGTGAACGTTCTCGTATTAGACTTTTTTTAGACGGATCTTATTAAATATACTTAGTGTGTGATATGCTCAAATATTTTGGACTTTATTTGATCTTAGTCCATTTTAAAGGATATATTTTCATCCTCATCAAATAATTTTATTTTTACAAAATCACAAAATTTCAACAATATTTTCGACTAATATCATTTGGTTTATTTGACAAATTTAATTGATTTAACAAAAAAAAAAAGCATAGTTGAAAAACTTAAATCGGACTCGACGCATCTTTCTAATTTCAATTAACTATTTATGGCCAAAAAAATTCAATTACCGACTTTTACAAATGGTTCCAATTGGATTTTAAAGTCAGTGTTCGTAATTCATTCATCAAAGTCAAATTTTCATAACCAACGGGAAAAGAAAATTTTTATGACCTCAGGAAATCATCCATCTGATCAAATTGTGAGACTTTATGGATTTTATAATCATTCAAAATTTGAAGGAAACAAAAGGTCTTAGTCAAAACTCAAAACTAAGAAAACACGACATCTAGAAATCCAGACAAATTTTATCACTATATTAGTAAATTCACACTTATGTTAGTTTAGTGTTAAATTTTTTTCTCCTACTGCTAAAAAAAATCCATATATTGAATTGATCCATTTTACTATCTTTTTGCTAAAAAAAAATCACATATTAAATATAATCACAAAATATTTTTTTTTTCTTTACATAAATATATAAATAAATATTTATCTCCTAGTATAAATGGACTTTTTCTTTTTTCTTTTCGTTTATATAGTATGAATGTTTTTGTTTTAGTATACTTCTTGATGTATTTTATACAGTACAAATGTTTTAGTTCTATCAAATAAGTTGATAAAAATTTAATATAATATATAAAAATTAACATGTGATATCACATCATTATTAAATCTATACAATAATCCTATCAAATAAGCAGATAAAAATTTAATGTAATACACAAAAATTAACAAGCAATACCATATCACTATTAAATCAAATTAATGAATCAAATCTCTACTCTACTATCAATTAGATTTAAATATAAGAACCTGAATTTTTAATTATTTTAAACATTTTAGTTTACAAGAAAATAAAATTATTTAATTACATTGCTATATTTATATTTTAAAATTTATATTTTTATTATTATAATTTTGGATTATTGTGATTTTGAAATATTATTTAGTTGTGATTTTATATTATTTTAAAACTATCAATTTAATTTAAAGAATTATTCTCAAAATTTAAGAAAATATTAATTTTAATTTGTGTTATTTAAAGTTTAAGTTGTTGTTGTTGTTGTTATTATTATAATAAAAAAAATATATATGTGGCTTGGCTGTCTGATTGGTCCATTTTGGACCAATCAAAAAATTTTTGCACCACCTCCAATTAGTAGTGGATTGCACCACCACCACCAGCCAGCTTGACCTTCAATAATCTCAGAGGAACCATTGGCGGCAAAATCACACTGCATGATACAGTGCACGTTCTATATAATGCTTTTTTGGCGACTATGACTTTTCAACACTATTTTGATAATTTCTTCGACGGTCTTGGTATCATTGAAAGCTCTCTTCATGGGCTTCCATTTGGTACCAACCCCCACCAGTAAACGTGGCTGATGGAAAATGAATCAAGCTCTAAAAAAAAGTTACTGAAACTTTAAGGCTCGATTTCTGACAATTGGTGATGAGTAGGAGAAAATGACATGCATTTTTTAATTATCAGTATCGAAACGAGTTAATTGGCATGATTATTGACCTCCAAATCATTCAAAAATGGCAGCTGGTCTCGATCGATAGCAACTTCGATGGCTTCCAACAACTTTGTTTTGATGTTCTTGACATGTTTTGAACCTTCATTGGATTGGATTTTGCGTAGGTAAGTCTAAAAACTTTGAATTTCAACATGTTGCTTGAATTTCAAACCGATTGTTGGTGTGCGTATATATATAAATTATAATTATGTTCTTAGTGTTCATTTAATGGTGTTTGTGTTCCTTAAATGAAATGACTAAACTAAATATAATTAAATGATTTGACTTCATTGAAAGATTAATTTTGGTACCGATATATTGATAATTTTATATTAAAAGAAGAATTTCCTATCATTATAAATTCCACGTATTTGTTGAAATCCGCTATTATTATCAATGAATTTTAACAATAAGATTAATTTATCTTGTTAATAGTAAATTAGTTTTAATCGAGTTTACTTCACGAAAATTTTTATAGATACATAATAATAATATCATTATGTGAGTCTATATTACTTTTAGTTGAGTATTAAAAGGAAATGTCTCTTTTACACAAGCTACTTCTTGGTGCTTATATGTAGTAATTACAATGAATTAAAATGCTTATTAAATTAATTTTAATTTTATTGGAAAATTAGTTTATTATATTTATGCATAAAAAGTAAGATTTAAAAGAATTAAAATATTTGTATTGATTTTAAATGGTTTATAAACTTTTATTAATAAAAGAGTTTATTTATACAATAAATTATTAAAGGGTTTTAAAGGAAAATAATGTTTTCTTTCAATACACAATTATTCAAACCATTTCTAAAAGTCTTTATATGGATGAATTATCAACTAAATAACTTATTTTAAACAATATTGTATGAATTGAATTGATGAGTTTGGAGACCAAAAATAGGGTCATTGAGTTGCTGGATTGTTGTGAATGGTGATGGCCATTTATAAGTGTTTATTTTCTTTTGTTCATGTGGAGTAAAATCCTATTTATAGGGGAGATTTTGTAGAAATTTCAGTAAAATTTTTTGAGTTATGTTAGGATTAACAATTATGATTCAAGTTCTCTATTTTGATAATCTTGTATGTTATTTAACATTGGCGTTTTAAGTGTCTTTCTAACTATCAAATGACATACTCCAATAAAAACTATATGAGTTTTGTCAAGTTTGTGAGTTATATGGCTACAGTCTTATGTATTAGATATTTAGTTAGATTAAGAGAGCTAGATAGGGAGTTAGTTCTATAGATGGAGGTTATTGTTGTTCTTATTAACTAATTCTTATTTTTGGTTAATTATATGTTTGTTTGTTTGGTTGGCATAATACATAATAATTTTGACATTTGAGCGGTATATTATATTGATAATGTATTATATGATTATTGTTGTTCATATTATCGTTGTTCTTATCAACTAATTCTTATTCTTAGTTAATTATATGATTGTTTGTTTGGTTGGCAAAATGCATTAGCAATTTTGACATTTAAGTGGTATGTTATATTGATATTGTATAGCTTATCGAGTAGAACACTTATTCATATTCAAAATTTTTTATAGGTTGCAAGTCAAGCTTGTGAAAAAATTTTAATTGAATTAGTCATGCCTTTTATTTTTTAGCAATGTATTGTACTTTATTACTCATTTATATAATAAATTTTATCTTGTTCTGTATTATTAAAATTCTTATACTTCGCACAATTATTTTTTATCATCTATAATTCTAATTTGTTTGATCGCTATATGTTATGTTAAGCAAAAACTTGATATTGACGTGATTAAGATGATAATTCTAAGTGGTATTGATGTGATGTTTGGTGAGTTTTACTTATCAAGTAAGTTTATAGCCTTAATTTTGCGATAATTTACGCTATCACATTGTTATTTTATCGTTTTGTGAATAGTCATACATATTACAAGTTTGAAAAATATTATATTTTTTCCTTCTTAGTATCAATCACATGTCTTTAGAATCGAATTGTAACATTAAATTTTAGGTCAAATTAGCAATATAAAATCTTCATTTATGTAAAAATTAATATAATGCATACCAATTTGAAAAAAAAAATAATATTATATATATATATATATAGTATAGAGATAACCATGATACCGCATCATTATATAAATTAAAAAATATAAAAGAAAACATTATTCCAACGTTAAGAATTGTTTGATTTGATAGCATATTTTGACCGTTCCCACCTTGGAGCTTCAATTTGTAATTTTATATATATCTTATATGCGCAATGGTTCCGCTCGCTCGACTTTATATATATATATATATATATATATTTATATATATATACACACACCTTTTAGAAAAATTTCGTATGATCTTTTATTTAATAATAATGTTAGAGACTGTATCTCTCAAGCAAAAATAAAGATTTCTCTATTTCTTTTATAAAGGGATAAATGAATGTGATTGTTCATTCTCTTGCAAATATGACAAAACCATTAATTTGTCCTTATGTTTCTTTTATAACTCCTTAGTTCTTGGAGGAACACTTGATATTGGATTTTAATAATTCAAGCAAATGAAAGATATTTACATTTAAAAAAATGTTAAAAAACATATACGTGTGTTTTTTTTTTTCTGAGAGACATATACATGTGTTTTGATATTATATAATTTTATATAAATTGTATTATTGGCTTAATGATATATATATTTTGTCGTCTTATTTCTAAATCATACATTTGATATTAATTTTTTTAAAAACTTGGGATATCCGGGGGTGGTGGCGCAGTTGGCTAGCGCGTAGGTCTCATAGCTTCTGAGTTATCCTGAGGTCGAGAGTTCGAGCCTCTCTCACCCCATACATGTATTTTTAGCTCAATTCTCGACAAGAGATTATTGTATGACTAAATATGGAAATGCCATCAATTTCCCTTAAAATAAAAAACAGCTAAATTTGGGCGTGAAGTAAAAGAGAAAACAATAACCCTTGTTTTCCAATAGAAATGATCACACATCGTAAGCCGGAGCTTTTTTGCTTACGCTAATTCGAAGGAATTGTGTACAAAAAGCAATTTGAGAAGTTGGTAGATCATTGGCGTGGGATGGCTGCTAACAGATTAAAATGCTGATAGAAGAGTGTATTTTTTTCCCCAAAGATAAAGAAATATATTAATTAAAAAGAGAGAAGTATATGAGCACAAAATACAAACTTGTCTTTAGTATCGAATAAGCATAATCAAACTTTAGACGGCACCTAAAAAAAATTCGTGGCCTTAATGTTCACCTGAGCAGCTTGTTAGAAAAATTACTTGTTCATCTGGCAAGCCAAAACAAGGATACCGCCACTAGATAGAGCAAAATGGCTGGCAACATCCTAGACCTGGACAAAGTGAGCGCAGCGGAGAGGCATGGAGAGATAAAAGTGAGTAATATTTACTGTTTTGGCATTTTAGTTCTCTTTAATATCTAATACAGAACATCCTAATCTATCTACCCCACCCGCCAATGTTTTGCTAAATTTCAGCCCAACATAAAATACACACCGCTCAGACTGCCCAAACAATAAAAAATTAATATTTTTAGATAATGAGACACTCCTGTATTTTTGGAAATAGTGCACCCTATCATGCAATTAGGTAGGAGTTAAAATCTATTTTTTCATAATTGCATATGATATTCACTTGATTATGACTTTGAGTATAAAGTACACAATTTTTATACTCACCAAGTGCACTAAATATTTCTCACAAGTTGAATAGGTCTATTGCCACGAGTTATAAAACATTTTGCTTAAGCCACAGCAGTATCAAGAGATCATGAAGAGCATTCCAAAGAATGCACACACCTTAAAAAATAAATGAAATTAGTGCCACTCTAATCCTCCAAATGTTGTACAGCCCACCCCTTCCCATATTTCACCGAAGCCTACTTCTTCAGTGTCAACACCTTCCATGTCACAATCCCACCAGCCACTACCACTTGCATCTGCAAGGAGTAAGGGAGAAGCACAATGTTTTGTTACAAAAAATGAAAATGCGTTCTTCAAGAACTTCAATAAAAAATAATCAAGACTCCACATATTGCAAAGAAATAGAAAGCATTTCACAGCTTCCCTCTGAAGAAATACACTTACAGTGATTATAGAGAGGTCTTTGTTTTTTGCTGCTAATGAACCTCTTTTGCCTTACTTTTCGCTTAGGTTCTGTACCATTTCCAAGAACTAACGATTGCTTTCGGATAGCATGTTTTTCATCACCATCTTGCAAAAATGTAATGTCAAATTTGTAAACAGTAAATGTAAGAAGCTGTAGAAGATGAGTTACATCTAAAGCTAATATTTGGGCTTGTGAATCAAACTTGATTTTTGCAGATCGATACAGATTTGCCAACCAAATCAACAACCTAAAGAGTTGCATGTTATCAATTACAATTCCGCAAGAAGTAAGTAAATGGTGAAAGCTTCAAAGACATGATTCTATTTATATTAGGCCAGAACCTGCTGTCCTGAGTATTGAGTGTTGTGAAGATACTAATAATCGTACAAGGTATGTATTTCAGATAGTTGAAAAATATCTGGTTAAAAGATCTTAAGGAAGCTTGCCTAATTAAATTTATCAAGTTGCAAGCATATTTCTGAATATCCAAGCATATTTCTGAATATCCATTTTGGATATCATATTCCAACAACTTGAACACTCCAATTTCCAAAAATTCAGTTTCTCTTTTTCATTCCTGGTCTAAGGCATGGATAAATCTCAAAGTTGTATCCAGATTCACATTGAATAGCATTCAGAGATGGATATATAAGCATACTGGTTTTGTTTATTTCAATGAGTATTTTTATTCTTCTTAATTATGAATTTCCAGAAACTACAGCAGCTTAGGACAAAACATTATGTTATTCAATGCATTTCTCATCCTTCAGTCCAAATATCAAGATATTAAAATTTCCCTTTTGCTGTCCTAGCAACCAAACAGAAGTTAAAATAATCTATTAGAAATACGTGAAAACAGAATCAAGTATGAAAAACACAGAAACAGTTTAAACAAACTGATTGCATAGGATATAACATACCTTGAAAGGGGTTCCTTCTTTTTCTTGTTTCTTGCTCATAATTCGAGTTAGAAGTTCCTATTTCACTAACAAGAGATGAACCCATACCAATTGATGAGCTAAAAGCTCCTATTTCACCATCATTGTCATCATCACCATCGCCACTACCATAAGAACCTATACAATATCCTTTCTCAGCATTAGTATGCTTAAACTGCTCAAAAATCACTTGATTAATAACAGAATTTGTTTCTTTGTCTTCTTTTATCCCAATCCCGTGATCAGTAGATCCACCATCATTTCTAGTACCCAGAGGTGACCTAAAAGGCCTCGACTTCCCCTGTTATTAAAACTCAAGATTAATCCCTTATCCTCAAAAACCCATATTATAAATTAAATCCCATTTCCAATAAGAGCAGAATACGAAAATTTCAAATTAAATTATTGTTGTTTACATTGCAAATCAAAACCTCTACTGAAAACAATTCTCAAGTCTCATTTTATTCCGTATTTCGTCTAATTTCTTTGCAACCAAACGAAGAATCATAAAAAGAAATGATACCTTAACTATTTTTGATGGTACAGGATTTGTATGCAGCTTCTGATCAAGGAAATCAGAGAATGAAATGCTTGAATCCTTATTCAAAGTTAAACCCTTCTTTTGTGTATCATCCTTTCCACTAATTTCGTAAACAAAAATAAGCCAGAAAAAAAATCACAATTTTATGTGTCAATTAATCTGCAAATATTTATAAATTTTTTTTTTTTAAAAAAAAGGAAAAAATTCCAAGAGGGATTACAAGGAAAAGGGGAAATTAGGGTTCATTTGCTTACAGATTTGAAGATCCAGAGATGAACGAGGAAGAAATAGGGCGCTGACCCAAGACCCTAATTTGATTATGCTTTGAATTAATTTTCATTTCTCCTCTTCCATTTACTCGGGGTCTGCACTGCACCATAACTATGCTTATGATATTTTCGTTTTGGCGCCAAAAAGTTGAATGATCTGCGGGGGCACGTTTTAAATTTTTTCTCCCCCGACTTTTGGCGCCAAAGTCCAGACGAAAATCATGAACTCTCAAGCACACAATACTTATATACACCAAAAAAAAAAAAATTCCACATAATGTATTATTTTCATATAGTAAATAATTATATTTTATTCGTATTTATATTTATGCCTCACTAATCAAAATTTGTAAGAAAGCATTTTCTTGCGCCGATGAGAGAAAAAAATACAATAGTTTTATAGTTATTCTTTATTTTAATTTTTATTAAATTGTAAATTTTACAATTGTAATTTATAAACTTACAGCAGTCATAATAGATCTAAATTTTCAATTATATATAGCTTCAATCACTTAGACAAATTCATTTGATATTTTACAATTTATACCTTAATTTTCATTTATTATCAAAAAGTTCATCCATTGATTTACATGATGAATGTTAATTCTTAAAAAAAAAAAATCATTAGAATTTGACATATTATCTATTAGAAGACATATACTTAATTACTGAATTATTAATTCAGTCTAATTATAAATTATAGTTGGTTTTCATAACTATAATATTGGCCAAGATCATAATTCATAGCTCATTAGCTCCCATACTAAAAGAGTAAAAGACAGAGGTTAAGCTTAAAATAAGGGAGTAAAATTCGGTGCAGTAATGTAAAAATAGAAACAAATTTAAGACCATTGAATGCATCAACTCAATTTGGCCCTTTCTTTCAACCATGATTTCTCTCTAGTTCCATAATTTTCGTGCACAACAAAACACAGAAAAAAAAAAAAAAAAGAAAGCTTCCAGACCATTTTTTGTGTTTTTTTACATGAAAATACATGATTTTTCTAAAACAACAACATTAAAATGGCAACTAATTCATCCAGATCAAAAGATAAAACCTTAACATCGCAACCATCAAGCGCTGGCCGTCCACCGCAGGCTGTCAAATTCTCCCACCGAACATCCAGCGGTCGAATTATGAGCCTATCCCGTGACGACGATTTAGACATGTCTAATGAATATTCAAGCCACAATGATTATATTAATTACACTGTTATGTTGCCTCCTACTCCTGATAATCAGCCTGCTGGGCTTTCCTCAGATAATAAACCTGATGGGCCTAGTTCATACACGACGAGTCGTTTTGGGTCTGAGTCACAGCAGCGGATGAGTAGACGAATAGGAGAAGAAGAAGGTAATTATAGTGGTGGTGATAATGGTGGCAATAATGGGTCGAAATTAGAACGGAGAATGTCAATAATGAAATCTAATAAATCAATGTTGTTGAGAAGCCAAACACAAGATTTTGATCATAATAGGTGGTTGTTTGAGACAAAGGGAACATATGGTGTTGGAAATGCATATTGGTCAGAAGAGGAATCATATGGTCCTGATAATACAGGTTTAAGTATGCACGATTTCATGGACAAACCTTGGAAGCCGCTTACTAGGAAGATAAAGGTTCAACCAAAAATTCTTAGCCCCTACAGGTACATATATTTTATAGCTTTAAATACCATAATGGGAGCACACACTAGCTAGTAGATAGAAAAGGAAAATTCTCGGCTAAACCCGTTCTGAAAAATAAAATTCCACCATAAAAGTCCGTCTACACAAGAAATTTCTGAAAGAAAAAAGGTTTTTTTTTTTTTTTTTACATATATTAACCCCAATATAGTGGAAATCAAACTAACCTCTCAGTTCAAGGACCATAGGAACAATTAAGGTGGCTAAAGCATCATTGGCTAGTATATTATGATTTAACTGAAATTATCTAAAGTAAATGAGAAATTATCTTTAAATTTGCTAACATAAGTTGTGTATATGAACAGGCTACTTATAGTTATTCGAATGGTAATCCTAGCTTTCTTCTTGACATGGCGAATTAAAAATCCTAATCGAGATGCAATGTGGCTATGGGGAATATCAATTGTTTGTGAAATTTGGTTTGCCTTCTCATGGCTACTAGACATACTTCCTAAGCTAAACCCCATCAACAGAGCTACAGATCTAGCGGCCCTCCGTGACAAGTTCGAAAAGCCCTCCCCTTCCAATCCAACCGGCCGGTCAGACCTTCCCGGAGTTGACGTCTTCGTCTCTACCGCTGATCCTGACAAGGAACCACCACTTGTCACTGCCAACACAATTTTATCAATTCTTGCAGTAGATTACCCAGTTGAGAAGATCTCAGGTTACATCTCCGATGACGGTGGCGCTATTCTTACTTTCGAGGCCATGGCGGAGGCCGTCCGATTTGCCGAGGTTTCATTGTTCTCTGACCAAGTTATTATTAAATATAATCAAGAACTCAAGTTGTTTCAGCAACAAGCCCAACATTATAATATTCATCCATATTCGGAATAACAATTATACTCGACTATTTAGATAATAATTTATTAATCAAATACTAATAAATAAATATATTTAATTTTTAATTTTGAGTAATTGGAGCTCAACGTTGTGAAACTTGACTAAAAAACATTTGAATTTGCTTATACGACAGTTATGGGTGCCGTTTTGTCGGAAACATAATATAGAGCCGAGGAATCCAGATAGTTACTTCAACTTGAAAACTGATAAAACAAAGAATAAAAAGCGGCCTGATTTTGTGAAGGACAGGCGATGGATAAAGAGGGAGTATGATGAGTTCAAGGTGAGAATCAATGGTTTACCTGAAGTAATACGTAGAAGAAGTGAATTGTATAACAGAAAGGAAGCAAGAAAGGAGAAAGCACTTGCCAAGGAGAAGAACGGAGGCGTTTTGCCTGAAGATATTGAGTTTCAAAAGGCTACTTGGATGGCTGATGGTACCCATTGGCCTGGCACTTGGCTAGATCCAGCTGCTGATCACAAAAAAGGAGACCATGCCGGCATCTTGCAGGTAATTCTTGGATTTTTCTTATTATTGAAATGTTGAATGTCGAATAATTTTTGAAGCCTGAATGCAGGTAATGAGTAAAGTTCCAGAGAGTGATCCAGTGATGGGTCATCCTGATGAGAAGAAATTGGACTTCACAGGGGTTGACATTAGAATACCAATGTTTGCATATGTCTCCCGTGAAAAAAGGCCTGGCTATGACCACAACAAGAAGGCAGGAGCCATGAATGCTATGGTTAGAGCTTCAGCTATATTGTCTAATGGACCATTTATACTCAATTTGGATTGTGATCATTACATCTATAATTCTCTAGCTATAAGGGAGGGAATGTGCTTTATGATGGACCGTGGCGGTGATCGTATATGCTACATCCAATTTCCACAAAGATTTGAAGGGATTGATCCATCTGATCGATATGCCAACCATAATTTTGTGTTCTTTGATGGTGATTTTCCATATTTGCCTCTATTTTTTTATATCAGATATCGTCCTGTCTTTTTTTAGTTAATTTGATATTGACTAAGTTTTTGCCTGTAGTTTATAAATTTTGAAATGGCTTCGTTACCACTGAACATGTGCTTATCAGTTGGTAAAAAGCCATATTTTCACTCTGACTCCTATCTTGAGCATTATAATCCATTATTACAAAACAGGAAGTATGCGAGCACTTGATGGTCTTCAAGGCCCAGTGTATGTTGGAACTGGGTGCATGTTTCGGAGATATGCACTATATGGGTTTCTTCCTCCAAGGGCAAATGAGTATTTAGGCATGTTTGGTCAAGTAAAGTCCAAGGCTCACAACTTTCAGGCTCCATCGGATGATGACTCTGAAACGCAGCCCCTGAACTCGCACCCTGACTTGGACCTGCCAAAGAAGTTTGGGAATTCAGCCATGTTCAATGAGTCCATAACCGTTGCTGAATTCCAAGGACGCCCACTTGCCGATCATGTTTCAGTAAAGAATGGGAGGCCTCCTGGTGCACTGCTTGTGCCACGTCCCCCACTAGATGCACCTACGGTTGCCGAGGCAGTCGCTGTCATCTCCTGCTGGTAATTGCTCTTCTAATTTCCCTTTCTTCATTAAATCGGTTTCCAATCACTTGTTCTCAATATTAACCATATATATACCTCACTGAAAAGAAAGGGTTCTTGAAAATGTTTGAATTTAAAAGATTTTCTCTGATAGTTCACTTCCAGGAACCATCAAAATGACGTTTTTAAAATCTCAATTGTTAAGATGGTGGATTTTCCTTGCATCAGAAGTTTTTAGTTTTGCTTATTGAAATAGCTTTCAAAAGTCTCACTTTAACTTATGGCAATCAAATTTGTCATCACAGTAACTTTGTTATTTTCCTGTGAAGCACAGGTATGAGGATAAGACAGAATGGGGGGACAAGGTAGGTTGGATCTATGGCTCAGTCACAGAAGATGTGGTGACAGGTTACCGGATGCACAACCGTGGGTGGCGGTCTGTGTATTGCATAACGAAGAGAGATGCCTTCCGTGGTACAGCACCTATAAACCTTACTGATCGTCTACACCAAGTGCTCCGGTGGGCTACTGGTTCAGTGGAAATCTTTTTCTCCAAAAACAATGCTTTGCTTGCAACTAGCCGCTTGAAGTTCCTGCAGAGAATTGCGTACCTGAATGTGGGCATCTACCCCTTCACCTCCTTCTTCTTGGTGACTTATTGCTTTCTACCAGCACTTTCCCTAATCTCAGGACACTTCATTGTTTCATCTCTCAATATTGCTTTCCTTTCATACCTTCTCGTCATTACAATAACACTAACGCTCCTCTCCCTTCTTGAAGTAAAATGGTCTGGAATTGGGCTTGAGGACTGGTGGCGAAATGAGCAGTTTTGGGTGATTGGAGGCACCAGCGCTCACTTTGCTGCAGTGCTCCAAGGGCTTCTTAAAGTTTTAGCTGGTATTGAGATTTCTTTTACATTAACCTCCAAATCTGCAGGAGAAGATGAAGATGACATTTATGCCGATTTATATATGGTCAAATGGACAAGTTTATTTATAATGCCAATAGCCATCATAATTGCTAACCTTATTGCCATGGTTATTGCCATATCAAGGACCATATATAGTGTCATACCACAATGGGGCAAGCTTATTGGAGGATCCTTTTTTAGCTTCTGGGTGTTGGCTCATATGTACCCTTTTGTTAAAGGGTTGTTGGGCAGGAGAGGAAGAGTGCCAACAATTGTGTACGTCTGGTCAGGGCTGATCTCAATTATAGTTTCTTTGCTCTGGGTAGCAATTGATCCTCCAACTGATAATTCCAATTCCAGTGATGGAAGTTCCTAGATATTGTACCAAGAACAAGAAACTGATATTAAGGTACTTTTAAATTTTACATTTCGGCCTTTTTGGGGGTGAGAATTGGGGGTTTGGACTCCTAGACTCCAGCGAGTACTTGTATTTTAGATGTACCGAATCATCCATGTTTCATTGAGATACCATGACATATATACTGTAGATTTGTTCCATGTAATCACAAATGGAGAACATGTAGCATTGGACAACTGGAATATGCAATAGAATTCAATTTTTCTCAATTGCACAGAAAAAATTACGAGCAGCATTGACGTTATAAATTTTGTTACATGTAAATGATGTAATTACGTTCTGTAGAATTTTTTCGATTAATAAATGAATTAATGTTTTGTTTTTTTTTTTCTTCCTTTATCCAGATAACTGATTTTATGATCTGATGCGACCAAATAAAGACTCAATCGGTGAACCACAATTGATATCTGATTTTACACCAGGTGAAAGGCAGTTTTCATGGCTGCGCAATTTTGCAATAGTTGACGCAGATAACGAGCCCATTCTCTACTACCATTCCCAGGTACAAACCTCATGCTACTCAAAACTACCGTTGGATTAAAGGGTAGATTTGGCTTTCATCGGAATCATGCAAAACCTGATAAATTGGCTCAATTTACCGAGTTACTGTTTAGTTATCCTAGGCCCTAGCAGCTGTAAGAACTGCATATGGCTAGTCAGCATCGCCGCACCGGATTTATAGCTTTGTTCCATTACAATCATATAAGTAATATAACTTTCATATAATATTAATAATGTTAAATAAAGAATATAAATACATAGACCTTAGGGTAGGACCAACAAATGGCTCCAAGCAATGCAAATAATCATAGCAGAAACTCGTGCATTCGAACAGGCCTTTTCACAGCATTTGTAAAACCCTGCAAACACAACAATGGGTTGGTGTTACAGTCTGCAAATGATCCCTTTTTTTTTTGGTCCAAATCTAAGTTGTCAAGACTTAAGAGGCAAGGACCTCCAATTCTGAAAATGACAGTAGGTAAATGGCAAGAGAATAAGTTAGTGATGTTGGCTTTTCATACTCTTAAAACCATAAGAAGTTAGCCTCAGCAGTGAAACAACTGGATTTGTTTCACTTCCATACTTTCCATTGATACAATAGTAGTTACAATAACAATGTTCCAAAAAGGCAAAACAAAAAAATCCAACATATCCTTCTTTTGATAAAATGCACTAAGAAAACCGGAAGTTAACAACGGTATTCTGTAAGTTCAATCCAAAGTGCACTTGCAAGAGGTAAATTTGTAGTGTGAACTTGGTGGGTCACTCATGTTTTGATATGCAAGTACGCACTCTCATTTAGCCAATAACCCTTTCTTTCAAGTAGCTTTCATTTAGCTCGAAAATGCAAAGAGAACATCAACCAGTAATTGGTTCCAAAAAGAAAAAGTATCATAACACAACAAAAAAGAATGATAGGCCATTGATTTTACCGTCATTGAATTTATCACTAATTTCAATGAGATCATCATATTACAAAATCACTGAAATAAGATCACTACGCTAAATTTTGATAGAATTTCAACCACAATTTTAATGTGACAACCAAAAATAAACTTCTGTAATTAAAATTTTAAAATAGCCTACAGGATTTTCTTGTGTAGACTTCAGGATTTTCTTTCTTGCATAGCGCATAACTAATTGGTCTCTATAAAAATTTAACAATTATGAGCTTGTTGCAACAAAATCAAAGGTGAGTGGTTTTGCTGAAACAAACTAAAATATTTAGTGATTGTGTTGAAAATAATTAATAAATTCAGTGATCATGGGTGAAATAACTCGAATGAAGGTCATGCTTACATACACAATTTAGAGTTACCCAAGGATAAAGCGCGCCATATAGTTGGCATGATTTATTTTCTTCACCAAAGTATGTTGTGCCATATCGAGAAGATAGTATAATGTTCCACTTGATAAAAATGAACAGGTCAGACCAATTTGAAGGGTATTTTTTGTTCGATATTTACAAATAGTCTTTATAGATATTCAGGCAGTTTATACTCTCCTTACAGCCACATTATCCACGTCCTTTTTTTTTTTTTTGGCACAAATAACTCCATCAAAGGACTATAACAGTCAGTATAGATACTATAAATCTCATCATGCACATAAGTCCTATGATCAGTAACATACCTCATTAAACTTAAAAAGCAGAGGACGTGAATCTCTTTCTAAGGTTGTAGCATTCTGTACAGAAATGTTGGTATTCTGAGAGCTTTTAACACTCACTTTCTTAAACCTGGTTGGACAGTGAACAAATCAGCACGACAGTGAACAAATCAGCCTATAAAAGGGATAACTTGGAACTTTTTAATAATTAGCTAGCCTGCTTTAAAATTTGACAGACAGAAGTGATTTTCACAGTAAACATTATAATAAAAGGAAACATAAGTTTAACTGTACAGAGAATGACAAAAGTGACGAAATAGTCTCACATCCACATTACATGCAACACAGAAACAAACAGCAACAGATTATGTGCAAGAGAAACATAAGGAAAAAGGTTGTGATCAAGAAGACCAAAAGGTTGCAATAGAGAAGGCTCATAAAAGTTCATATCATCCAGAGTTGTCCTGAAATACACAAGCGTGTGGTCCACACCAATTTAGTAGGTGAACATTTTGGTTCAAATAACATGATCTCATCATAGCATTGAAATGATAAATGACTGATTTGTAATGAAATACGTTATGGAAAATAATAAATATCTATCTTTATCATGGTCCCATGAAAAGAAATATTAGACCTCTTTAAACAAATTCAAGACCTCAGGCACTGGAAATGACAGCTCAAATAAACAGATGTCTTTGCTAGGTTTTCGTACCTGTCAAAGAAGTTGGTGAAGCCAGTAGGCTTCTTTGGATTTCCAGAGGATTTTTGTTTTACATTGGACATGGCACTTCTACAATCCAAGTTTGATGAGATTGTTGTGCCACTAGGATTAAATTGCTTTGGATTTAGTATATCCTTTCCACTTCCAATTTTGGCAGCAGATAAGGATGCCCGGTTGTTGGCAGACTGGGACTCTCTCTTTGCCAAGTCGTCATTTTCTTTACTGCTCGCATCAGTTAAATGTGCAGATCTGCTTACTTGCAAAATCTTTTGTTTCTCAACCTGAAAGCTTAAATTTATTTCAAATTTAATGCTTCAATCCAAAAAATAGCTAAGCAAGGCAAAATTCTACACAGTGATACAGAATATTAAATTCCTACAGATGTAAAGGAAAGAGAATAATGATATCCATTGATATCTATTCGTGCTTGTATGAAAATAAGAGAAACAAAAGGAAGGCTTTAGATCTGTTAAAAGACTAATATGGTCTCACTTATTTTCTTATTGTTATTAGAGTAAAATTTCTACCATTAATCAGGCATTGAATAAGAACTCCCAGAAGATGCTGCTAGGTGCAAGCTTCAAAACTCAAACCTCTTAAAAATGCTGGCATTTTACAAACACATTTCAATGGGTTCAATAAAAATAACAGCAGCAAAATGCTATTTTCTAGTTTATTTGCTGTACTTAAAGGCAACAACATATTTTATTCTTGTGCAACAGTAGTGTCCGAATTTACACTAACTGCTGCACGCCTCACATAGCATACTTCTTTTTTCTTTTTTTTGCCAAAACTCACATAGCATACTTGACTTAAACAAATACTAAAGCATGACTGTCCTACCTAGAATTTGCAGATAGTTTAAGTTCTAAAATATTGCAAGACTTCATTTTGAACAGAAGGCTAGACTTATGGATTTAAATAATGGCCGCTACGTTATGTAACAGTAATTTGGCCTACCATTACCGTTATCACCATTAAATAATGGACAAAAAAATTTTGCAAGCTTGACGGCTGTTATGTAACGGTAACAGCCGTTATGGCTATTACGTAATGGTAATGACCGTTACATAACCATTACACAACAGACAGAAATTGAAAAGTGGCAGGTTTACTGCCAAAAAAGAAAAAAAAAACATGCAGAATCACATGCAAAATTGCTGTAGACAGCAATAACTGCATGTGAACCTGCCTTTTGCAGCAATTTGTCCAAAAGTTCAAAAATTTTGGTAAAAAACCCATTATAAAACCCCTTTTTTCAGTGCACATTCTCTTAAATTATTAGGACACAAGCTTCAAAGTTCTTTTTCCTGCCATTTGTACAATAATTTCAAAAGAATTGGCAGTTTACTTGCATATGCAGTCCTAAAACAACCCATTATAAGTGCATGTTTTGCTCAAGTTAGTGTGACATAGAGTCACAAACTTCAATTTTTTGCTTCGTTTTATTTGCTTGAATTTTTTGCATCAAATAGAGGAAAAGAAATTTCAGAACCACACTTTGAAAGGTTTACCTATAATCCTTATTATGTTCCTAGTGTTGACTGCTCAAACGACACTACTAGTTCTTCAAGCAATTATGCATATACTTTTGATTATGCACCATATGTGCCACCTTCATCATATGGTTTAAACTATGTTACTCCTAACAGCTCATCATCAAGCCAACCTCCATATTCAAGTCAAGGTGGACAGCTTGATCCAGTGAGTTCTTTGTTCTACTACCCACCATCACAATACAATCAACACTCAGAAGCATATGGTAGGGATCAAAATTCTCAAAATCAAGATAGAAATAATACTCTAGATCCTCCTAGGCACTCTTTCTGGTATTAATAATGTAATAACTATATCCTAGACTTTGTTTTCTGTAGTTGTAATAAGGAACATTACTTATTGTACTAAATTATTAATTTTGGTAAAAAATTAAACATGTTGAATCTTTATTTATAAAGTATCATGCTTATTAATTAGTCATAATTCTTAGATTCAGTGATTTATGTTATTATTTCTTATTTTGCAATTTTTTTCGGTAAAATTGCATAGCGATTGGCCGTTACCGTTACATTATGGCCGCAACAACCCCAATACCGTTACATGCGACCGCGACCGCGATTTAAATCCATGGCTAGACTACTTTTAAACCATGTTTTGGAATTCAAATAATTGACTACTTCTAAATCATACTTTGGCATAGGAGGCAAACTAGTGAGGAGGCGCATAACAAGGACAGGAAAACATTATTCACTTTTCCTTTCTTTTTCAAATTAAAGTACATGATTGTTTCTCTTTTAGTTATTTTCTTCCATTCAAGAATCAAGACAACCTTACCCTCAATGCTTTACAATTGGAAAGTAAAGCAATCTAACAATAAAATTGCTCAAAAATTTGTAGGCAAATGAATCCAGTAGTACTTTTAAAAGATCAAGAAAAACCACTTAGTTCATAATCACAATCTACTGAAGAACCAATTAGTCTTTTTTTTTTTTCAGTATTTTTTGGATTACTAATGTGCTTCATTCATGAACCAAGAATCAGAAGTCAAAGGATTAAAGCACTACAGTACTCACCTCATGAACCACAACTTGCTTCACTGCCGAGGGAAGTACATAATGGCCAGAATTGTAGCCCTGTTCATTTCCAGAAAATGATAGAGACAAGAATGTGAGACAGCAAAACAAATATAACCTGTCATGAAGGTCAAAAAACAATTCAGACCTTAAAGTTAATGAAGTCACAAATGGGAGGATCAAAAGAAAGCGCTGTGGTGTCTGAAGCTGCTTCATGTTCCTGGTTGGAGGAAAGAGGATCAGATTTCATGTTCCTGTACGTTACAGAATAGGATACCATTGCGCTAACTAACTGAGCCAGATCATTCTTGTCTTTCTGCGATAGCAAGTGCAGTGCCACCTGAAATAGAAAATCAAACACTATGAGAAACCTAATCAAAGCAATAACCAAAAATAAAAACTGTTCTTGGGAGAAACACAGAGGCATACTTAAAACACAGAGAGGTAGAGAGAGGAATAATAACAAAATATCAGCAATGGTAATAACAAAAGTAGTTTGAGAACATAGAATGTGTAACATTTCTTGCAATTCGCGTGAATCATGGCAACAGTGAGGGCAAAGAAAGCTACAGCATAACCCAGCAAATGAGATAACTTCAGTATTTGACCAAAACAACATACTATTAAGGCAATGCTGGAGAAATTTATTAGAAGATTTGGGCTGCCAAGCTCATGCAATTATTTTTCTCATGGGAAGTAACTACAAAAGTTCTTTTTTTGCTTTTTAAATGTTTCTTTTTCTTTTCTCCCACTTAGAATGAAATCGTTAGCAGCATAAGCATCGGCTTGCTTTATAGGACCATTACTTGAAACTCCTTTGACTTTTGGCCTTGTGACAAAACAAACCCAAACCTTTTCGAAAGATTGCAATGGTACCCAAATCTTTCAAAATAGACTATTTTATTCTAATTTCAAAATTGAACCCATCATTTTTTGCAATTGATGAAATATTGATGGCATGGTAGAATAGGGTTTAGTGATGAGCGGCTAGGAAAAATGATGTGTATAATGGGATAATTTTCATTTCAATTTTGATCACATGGGTATAATTGCAAATGAAATCTTTAAATTAGGGTAAAATATTATATTTTGAAACATTTTTGGGTAAATTGTAATTTTATGAAAAGGTACGGATTTTTTTTTTGGTCATGAAGCCTTGATTTTTCACTTTCTAGAACATTGACAAAATCAGGTAAGCATATAGATGTGACAAAACACGAAATTCAAATACGTAAACTTGTATACCACTAAGAAAGCTTGCAAATGTCCAATATCACCATATGAGAGAGAGGAAAGTGCAACCAAAATAAAAAGATGTAAATAAATGCAAGCAAATTACCGGCCTTAGAGTTGAAGGTGACAAAATATGTATTAAGGATGAAATTGAATCTTCTACGAGGGACTTAATTGATAAATGCCTTGAAATATATGGTGCAATTTTGTTTTGCCAAGACCTCAGTGTTTCCATCTTTTCCATCAACAATGTTCGGTATCTGAAGATTTACACAAGATGATGATTAAGAAAAATGAATCTGCTATGTTTGACGTCAATCTTAGCTGGCTCAGATGTTGAACAAGAAGTACCTTTGATAAGACTTTGGCCACTCGATATTTGGTTTTTGAACTTGGGCTACAAGATGGTGCACAATAATCGCAAGAGGTGGTTGATAAGCTGCACAATAAAAGGGAGGAAAAGCATCTGAGAAACTTTTAACTTTTCAACATTCGGTAAGTGTTTTTTATTTTAAGATGGTTATTGCACATATTTACCAAGAATGGGCATTTGCTGTGTACGCATAACATATTGGTTCATTAAATCAGAAACACCGAGACTATTGAAGCTCTTGACCTGCAAATATCACAAGTTTAACATCTTGTTGCAGTGAAAATTAGCTGAAATGTTGTTTATTACATTCAAGGCTTACTGTCTTTTGCATCAATGGATCATGAAAATGCAGCTGCAAGATGTTCTCATGAATCCCATCAAAAATCACATCATAATCACCACTGCAAAGTCAAAAAGCATGTAATCTAGAAAGCCCAGGACTTAAGTTGAAAATATGATGTTGATAAGGATTAGGTTCTTACCGGTTAGATACAAGGGAGTGCAAAAAGTCAAATTCATTGGATGTATTGCCGTTGCTAGATTTTCTCTCCCGCTTCATTTTTCTCTTTTGGAAAATCTGCAGAAAGAATAGCATTCTCAAATATAAAATTGCTGAAAATAGATTGAAGTTAAGAAGCACCAATGGAATGTAAGCTTTATTCACCTCTTTCCAGATATCAAAAATATTTCTCGACATGTCCTTTCGGCCAATCACCTGAGAACTAATCTCCAGCTGAGAGCAAGTAAAATAGGTTATTCTCAGCATACAAACCAGCATAAAACCATATTATACGGATATATTCACACAAAGAGAGAGAGAAGGGGAACGAAAGAGAGGAAGGAGGGAGAGACTACTATGAGTATCCTTACATTACAATGGATGGAATTTCACCATCCTAGACAAAACTAGAGGCAAGCTTGTCTAGTTAAGATACTTGCACCATTATCATTTTCTCTACCAATGTAACTAATACAGTGTAAAGCCAAATTGGACAGTTTCACTAATCTTCTAGGAGATAGTTTAGAAACAGAACATAACTAATTAGTAATCCTCAATATGAGATTATGACTTGCCCTTGCCTTACGAAGTTCAGGTTACTATGAATCAAACCAAGTTTCCATGGTCGATGAACTAAGCAGAAGTTGGGGGGAGTATTTATTCTTTAACAAATTTTCATCATTCTCTTTTTAATATTACTGGGTTTGTAATTACATTCAACATCCATAATACGGTGAAGAGTAAAATATGCAGCTTTCATTCTCAACCAATTTATGAAGGAATTTTCCTTCCTTAAATATCAAAAACAAAATCTTGTACATGCTAACCATTCTTTTATTATTTTGATATCATCTGGGGAGATTTATCAAACTCAAAAAGAAGATTAAAACAACAATGTCACACCAAAGGCTTACCACATTAAGACTTTCCTTCTTCTTGTTAAGAAACTGGAGGGTGTTCAAGCATGAGCGTATATCACATTCTGGAAGGTTAAATCAAAAGAGACGAGCAGGATAAGAAGAAAATAAAGGCCAAGAAAAATACTGTTGGTAATTAACTGATTCTAACATTTTTCATTACAAGGAATTTAGCACTTTAGAAACCAAAAAACAATGGAATCAAAGGACTTAAAAAAAATCAGAATTTCAAAATATAAACACAAGAATCTTTTCCAAAACTCTCAATAAATAGAAAAACAACTAACCAGTGTACTCTGCCAATGTAGTAAGTGCAATGGAACTCACTTTCATTCCCTCCTTGTTACATATATATTTGAGCCTATAATGACGCATTTTCAAAAAACTAAATGAATTAAGGAAATCCAATTTCAACATAACAGAATCGCTGGATACATATTGGTTGTTACATATTCCTACCTAAAACTGGATGTGGGTGTACATGTGCATGCATGTGAGAGGCAGAAAGAGAGAGAGGTTGACTTAAAACCTCTAATTACAACTTGTCTAACTTATTGAACACAAAGATAGTTTCTCCCCCGCTTTTTGAAATTAAAGCAGACATTATGGAAAAGGTCACAATTTCCGCATTGAATTTGATAAAACTCAATATACATGCATACACACCCAGGCAATTGCTAACTAGATGGTATTCATATGCTTGTAAACCAACAACGTGAGTCACACATAATATGGGTCAAGCTGCTAGCTTACTTTATAAGATTGAACAATTTTGAGGTCCCAAATCTCAAAATGAAACAAAACAACATATTTAGCAAACATCTTTTTCTTTCCAAATGATATGATCAAAAAGCCATTTAAGTTTCTAAAATGTGTTTTTACCTGAATCATCCATCACGCATAACAAGTCTATAGTATATAATAGATTCTTTTTGGATTAAGGGTTTAAAATTTAGGCTTTTGGACACTGGTGGAAACTAATCAACAAACTTGAAAATGCTGCAGATATGAAAAAGAAATCATTATTGACAATCATCACCTGTTTACCACCCGACTAACTGTTGGTTGAACAAATACATGAACCCTGTTAAAATAGCAACTACTCATCAATGCAGTGATCTTAAATACTTTTAAAATTGCAAATAAACAATAGAACTAATGCAAAGAACCAACATGTATGGTAGACAATTAGAAGTAGGAATAACATATTGTTCGAGCAAAGCACAACACTATATCTTCAAGTGAATGATCCAGTGATCTACAGATATCAGGAATGGTCAAATAATAAGCTTCCCAGAAATGTAAGTATTGCAAAAACCAACCCTAGACTAGTAAAGTGCCTTTCAGAGAATGGGCTGGGAGATCTAGACATATCAAGAAAAAAGAAATGTGAACCTCATTCAAATTTATAAAGTAGTCATAACCATTCAAACTTCATCAAAAAAAATCTCTAACTTGAAGTCAACTTTTTCCCCCTTTTTTTTCTTAACAAAGGTGAGAACTCAAAAATTGAAAAGGTGAATATTGGGAAAGAAAAGAAAAATGAAACAGTACTACAGGAATACTAAGGGAGTTGAGGCACTGAAGTCCGCCATCACTCCATTCAAACACTCTTATCAGTAATGGCCATTTCATAACATTTTGCCTGTTTCGTAATAGAATTGTAGCCCATCATCACATTATTTTTGTTTCTCTACAGGTGAATCGCCAGTTGCCTAGAACTGGTAGATAAAACATAAGAAAACAAATTACTTTGGTTTCTGAAGTTTCGGCTACTGCAGCGGTGGCCAATACAGAAGAACCAGTCCAATTCAGACCAAGTCCATGATACTGTTCCTGTTTCAGTTATTCATCCCAATTCCGTTACTTAAAACCCTAGTTCCACTTCCAGGAGGTAGCCATTATTGATTACAGTTTCAGGATTGAGTTCCAAACTTCGTAACAGTGAAATAAAGAAGGAAACAACTATTATGGGAGGGGATAATCGTGTCCAATATCAACCACTTCTCCTTTTTTTATACATTCTTCTATATCTAGGTGTTTCGACAAAAGCACATTTAAAGGGTGTAAACAACAAGAGAAAGAGCGTAACCACAAGGTGAAAACTCTGCACCTTGTTTTTTGAACTTCCAGAACTCTATTTCTTCTCACATTAAGTTTTTACTTCTTAAATTCATTCAACAATTGGTCAAATTTTAAAACAAGGAATTCTTTTAAAATAGGCATTGTATGTGGAAAAGAACAAATTATAAGCTTAGAAAGCTATTTTCCATGGATATGAAGAACTCAGGAGCTGTAATACTTTTAATTAATAATGTCTCACAAATAGTAATAACTTTATGCCAGAATGTTTATTTGCAATATTTGCCTGTACATCCTGATAATAATAGGATATTTATCCATGTCAGATCTCATCTATAGTTATAGATCCCAGCCTTGATTCAATCAAATCCATAATTCATAACACATGTTCTACAAAGCTCAACTTTTCCCAAGATGAAAGTTTTACAGTTAAATATATTATATTCATGCCAAACGATAATACTCAGTTATTTCCTTTGTACATAAGAATTCAAGTTAAGCACTAGAATTGCATAGGATCATTTTCTAGTAGCAAAAAGAATAATATTGTAAGAAAATCTTACTTTGCTACCTGACGTAATGGTCTCAAGACAGGTGCATACAGATCATTACAAATGCAGATCACCTGCAAAGACAAAACAGCTAACTTAGTATAATAAAAAGAAAAAGGAAAAAGGAAATAAAAATTGCTAAAGAAAGATTGCCAAAGAAATCAAGTACCATTTCAAACTTACAGGTCGTGAAAGTGACATTGTTTTATTGCCCTTTTTCAAGGATGCCCTTCCTGATTGCTCTCCTTTAGCAACATTTTCCTTCCAAGTATCTGGCCTCCTTTCAGCAGAAACCTGCGTGAACATAACTGATACAGTTGATGATAAAAACCACAGAACTTTTGGGAAGTAATAATGAAGCACATATAAAGAAAAATGACTTGACATGGAAATTTCTAACTGAGATGCTCAAATCTGTTCTTCTTAAATCAAGTGAATATCTTACAAAGGAATAGAGCTAAAGCAGATGCAGTAGATGCTTCATAGAATCAAAATTAGTGCAAAGTTCAAGAAATGAATTGATTGCCACAAAGAAAAGGAGAACCATGTATTAACCATTATTTGGATCTGAATATTCCAAGGGATGAAAGACACTTGATCAAGACCTGAAGGATATGCCAATGCCCAGGAACATTTCAATTTGACCAGTGACTTCTAGAAGTGCAAAATGGCACAACTAAGGGCACAATGGTAGACTTGCAAGAGTAACCCAAAGTGCAGAAAAGGATAAAAATTTTGTCAAAGGAAAGAGTGAATCAACAAAAGAGAGGGAGAGAGTAAAAACATAGTTCCTAGCACACTTCAGAAAAAAAGAAGACATAATGAAAAGAAGCCATAGGCAAGTACCATCTTTAGAATAACCTCCACGGCACCTTTTCCATCACCAAGAGCTCCATCTATTTCATCAATCACCTAAAGAAAACATGGTTGATTTGTTATCCAGTTCACATATTAGGGAAGAACAAATTCAGAACTTATTAAAACATAACCAACCAAACACTTGGGCCTTGAGTCCGCCATTACAGAATTCATTTGAACAACATCTAGGATTTTAGATTCAATTGTTGATGAGGATCTATCATCACTAGCATTAACCTGCATAGATCCAAACTGTCAGTAAGAACATAAAAGCAGTATAGAGAAAGCCAACTGAAGCTTCAGATGATAAAACAAAAATATGTTAAGTAAAAAACTAAAAATATAAACTAAAGACAGCATAATAAGACTACAAGTACAAACTAATATGATATTTAGAGATATGCAACATAAAATTGCTCAAAATAATATAGAAATTTTTTTCCTGATCATAACAACATCCACCATAAAATTCTCCAAAATCAGGTTAACAAGATGAAGTTCCTTCTATATAACAAGGCTAAAGATATTGAATTCTAGGTAGTATAAAGGTGGTTAAACTTGTTTGGTATTGAAAACCAAGAATATATGCATTATGCAATCAAGAATATGTGCGTGTTCACGCTCACTTGTCAAAGTATAAGTAAACAACAAAACCTCCACAACTCGATATCCACAATGCTTAGCAGCTACATGTGCAAGTGTGGTCTTTCCAAGCCCTGGGGGACCACAAAGTAGAAGGATCTGCAATGCCCATAAGATTAAGTTACCAATGATTTTCACTCCTGAAAGTTGATAAAGCAGGAACAACTATTGGCAAATAACAAGAAAATACAAATAGTAATCCATTTCACATGATGTTAGTTATTACAAAGTAAATTCCAAAAATTCATTAGCTGCTGCAAGCACAACTAGATTTACCGGATAAACCCCATTCCGTAAAAAAATAACTTGGATGGTAAAAGATTTTGAAAAACCAGATGACGCTTAAATGAATGATAGACATGAAATTTAAGAAGATCAACATAAGTGAGATTCAAGACCATTTGGGTAAAAGATTGATCGAAGCAAGAACGAATTCTTAAGAGCGGGTGCAACACCAGCTTGCTGTCATCCATATTTTTAGACTATAGATTCTACCAGATGGCTTATTAGATTATAAATGCTGCCTTGAAGAAGGATGGAGGAAAACGGTCCATATAACTAACTCCAGCTTGATTTGGATTAAGTTTTAGTTGAGTTGAGTAGACTTTCGATGTCCTAGTCATAAGCTATATTTCTCAGACTTTGTATAGCTCCCAGATGCAAACATGTCCGACACAGGTACATTCAATTTTCTGTATATTCTTCCTTATATTCAGAGAATCATACCCAAGCACCCGTGTCCATTCTAAGTGTACAACAGGGTCCTGAGGGTATAGTGAATAGGCAGAGCAACAGAAGTCATAAGTAGTGAGTTCTCATAAGCACTTAGCCCTTTGCCTAGCAATTATGAATTTTCATCAGCTTCATAAATTCAGGCAAAAATAAAGAGCTGGAATTTCTATAACCAACTAGCAATTATCATCAATATTATCAAAATAAAATTTGAGGAATAGTAAAGGATTCATGAGGCTTGTCTGATAGGAATTATTCAAGTCTTCAAAAGGAGAATTGTCAGTTGGTTTGTAAGATTTTGGTCCTAATGCAAATTAAGGAGATCAATCACAGACATGCTGGCCAATTTGTTATTGCAAAATCACTGATAAAATATCATGCCATGCAAAGAAGTAAGAACCAACAATTGTGATGTGTCACACAACAGCAGAATTTAGATAAAGAGAAAATCCAAGTAAGAATCACTCCTTAGCAATAGTTGCAACACCCACATGACTAATGGAACCATTACTTGAGAAAATTTACTAGCTTGACTTCTATTTGAACATCATGGTTTGTGGCTTTTCCCTTTTGAAGGAGACAAGAATAGACAACATGTCTCATTTAAACTAGCTTAGAAACATATTGGTTAAGGTGTTGTACACTCGAATTTTTAAGAGATTCACAAGAATAGAGTAAAAAAAGTAACAACCCATTTATCTTGCAAAACAATAAAGAATTTAGATTATATTTATGTCAGCATCTTCACCATTCCCAAATTCTGATTCGTCAACTTGCACACCGATGCATGTTATAACATGTGAATATGAGAAGTTGTGGCACATGATAATAAATAAATTCAGACAGATTTTGAGAACTACAATTTCTTCTTTTTTAGGATATGTTTAGGAGAAAAAATCTACGGATTTTTCTCTGACCTTCTGTTCTGGTGGACCAGCAAGCCTTGACTTCTTGCTCCACAGATCTTGAATTCCTTTCATGTTACTATTTTGATCATCCAAATTGCTAGAAATTCTAAAATTTCCATTAGTCCATCTATGGTCATTGATCTTTCTAGGGAAATTTGAATCAAAAGATTTTTTGTGTTGAGCAGCAGAAGAATGACGTCTCAAGGCAGATAAAACGTCATCTGGAGTACTCCTTATTTCAGATCCAAAAACACAAGAATCCCATTGTTTCAACCATAAGAGGACCTGCAATAGGACAGCCATCTAGAAATTAAGCAAAAAAGTAGAATGGAACTGCCACCTCACAATAATTAAAATCTTAGAAGGGTTTATCTTTTGGGAATTTAATATACAGACCTCACGATTTGTCTGTTCATCACTAAGGAGCTCGGTAAATGAATTTGGAGCATATTTGTCCACCCAAAGTTGTTCATGAACCACTTGTGTTTCAGCAAGAACCATATCACTTTGACCTTCAGAACTAGCTTGCAATGCCTTAAGAACCAAAAGAATAATATATAAGAATGTGCCTTTTCTTGATCATACATAAGACATTTCCTACTCCCATTCCAACCCTTTTGTACATCAGCTAAATTCCAAGAAATCACAAGTAATATTTCATCTAAGCCTTTTAACACCATGCAAAAAAGTAAAACAAAACAACCAAATGTACAGATAAAGATAACAGAGTACCCTGGATCAACATAACGTGGAGATGGCATATAGGAGAGATGAATTGACTTATGCGTTCATATCTATTTTACTTTGCTAGTGAATTGATTTCAATATTTCACAAAAAGGACTATAGCCTTTCAAACCATCAATTATTTTCAGCACTCTAATATTTTATATGCTAGTTTGCATGATGTGTACCTTGGTGAAGGCCTCTTGCTCCGCTCTTTGCAAAAGAACATTGATAGGCTCCGAGATTAGACCTGCAAAGTGGATGGGTTGCAAAAATACGAACTAGTAAATCACAAATTAATCAATTATTTAGATGAAAAACAGTTCCTAAATAGCTGATATTGATAATTCAATAATTCAAACAATATCAAAAGATAAGCAAGTGATCTTACCATTTGATTGCGATTTCACATTCAATTTCTTGGATATTGCTTCCTTCTCCACTCTACATATCTTAGCATAAATCCTATCGCCACCACTCGGCGCCGTCACTGGAATAAAATCGCCATCTATCTCAAACGCGTATCTCGACAAAATCCTCTCCCCCTCCACAACAACTTCGACTCTCTCTTCTTCCTCTTCTCGCGCGTTCCTCTCCTGCTGCGACGAGTATTGGAGCCAGTCCTCATCAGCCTCTGGCCCAACATCGTCGATTTTACTTCTTTTCTCTTCGGATGTGATAATATCTTCATCATTGGGAGAATCAAGACCATTGGATCGGAGGCGCTTGTGGACATTGAGTGGTGTAGATGTAGGCGGTGATGGCGACTGAGGGGTTGGCTGTCGTTCCTCTTCCGGTGGGTAGGGATAGGAATAAGGTGAGGGCGGGTCTAGGTGGTCTTCTTGGAAGTGAGAGTTGGCTTCAAGCCATTCAAGCTCATCTGGAAGAGGAATATCCATATCCATGTCCATTGTTGCTGGATTTTGTGGTGACATGTTACTGCATGTGAGAGGATCAGCAGGCAAACAATGGCGAAGGTTTCGTTATTTTGGCGGGAAAATGAAGCGGAGGGCGGGAAAGTAACCCCCTGATTCCAACATTGCCCCTTTAACTTTGATAAATGAGTGAATAATTTCATATATTTTTAAAAAATCAAATTTTTTTAAATAAAATTTTACTGCATTTTGAAATATATAATTAGAAATTTCACCATGATGGAACGGATTGCATTTGAGAGGTTTTGCAAAACTAAAATATATACATTCACTCTCCCCGGAATATGGGTTATCTGTTTTACATTTATTTTTTATTTTTTTAAAAAAAATTAATATTATTTTCTCATATACATATACATATTTATATAAAATATGTATATTTCACATAAAAAATATAAATTTTAAATATACATATTATTGAATAAAAAATACATATTATTAAAAATTAAAAATATAAATAATATACATAATTAAAAAATACATATAATTAAACTCGTGTTGCAATTAAAGCCTCTTATTATGCAGAATACACGTTAATAAGTGTTATATTTATACAATGGCTCACTTATAATTAGATGGGAATAGTTAACTTTACTATACTCTTTCATTATTCTATCGTGAATGTCCTAAATTATTTGGCAAATTAAAAAAAAAAAAAGCCCTAAATTAATAAATTTGTTGATGAAAAAGCACTACAATTTTCAATTGGAGGATAATTTTATAGATTATTTATTTGGTACTTGGGCATCCTTGAATTGAATTGAGGTTTTAAATAAAAGTTTGAAATTTATATTTATATTTTCTAGCTTTATCCATATAACTAATGCTATTTACTAATTTTATCAAAAATTATAATTAATGGACACAACAAATATATGCCTCGTTATTAATAAATTACCTAGTAATTAATTATATAAATTTTTTCTAAAAAAATTACATAAAACTTTTATCATAATATATATATATATATATAACTGTGTCCCTAAACCATTTTAAAATTAATAATTGTGATCCCTAATATTCAATAATTATTCTACATTTTAATATTGAATTATAAAATATCAACTTTTCAATATTTAGTTCTTTTTTAAATTATACTGTAATTTTAATTTTAAAATTTTAAAATCGATGACCCCTTTAAATACATTAAAAAAAAAAGGTTTTGGAACACATACCTTGCACATGTTAATTTTATTTCTCAATTATAAATATTTTATATTATAATAAATTATATATATTATTTACTAATATATAAAAGAATAAGTATTTATTTATCCAATAATACAATAGATTTTTAGCTAGCCAATAACAAACTATATATAACAATTATAAAGCAAATCTAAATCATACTACAATAAGATTTTATAATAATAATACATGTCTAATTTAGAAAAATATGAAAAATTATGAAGGGGGTACAATAATTAATTTATTAATTTTGTAAAGTTATAGAGTTTGATTAATTTAATTATATTAGAATATAGATGAATAAAATTATTTTAGTATTATTATTTATACGTTTGTATTATATGAATTTTTAAAGGAATGTACTAATTTATGATTTATTATTCTGTATTCTAAAAATAATTTCTTAATAAAATTTTGCATCATGATTTTTTTAATTTTGAGGTATTAACATAAATTTTTATTCTTTTTAACTTTAAAAATCATTAAACATTTTGTATCCTATATTTATCAATATTATATATTATGACTATATGTGATAATTAATATTTTTTAACTATTATTATATGATATTACAATAACATATTGTACATTATTAAGCGATTCATCTTTCAATCTATTTTGTCACTAAAGTAAAGTAATTTAATAATAGAGTCAATAAAATTCTAGTATTAAACTTGATATTTCAAGTACCAAATTTTAATATTAATTATACCTATCGTTAATACTCCTACAATGAACAATATATATATATATATATATATATATATATATATTAAAACTTTTAATATAAATGCATTAATTAGAGAAATATAAAAATTATCTTACGAATCATTTTATATCTATAAAACCCTTTAAATATATAATTGTAGGTATATATTTTCATCTCACTTTACCTTTTTTTTCTATTTTTTTATTTCACTCAACTTTTATATTGAGATTGATCATAGTAAACAATGATCAAATTAATATATAATTTTTATCCCAGTGATTCAAATCAAATGAAAAAAGATTATAATAATAATTTTTATGGTTTTATTGAGATCTTCATTTAAATCTTGAAAAATATAAAGAAATCGGTCCAAAAATAATTTTTATTTAATTAATTAATATTAATATAAAAATAACAATATAAAAATATAAAATCTCAATGACAAATAATTAACTTTTAATCTTACTATTCTTTTCAATATTAATTGCAATTGATTAATATTTAATTTCACAATTAAAAAATTGAATACATAAGAAAATTAAATTAAAAATATGTAAAATAATTGGTATCCAAATAAAGTATTAACATTTTTCAAGATGACTTCCCAGATATTCTAACAACAAAATAGATTTTATTGAATTGAAAAAATAGATGTAAAATTAAATAGACAATAAAAAAAAAAAAGTAAACAAAGCATAGTTATAAATGGATCATGATGATATCTTTAAGTGATAATAAATTAAAAATAAAATAAAATAAAAGCATGAGTCTAAAATTGAAACACAAAACTTAAGTATCAAAATTTTAGTTATTAGACAATTATAGATTTTTTTAATAATATAATGTACTATAATTATATAGAATGATGATCGATATATAAAAATTATAATTTAAAATAATTAAAATAAAAAAGAAATTGAAGTCTGAACTTCAATTAGCATGATATATAATTAATAAAATTTGAAAAAAATCCAACAAACTTTTAAAATTTAATAGACATATAAAAAATTTGATAAATGAGTTATTTTTTGTATAAAATTATAAAACAAACTTAAATTTTACTATAATAAAATTTTCTTATGCAGTAATAATAATAATAATAAACATCAAGTTTAGAGAATATGAAAAATTATTAAGAGCGCTTTTATCTATTAATATATCCCCTATTTATATATTTATATATATTATGGAGATATAGCTTAATTAATTATTCTATTATGAAACATTTTTATTCTTAAAATTATTGACATTGATATATGGATTGAAATTTTTAATTTTGAAATAATATATATATATATATATATATATATATATATATATATATATATATATATATATATATATATATATATATATATAGCCTAGATGAGTCATGATAATTATTTCATACTTAACTTGATTTTAGTCATATTAAAATAATAAAAATATAAGTTTACAAAATACTCATTTTGAACATTGAAATTAGGTTGCAAAATTCATTTAAGAGAAAACTATTATTGTATAAAAAATATACTATATACAAAAGATGCTCCAGCTAATGGTATAGTGATATATCATATTGTTCAATTATTATAATCGCAATTTTTCAAAATCAATTATATGACAATTAAATATTTTATTAAATATTTGCGATTTATGAATCAGTATACTCTTATTAGGATAATTAATTTTATGTCATATCATTTTTTATTAAAATTTATATTCAGTCATTGATAATTAGTAAAATTTAAATTTATTTAAAAAAATCAGAATAATTATATAAAAATGTATTTTTTTAGTCAAATTAGATTGAAGGGGCGAAATAAAAAAACTTAATCTATCACCGTCATCCATTAAAAAAAACAAAAAATCCATCACCTTCCTAATATTGTACACATAATTTTTCCCTATTCAAAGATGAATTTTACTTGTCCAATTCTAACATGTACCTCATAAGTTATTATTTTTAATTTTTGTCATCTTACAGTGTAGGATAAAATGTACCAAAAATATTAAATTTTTAATGATTTTTTGTTTTGCTCACTAAAAAATCAATTTTTTTATAGAAGTATCGCTAATAATTAATTTTTTTTCACCGGAAGATTAGTAAACATTTTCAAACAAAAATTCACCCGAAATATAATGTGCCATGTCCAAGTCGCCTAACATTCTGAGTAGGATTGCCATTACACACAATATCAGTAAAAATTGTTATGTCAGTGTATCACGTGGAAATGAGCCTTGTTTTTTTTATTATTTTTAAAAAATAAAAGATAAATAAACTATTTTTTATATATTTTTAATTTTTAATAAAAAATTAAATTGATTTAAAAAAAAAAGACACAATAAAATCATATTATACTTCAGCCAATGATCAAGTCCACCAAATCCATTGTCGATCAGTCAACATCACAAGACCAAAGGTTTGAACCTTGCAAGCCTCCAATGCCATCATCATTCAAGAACTTGATATCAATAAAGAGTCCTCCATCACTTTCGAATGAACTGAGCTATGAAATCTAGCAAAGCCCATCGTCTTTTGCAGCGAGCTTGGGCTTAATTCTCGCAAATTTGACAAGCTTCACATAGATTCAAACTTGTTCTTCATCATTATCAGCCTTCACAAGCAACCTACAATGATGTGAACTAGTAGCCAAAGATTCCACCATTATTGTTGAAAGAATATAGCCCGCAAACCCAATAAAGCTATTGCCTTTTGCATAGAGTTTGGGTTCGATTCTCTCGAATTCGGTGAGCTTCATTCATATCTAAACCCCACTCCACCACCATCGGCCTCCACAAGCCATCTGCGACCTCTATTGACATGAATCAATGGCCAAAGTTTAGCCTCACCTTTTAAATTTGGGAAAAATCAAAATTTTTTCTCAAGATTTTTATTGGTTATGCATTTTTCATAAAAGATGATAAAAAGAGGTAGAAAGTGTGCCATTCGCCTTTCTGACGGCTAGCTATAGCTCTTTATATGATTTTTAGGATTTCATTATGGGTGGAAATAAGATGAAGAAAAGAGGACAAGTCATGTTTGAAAATCACTTTATGGCTTTATGCTCTTGATTTTTTTTTTCTTCTTTCTATTTTTTATTTAAATAAAAAATTCAGGGATGGTTTGTTTATGGTTTTGATAAATGGCGAGGCTGGAGAGGATATCATAATGATTGTGTAAAAGATGATTCGTTGGCATTGGCTAGGGATTTAGGGTTTGGGTGAGGGAGATGAAAGGAGTGAGAGAGATTTTTTTTTTTAATTTTTTAAAAGAAAATCTAACTAATTATAAGTTTTTGGATAAACTACTATTTAGCCTACAAGAATTAATCTAATTAACTAACTATATAAATTGTACAATAAAAAATTTGGTATAATTTACTATTAAAATAAATGTGAAGTGGCAAAAATAATCTTATTAAACTACTATTTAGTTAATGAGACTTTATTTAATTAACTACTTAGTTGTTGTATTTGCTATTTCACTTTAATTTAATAGTAAATTTGATAAATTTTTAACAGAAAAATCAATTATATCGATGGAATAAAATCTCAGCGATTAAATAGTCAATTTCACAAAATGCAATGACTAAATAACTAATTAGACCAAATATCATAAATTAAATAGTAATTTACCATAAGTTTTTTTATTAAAATAATATCCTTAGGGTGATATGGGTATTAAAAAGTATTTTTAAAAATTTTAATAAAATTAAAAACGTGAGTCTACTATCATATGGCTTGGTAATTTTTAATGACATAGTGTTTAAACAATAATACTGCATATAACGCTAAGTGACATAGACATATCACATTATATTTTTAGTGAAGTTTTTGTCTGAAAATATTTAGTGTCATTTCGGTTAAATAATTAATTATTTGTAACATTTTATAAAAAATAATATTTAGTGAGAAAAAATTACTAAAAATTTAATGATTATTCGTACAGTTTACCTAGTGTTTACCATAATTTTTAATCATTTATATATGATTTTTTTTTATTTCGTGTTATTTATTTTATTTAATCCCATATATATATATATATATATATATATATATTTTCCTCAACACATCCATAAAAAACATTGTTATTCGTCCATGTATAAAATCAAAGGCAGCAATTTCCGAACCTTGCTCAATCAGAATTCTCCATAAATAACATTCCTCTTCCAGAGCATTAGTCCATGGTCAGATTGTAGATAATTCAACAAGTTCATATGTATGTCATGACGACATATCAGATTAAATTAATAATCAGCTTTGCTTCTTCATTTTCTAATATATTATTATCATCTAGTACCAAACATGCAAGTACATTGACTTTTTTTATTCAATTCATATATAATTTCAATATTTTTATTTAAAATGTAATTAATTAAACTATCATAACGAAATTGAACTTATTACTAAATGATTATTAATTTTTTACATTTATTATTTTTTAAGGGTGATTATATACAACAAAGACAATTGACCTATAATCAATTCCTCTCTCCAATATTTAAAAAAATAAGAATAAAAAAGCAAATTTCTAATAATTTTTTTCAATATTATCTAAAAGATATATTTGAAAAAAATATAAATATAAATTTCAAATTTTAAAATCTCAATTCAAGGCTGCTCAAGTACCAAATAAATAATCTATAAAATTCTCCTCCAATTGAATATTGTAATGCTTTTTCATCAACACATTTATTAATTTAGAACTTTTTTTTTTCCAAAGAATTTTGGGCATTCAGGATGGGATAATGGAAGAGCATAATAAAATTCATTATTATCACCTAATTATAAGCGTGCGATTATAGGCGTATAATACTCATTGCGCCTTAATCGCGACACGAGTCCTAGGTAGTCCCATGCTACCCATACCATGTACTGTGAATTTGTTTATGTATTTATTTTTATTTTTTTGCATTTTAATTGCTGATCCGTGTTATTATACTATTTACAGTGTAATTCATTGTAGAGGAGAGTGTAATAAGAGAGGGGATAATAAGGTGATGACATGAGATAAACTGTTATCTGCCAATAGTGTGTAATATATTGTGAATGTTTCAATGCCATATTTGGTATATTGTACGATTGAGAATATTTTTTTTTTCTAAAAATAGGATTACATTTTTTTGTTTTGGTACAAATAATTTTTTTGTTATATTTAAATAATAATAACTCCAATTTTTATTAATATGGATTGCATTTCTAAATATAATTATTAATTTAATTCATAAATTTTATTAATTATTTAAAAATAAAATTAAAAAAATATCTCTAAAATTTTAAAATCTCACTTAGATTTCAATTATAAAATTTACCAAATAAGCCCTAAGTATATTGCAAATTGCAATGGTTCACAAGACATATTAATTGTTTCAATTTGCATTGAATAATCCAATAAAAAGATTGATATATGCTAGTCTTAAGAGGCGTTTGAAAAGTCATAATAAAATATAATACAATATATAAAATGAAATTTAAATATAAATTTATATTAAAAATTTATTTAATTAAATTATATTACATTTTATTATAGTATATTAAACACACTCTAAGTTTATGTTTCACACTTCCTATTTTTTGGAAAAAAAAAAATCAATTCCCATAGTTTGTCACTTTAATAAAATATATTTTAATTTTTCAAATTTGAATGGCTTTGGTTTGGACTTTGGCAAAATATATATAAATATACAGTAGTTCATTTGGTGGGTCAAAATAGAAACTTCCTATTTGAAAAACTCCTCCCCCGTCTCAAAAAAAATTCAAAACGTAAGTGCCGCGTGAGAGCAGCCCCATTTTACAAAAATATTTTATTTTATTTGCATTTTCTCCCTTCCTTAATGTGCCAAAGTCTCTCGCTCATCCATTTTCCGCTTCTGTTTTTCCAGGTAACTCTCTCTCTCTCTCTCTCCATTAATTTTTGTCCATTGTTTATTTATAATTCAATTAAAAACACCAACAAATAACAAACCAACAAACAAAACCATACACACACACACACAAAAAAAAAAAAAAAGAAAAAAAAAAGCGTATATTAGTACACAATCCCAAATCCGGCACATTTCTCTCTTCTCCGATCTCATCGTCTCTCTTTTCTTTCTCTGTCTCATCCCTCTTTTCTTTTTCTATCCGATTACCCTTTAGGATTAGGGTTTTCTTTTTGGTGTTTTGTCGACGGGATAAACAAAGGAAGAGATGGGGCAGCAGTCGCTGATCTACAGCTTTGTCGCTCGAGGCACGGTGATTTTGGCTGAGTACACTGAATTTACCGGAAATTTCACCACCATCGCTGCTCAATGCCTGCAGAAACTCCCTTCTTCTAATAACAAATTCACCTACAACTGCGATGGCCACACCTTCAATTACCTCGTTGAAAATGGCTTCAGTAAGATTCTCTCATGACTCCTCCACTTGTATAATATTTTTGTTTTTTAATTTTGAATTCTGATCTGGATCAACGCTTAATGTTTGATTAAAAGACCTGTAGATTTATTTACATGCGTATGATAACTTTCTTTTTTCCCTTGATTTTTAATTTAGATTTTCATTTCATAGCTTTGTTTATTTCGTTGACTTTTTCTTTGTCTGTTTTTTGAGGGATCCGTGCGTTTGACCGCCTTCTTTTTTTGAAATTGAGATGTTCTTGCTTTTCTTGGTTATTAATGTGAATTAGGTTTTTCCCTTAATTGTTTCGTTGCGTATTATTTATATTGGATTCAATTATAATTCTGATTTATATGGAGTACTACAGAATGTGACGACTAACTAATCAGGTGATGAATGTCAATATTAGAATTTTTGCAGGATTAATGTTTCATAACTTAAGCAATTTCCACTGCGCTTCGCGTGCTGTAGATGGTGCGTGCTGTAGATGGTGGTCTCCATTAGAATAAATCGTGAACTATGCCAGTTTTGGCTATTGGTAGTTATTGTGATTTTTATTTTTAAAATTTTGGTTCAAGGACCCCATTGTTTCAATTTTTTTGAATTGTGCAATGCATTACATAGATGTTTGACTTACATATGCTGGTGAATTCTGGTGACACGTTTTTCCTGTTTGATAATCACGTCTTATTTCTGTCCATTGCTTAGCTGCTTTTTGTACATTAAAGTGCACAAAAACTGATGTTGCTAGTGCTTGTTTCCAGTTTTTAATCAACAAGTTTTGACTAGTTTTTTTGCATCATGGTGACACCATGAATTGATTTTGATTTACTATGTTTAAATGTTATGTTGCTTTCTTCATGATCAGTTGATCACCAAATTTTGTGCCAACTCTGCTGATTTATGTTGTATGGTGCAGCCTACTGTGTGGTTGCAGTTGAATCTGCTGGTAGACAAATTCCAATTGCCTTTCTGGAGCGAGTTAAGGAAGACTTCAACAAGAGACATGGTGGAGGGAAAGCTGCTACTGCTCAGGCTAATGGTCTAAAGAGAGAGTTTGGGTATATTTGCTCATGTCTTATTTTTTCATATTGATGTATTTATGTTTTCTGTGGACATTCTTTGCTTATCTGTCAACATTGTAGGCCTAAGCTGAAGGAGCACATGCAGTATTGTGTGGATCATCCTGAAGAGATCAGCAAGCTTGCAAAAGTGAAGGCTCAGGTTTCTGAAGTTAAGGGTGTGATGATGGAAAACATTGAGAAGGTATGGGACAGTTAATATATTTTCATTGCAACTTCTTATTGTTTGGAGTAAAAGAACCTGGGATTATCCTGCTCTGGCATGCATGTTTACAAGTAAATGTGTAATTGCTGAAGGGGGGTAACACTGTGAAGACTGATTATAAAGATGACTGTTATTTGGAAATTTTGTCAAGAAAATTCTCTTTTCTGCAGGTTCTTGATCGTGGTGAAAAGATTGAGCTGCTAGTGGATAAAACTGAGAACCTTCGCTCACAGGTTAGTTCAATTTCAAGAAAATTGTCTTCCACTTTTAGGTTTGGATAAAGGATTTGCATTTCTTTCAAACTGGCCTCTGAAAATTACTGGAATCTATTCTGCTATTACCTGTATTATGGATGTGGATATGAAGTCAAGGCAAATCTCTTTAGTGTTCTGATGGAAATTGTGATGGGCTTTGGTTTGGTCATCGCCTGTTTATTTCCCTCACTTCATTTGTTTAAACGGATGTGATGTTGCAGGCACAAGATTTCAGACAGCAGGGAACTAAGATGAGAAGGAAGATGTGGATTCAAAATATGAAGATAAAATTGATCGTTTTGGGTATTATCATTGCCTTGATTCTCATCATAGTGTTATCTATTTGTCATGGCTTCAACTGTTAATTTCTCTTGAAACTTGATCAGACGTTATCCTTGCTGCCAAGCTAATTGGATTGCCCGTCTAAATTGGTTTGCCTTTTTTTTTTTTTGTTCTTTTTTCTTTTTGATGATCCATCCTGCAGATCTATCTCTCTGGGGGTCTTTTAGGTTACACCTTGCCCCTAATGTTAGCCTTTTAGGATGTGAGAAGGTTTATATTTTGGATTGGTTGTATAGGTTATATTTGGAACTTCCTCTGGTAGATATTTTTCCTTTTGCTTATATTATTTGTTCAAGTTGTAATGGAGGAACTGTTTCATGCCTACAGTTTAGATTGTCCTCTTGTAATGCTATAAATGTATTTTTCTTTTTGATATATCATTCTCCAACTCTATTTTAATTCTACGTGATTATATATTTCTGTAACTTGCACGTCTTCTCCTGCGCTGTTTTAACATATCATACAGTGAACTGGTATTAACATGGATAAAAGAGTCATCTGAGGATAAACTTGGGAGTGTATTTTATACTTGGGAGTGTATTTTATCCTTCGTGCTCTCATTTTTTATGGCAAATCTTGCTTTGGTCAGACGTGAAATACAAGGTGGGTGTAAATTTAACGCTCGTTGGGCCTAAATTGAGCTTTACGTTATTGTTGGAACTTACCTGGCCATTTTTCATGTGTAGGATTGAAGAAAAATGTGATTTGTTAGAATTTAATTTCAACAATTTTTTTTATAAATATAAAATTCATGTTGAAAAGTTTCATAATGTTGTTAAAATTTAATTAATCACGGCATTAAGGAGGAAATTTGATGAGTGAGATTCAATCCCAGTGCTTTAATTAATTTAAGAAGCTATTTGAATATGTATTTCAATTTAACAAGAAGAGTAGTCGAATTTAAAATTTCATTCATGTTGAGATGCATGTTGATATGCATTTATTATCATGGAAAATTCTTGTCTCCACTGGTCGGTGATACACATTCAAATCCGTAGTTGTCGAAACCGCTGCACAACAAGAGATACTATTACCTTTCATAAAGCCACCTTGCTACAAATTTATAGCATACAAGATCATAGATCTGTAGTTAATGAGCTTATAATTATGATTCCACCGCAAAAGAACACGATAAAAACATACGCTATACAGTTCCTCCCAAGTTTTTAGAGAGGAAGTTCTAATCTAATCCCCTCTTATTGTGTATCATTCCTCACCTTATGCTATAAACAAAGATGGAGCTAAGAACATTGGATCAACATGCTAATTGATCTCTATGTGGAGAAATCTCTTCAAAAATGGGAAGTCTCCTTGATCTGTATGGGGTCCATTGGCTCATCAACTGGTCAAGCCCTTCAACAAAAGCATCTTCTAAGCTTAATCTGGATGGTTTCGCAGATAACAGATGCGACTGGCACGTCTCTAGTTCATGCAGCAACTCCTTGGAACGGTTTCTTGATTTGGGTTCATCAGACCCAGAAAGCTTACCCTGCAATACATCATCAAGAACTGAATGTGCCTCTGCATACCGTGCCTGCTTGATAAGGCACAAGCACAGGTTGCAGGCTTTGTTAGCATCAGGATCAATTGTCTGAGCCTTTCGGTATACAACCTCTGCTGCCAGATAGCTTCCTTGCTGCATATATGCCCAACCCAAGTTTCCCTGTTGCATGTTAATGAAGTCAGGGCTAACCATTCAACATAATTAAAACAGGACATAATGTATTAAAAAAAATGAACCATAAAGTAAATATGGCAGATTTATAGAAATGACAAACTTAACCACTCAAAGAAACAAGGTAAAAGAAAATAAATACGTGCAATAGATTTAATACCATTATTCTAGAAGTCTCTTGCTTGATGGTAACCTGGAATTTCCTTCCATGAGAGCGAGCTGTTTTAGTAAGCTTCCCATTGAAGCCTTCTCCTCCATAAATCATTCGAAGCTTCTGCTTCAATAGCTCTATCTGCTCCTCAATTCTTCCACATTTCTGCCAAATTTGATTATAAATTACTACTAGAATTTACCCAAAGATAACAGGACAGTGAACTCTCTTTTTATCTTAAATATAAGCGAATCTGGCTGATCATGAATTAATTCCTTCAATGCAACACAATTTACAGCACAAATTTATTGGTAGAGCAACATAGGCATGCCATTTATGTGATTCGAAATTGAAATATTATTAATCGTTGATATCCTATATTGCAATCAACAAAAATAACATAGAGCGAAATAACTTGATCATCCAAAGGCTAGACATAATATCTAACATAAAAGATAGCATTAGCATGATTCTTCAACACTTTCAAAACAAGTTCAGACTAGACTCATCTAATCTAATTTCTGATAAAATAATTGCATTAAACATGTACCTTGTACAGGTCGATGAGAACATTATCTAGTGATTCTTGGGCTTGCTTAGAGCAGCGATACCGAAAAGATTTTATAGCTTCAATTGCTTCTTCTGCCCTATCCATCTGTTTCATAACCACTGCCATGTCTTTGAGTGCACTATCTACTCTATCTCCAGCATTTATTGCCTTCCAAAACAAAACTATAGCCGCTTCTGGGTCCTTTTCAACTAGCTGCATTTCTCAAAAGGAATTGTGGCGTTCAACAACTTCATATAATTAAGCTTATCATCGATTTTAATTTGGCAACTCAGATTGTAATCATAATCTCAATTCAGATTTTAGAAAGAAAAAAAATAGCTTAATCACGAGCAACGAGAATTTCCAAAACAGAAAATTCACAAGTATCGTGTTCTTGATAAAGTCAACGGTTCAAACCAATCCACCAGTCACATTCTAATATGAAGCCCACTAATGAACGGTCAAGATTTGATTTGTATGACATATCTAAGATAAAGGATTTCGTAGAATATATATGAATAATTTTCCGAATAATAAATGAAAAAACAAAAGAACAATAAATAGTTTTACTACCTAACTTCTGTTTGTTTTGATAGAAAATAGTTCTCCAGCTAACTTTCTTTTCCCGAGAAAAACAGAACTCCTGAACTTAATAGGAAAGACATGATAAATGTATTTATCTATCAGTATCATAGGACTTCTTCAGAGGAAACTTCGTTCCAAGGAAACAAACAAAACTTAAAGATCAACAATGCCTCAGTTAAACTCATAACCAAATATACTATACTAAAGCTAAAAAACATGGATCCAATAATACCTCAAGAATTAAACTAAGTGCCTAAGCTAATTAATGAAAGAACATGTATAAATTTAATTAATTATAATTAAGATGGATTTTTCCTAATAAGTAACTTTAATATACTACCAGTACCCTTATACAATATGATAAAATGAAAAATAAAAAAACATAATTACCGGAGATTTTAACCAAAATTTATATATATACCTGAACTTGTTTAGCTCTAACGTAAGGACTATCACCGGAAGGAAGCTTATGAATGACATGGTAAGGTTCTTGATCTTGATGACGTTGCTGATGCGTCGGCATTTCACTACCTTTTCTTTGGCTCATTTCTCTCCTTTTTAATTGGATTTTGATTTAATATTCAACTATACAGTCAACAGTCAAAAATTTGAGATGGAGAGAAGGAGGATTATCGGAGAAATTTGGATTTTGGAGCAGTGAGGATATTTATTTTTCATAGCTCGAGAGTTGGGAGAGAAACAGAGCTCTTACAGCTACAATATGATAAATTTAGAAAGATGGATGAATATAGACGCCGTGGTTGTCTAGGTTCATTCCTTTTAGTTGCTGTGGGACATGTCCTTTTGGGATTTTGCCATCTGGCAGTTTTCGTTGAATAGATGGACCACGCCATCTTGCTTTTGTAGCTATTTGAAAAGTTGACGGCTTGTGATCGTGATTCTGGTTTCCAGTTTTGCGTAGAAAAGTTTTCTCCATTTCCCAATTTTATTTTTTTATTCTTCCATTTTGTTAACAGGGTCCTAATTAAAATTTAATTTTTAATTAGATTTATTAATATTTTTATATATATTTTAAGATCTTATTTAGGTTTAATTATGAGTTTTTAATTAGACTATTATTTTTTTTAGTTTCTAATTAGGCTATTATTTTTCTTTTTTTTTTTCATACTTTTATATATATAAATAAGTGTTATTTTATTGTGTAATAAGATATAAAAATACAATTCCTTCTATTCTAATATAGTATTAGAGCCCTTTTGAGATTTTTTCTCTCTCTTTTCTATTTTCTAAATTTTTTTTGTCTGCTATTTTCCCTATGTTTTTCAATATTTTTTGCTCATCTTTCATTAATTTTTCGGTTCCAAATATGAGTGTTTGATATACCAATCTGTTCTTCTCTTTCAGGCGACCTCAGAATAACTCGCTAGACCTCATCGAAAGTTGCACGCTTTGCTAAAAGCTGTCTGTCCTCCGATGCTGACTTTAGCATCCTTCCAAATTCAGTTCCCGACCTGATCTGCTATAGCCTGACTTGATTCACTCCCTACTGCACTGATTTCGCGATCCAGTATGAGACTTGTCTGTGCTCTATGCTTCCAATTTGCGCGTTTGGTTTCCTATTGACCGACCGGGTTCAGCCATCTTTGACTGACTGGTTTAGGGATTTTTCAACCAGTTCCTGAAGGTTTTTTGCATCTTGAATCAATTTTTGCACTCTAATTTTTTTTTAGATTTTATCTCTGTCTTTGCTTTTCAACTCCTTCCTCTTTAAATGGAGAAATTGGACATTGTAAAATCAATTGCAACAATTTTGCAATATCATTTTCCTGATATGGTCAGTTAGTTCATGTATGCTCCTCGCTTATCTCATTTTTCTGTTGTCCTTCGAATCCTTCAAAGATACTCTTTTTCATGGTTTATATTTTTTTGCTACCTCATCTTTGGTGTTATCGGGCTATTCTGATGCGGACTGGACTGGTGATCCAACTGACCATCGTTTTACCGCTGGTTATTGCTTCTTTCTAAGTGATTCTCTTATCTCTTGGCGAAGAAAAAGCAAACTTTGGTTGCTCGCTTTGGTACAAAATCTAAATATTGTGCTCTTGCTGATGCCACATCTGAGTTATTTTGGTTACGATGGTTATTAGCTGATATGGGTGTCACACATCCTTCTACCACTGTTCTTCACTATGATAATAGAAATGCTATCCAGATTTCTCATAATGATGTTTTCCATTAACGCACTAAACATATGGAACTTGATTGTCACTTTGTCTGCCATTATATTACTCAAAGTACTATACGTCTGCTTCCTGTCTCCTCTTTAGGCTTAATTATGGATTCCTAATTAGGCTATTATTTTTTTTCTTTCACACTTTTGTGTATATAAATATATGTTATTTTATTATGTAATAAGATATAGAAATACAATCCATTCTCTTATAATATATTTTGTGTAATAATTTACCATTTATGCACAGGGAGCATTCAATTCATGTTCATGAACAGAGCTGAAAAAATTTGTTAAATTAAAGGTTTTATTAGCCCACGGTCCAGCTCGCCAACAGCTTTAATAGAGTTAGTGCCAAAAATTTGATCAAACAAAAATAGTAATTTTTTATTAAAAATTATGTTCCTTTTAAATATTGTGTTTTTTCTAAAGATTACGTATCATTTTTAAAAGTTATGTCTTTTATAAAAATATTTATAAATAGGCATTTGAAATTAAATTATCACGGAATTTCAATTTTATCATTGCTATTAATTCTCCAAATGATATAATTAAATACTCTCAATCCGATTAGAAATTTTTTATTGCTTACTCAATATATAATTTCTAAAAACTTATTGTATCTATTAATATTATTTGCATTAAACTTATAACAATCTTGTTGAAAAGATAGTGCAAATATCATTTTTAATAAGGTGAATTTACATATTTCAAGTGTAAATAAATTTTCTATACTCTTGATATTGTTTTTATTATTTATAATTAGTTTCCATAGTATAATTAATCATCTTCATTATTGTCTGCATGGGTTGTATATTAGCTGTAATTTAATCTTCTTCTATAATTAGTCCTAAAAATCAGCTATTTTGTTGATTAACATTATTTTTAGCTTTAAGAATAATTAGTTTCCTTAGATAGGCTTTGTTTCTTTTCTTATAGGATGTATTTTGTGTATATATAGCCTCCATCTTTGTGAATGAAAATATACAGCTTTTATAGAATTTTTTGTGTTGTCATGGTATCAGAGCAGGTTCAATTCTAAAAGAAGAAAACCTGTGACCGTACTCTGAAATCCACTGTAAACCATTTCGTAAATCTGTTGTGAGAATGGCTATCATTACAGGTGAAGCAACCGAATCAGTCCAAACACCAACACCGCAAATTATTGTCCAACAAGACAATTCCACCTTTCCTACAGGCATAACTTTAGATGAGACCAACTACTCATTGTGGTCTCAACTCATGGAGATGCGGATTGGTGCCCGTAACAAAGCCGAATATCTCACTGGAGAAGCGAAAAAACCTGCACCAGGAGATCCTCTTCTTGAAACATGGATTACTGAAAATCACAAAGTGAAAAGTTGGTTGATTGACTCGATGAGTCCATCACTGATGCAATGGTTCATTCGTCTACCCACAACAAAGGATATATGGGAGGCTGTATCGAAAAATTTCTATGATGGATTGGATGAAACCTGTATCTTTGAATTAAATCAAAGATCTTTTTCGACCAAACAATATGGTCAACCATTATCAACATATTATAACGAACTTGTTGCTATTTTTCAGGAAATTGATCACAGAACTACATCACAAGAGGGAACAGTTGAAGGAGTAGTTCATTTGCACACTGCAATGGCTAGGCTCAGAGTTCATATTTTTTTAAGTGGACTTGATTATGAGTTTGATCAGGTCCGTGGAGAAATCCTAAGAAAAGACCCAAAACTTGATTTAGAGAGCACATACGCATATGTCAGAAGAGAGTACCAGTAGAGACAAACAATGGGAGGCTCTTGTCCATTTTCTGAAAGTTCAACAATGTTAGCTAACCAAACATGACAAGGACAATCATATGGCTCTTCCAAGAATCATAGTAACAAATCAACCAGAAAGTCTAGTCAACTGGTATGTTCTCATTGTGGTGAAACAGGTCACTCAAAATAATGATGTTATGAAATTATTGGTTATCCTGAGTGGTGGGATTTCACGAAGAAACCTTGGAAGAAAATTACAGGTAAAGCAATGATAACCTCTATGGAGGAAGACCAATCGCAGCCTAAAGCAAACATTGCTCACCACGAAACTAATGGTAATGTCTCTGTATTTTCTGCAACCTCTAAGCATAATACTTGGATAATTGACACAGGTGCATCTGACCATATGATTCGGGACTCAACTCAATTACAATCTATTTCTCCATATTCACAACCTTTTATTTCCACAGCTGATGGGACTACATGTCTAATAGCAGGAAAAGGATCCATCATTCTTTCACAAAATCTTACATTAGATACTGTTCTTGTTGTTCCAGCTCTTGAACACAATCTCTTATCTGTCAGCCAAATAACCTCTGCTCTTGCTTGCACTGTAACTTTTTGGCCTTCATTTTGTGTTTTTCAGGACATTCTAACCCGGAAGATTCTTGGTTATGGTGTTAGGCAGGGCAAACTCTACTACTTGGAATTGACAGAAAATGGAGAATCGAAGCTTAGTCAAGCGAATTAAACTAGTAGCGAAGACAAACATCGAAGGGACATATGGCTCTGGCACCAAAGACTAGGACATCTTTCTTTTGGTTATCTTAGGAAATTAAAACCACATCTTTTCTTAAATGTGACTGAATCATATTTTTATTGTGATATCTATGAACTTGCTAAAAGTCATCGTGTTTCTTATTTGCCAAGTTCGAAGAAAAGTTAGAACCATTTGCAGTCATTCATTCGGATGTATGGGGTCCTGCAAAAGTGCCCTCTATTTCTAATGCACGTTTCTTTGTTACATTTATTGATGAATGTACTAGAATGACTTGGGTATCTTTGCTTAAAAAAAAAGCGATGTGTTTGCAGCTTTTCAGGAATTTCATAAGATGGTGGAAAAACAATATCAGAAGCAGATTTGTGTGTTGCAATATGATAATGGGACTGAATTTATGGATGCATCATTTGGTCATTTTCTAAACCACCATGGGATCCGCCATCAAACTTCTTGCACTTATACACCGCAGCAAAATGGATTAGCCGAAAGAAAGAATAGGCAATTATTGGAGGTGGTACGTGCTTCGCTGTTTGGAATGAATATGCCTCAGTTTTATTGGGGAGAAGCTATCAAATTTGCTGCGTATCTCATTAATCGAATACCCTCTCGAGTAATAGACTTCCGAACTCCTTTGAAAAAATTGCAATCTTTACTCTCCATTCCACATCTCCCGAACCTTGAACCACGAGTGTTTGGCTCTACTGTATATGTTCACATACCAAAAGCTCTCCATAATAAACTCGACCCATGTGTAAAACGATGTGTCTTTGTTGGCTATTCTGATTTTCAGAAGGGATATCGATGTTATGAACCCCAAACTCGCAAGGTACATGTAACTTTGGATGTTTCTTTCCATGAATTAGAACCTTATTATTCAGGTGATGTTCCTAAACATTCTCTTCAGGGGGAGAACTCTAGTGAAGAGAATAAATTGCAAAAAGAAGGCGGAGATGATGTTTTTATAGAATTAGAAGAAGTGCACAAGTTGTTTGCAGAAAATAATAAGCAAGGATGTGACAAGATTCAGAAGAATGGATTTTCTAGAAATAATAATCAACAATGTTGTGATAGTATTTCTGAGATTGAGAATGAGGTATCAAGTGATCATGAGAATATGCTAGAGTTGCCCATGTCTACAACATCAACTGAAGAATTAACCCACCAGAATGTCCCTTCTCAGGTAATTCCAGATCCTATATCTGATGTAACCAATGAAACTCATGTTTCTGCAGAAAATGGAATGTCCAAATATCCACAAAGGTCAAACAAAGGGGTCCCAAAGAAACAATATGAACCTGAACTGAATGCCAAAGTCAAATACCCAATTAGTAATTATGTGTCGACTCATAGGTTAACTAACTCACATGCACTTACTATTAATCAATTATCCACTGTAGCTATTCCTAATAGTTTGCAGGAAGCGTTGGCAGATCAAAAATGGAGAGAGGCAATGAATGAAGAAATGCAAGCTCTTCAAAGAAATGGCACTTGGGAACTTGTCTCATTACCGGAAGCAAAAAAGAAAATTGGATGTCGATGGGTGTTCACCGTGAAACTCAAAGCAGATGGAAGTATAGATAGATATAAGGCGAGATTGGTGGCGAAGGGATATACGCAACGATATGGGGAAGATTATCAAGAAACGTTTGCACCAGTAGCCAAGATCAATACAATTCGTATTCTCATGTCATTAGCAACAAATCGAGATTGGCCTCTTAAACAGTTTGATGTAAGGAATGCTTTTCTCAATGGGGATTTAGAGGAAGAAGTTTACATGGAGTTACCACCTGGAATCATATCAGAATCTTCATGTACAAATAAAGTTTGCAAATTAAAAATGGCATTATATGGGTTAAAACAATCACCTAGGGCATGGTTTGGGAGGTTCTCTTCGACAATGAAGGCATTTGTTATAAACAAAGTAATTCAGATCATACTTTGTTTATAAAACATAAAGAAGGAAAGATTACAGCCTTAATTGTGTATGTTGATGATATGGTCTTAACAGGAAATGATCCACATGAAATGGAAGCTTTACAAGAATATTTGGCTGCTAAATTTGAAATGAAGGATCTAGGACAACTCAAATATTTTCTGGGAATTGAAGTCTCAAGATCGAAGCATGGTATTGTTCTTTCACAACGGAAGTATGTGCTAGACCTTTTGAATGAAACTGGAATGCTTACTTGCAAACCAGTTGAGACACCCATTGAAGTAAATCATCATCTTGGAATTTTGCCTGATCAAGTCCCAACAAATAAAGGTCGGTATCAACGTTTAGTTGGAAGATTAATTTATTTGTCTCACACGAGACCAGATATAGCACATGCAGTGAGTGTTGTAAGCCAATTCATGCATGAGCCAAGTGAAGAACATATGAAGGCTGTGTACCGAATTTTAAGATACTTAAAGAGCTGTCCAGGAAAGGGATTATTGTTCTCAAAAAATGGTGGCTCCAACGTTGAAGGATACATAGATTCAGATTGGGCAGGAGACCAGACCGATAGAAAATCCACATTTGGTTACTTTACCTTTATAGAAGGTAATCTTGTGACTTGGAGAAGTAAAAAACAGAAGGTTGTAGCAAGGTCGAGTGCTGAAGCTGAGTTTCGTGGTATGGCTCAAGGTATATGTGAATTATTGTGGATTAAGAATGTGCTAAAAGATTTGGGGATTGAATACAAAACATCTATGAACCTTCACTGTGACAATAAGGCAGCCATTCAGATTGCGCAAAATCCCGTCCAACATGATGGCACCAAGCATGTTGAAGTTGATCATCATTTCATCAAAGATAACCTTGATCAAAAGGTTATAAAGTTGTCCTTTGTTCAGTCTGAAAAATAGTTAGCAGATATACTCACGAAAGCAGTTTCAGGAAAGGTGTTTCATGATATAATTGGCAAGTTGGGTATGATGGACATCTATGCCCCAACTTAAGGGGGAGTGTTTGCATGGGTTGTATATTAGCTGTAATTTAATCTTCTTCTATAATTAGTCCTAAAAATCAGCTATTTTGTTGATTAACATTATTTTTAGCTGTAAGAATAATTAGTTTCCTTAGATAGGCTTTGTTTCTTTTCTTATAGGATGTATTTTGTGTATATATAGCCTCCATCTTTGTGAATGAAAATATACAGCTTTTACAGAATTCTTTGTGTTGTCAATTATTTTATTTTATAATAATCTAAAAACGATATTTGTAGGTTTGTACAAATCCACTATGAAAGCTACAAAATGCCATTAAGTTGTTGAATCAATATTTCGTTCATGCTGATTGTTTTGATGGGATTAATTTCACATATTGGTGAGACAAGATAAAATTCATGTTGATTTATTCAAAACATGTGATGACTATATGGTGACAGCTTGTTTTTATGTTGATGTTATGCTAATAGTAAGTAATGACATGAAATGTGAAATATCCGAAATTTTCATTTATTTTATAAAATTCTATTTTTGTACGAAAACATATTATTTTATTATTTTCCTTATTAAAGTAAGAATTGGAATTATATTTTAATAAATTATAAATATTCATACTATTTGAATATGTATTATTAATGGTAATTTTATTTAAGTATTATATACGTATATTATTATGAAAATGTTAATGTGGGTTTTTGGAGAAATTGTATTTTGATAAGTGAGTATTAATAAATGTATTAATTAATATTATAAGTTTAATTATAGTACTTTTATCGGATGTTTGGATTTCCGTTATAATTACTATTATTATGAATAAATTTTGTTAATTGAACTATTATTACTATCCATAGTATTATTGTTATATATATAAGTTTATGTTGTAAATTATTATTATTATTATTATTATTATATTATCATCATTATTATTATTATTATTATTATTATTATTATTATTATTAATTTGTATATATATATGTGTGTGTGTGTGTAGTGTTATATTTATCTAAATATATGTATATTAGTATATATATATATAGATATTGGGGTTAAGAAAGAGGAGGAAAAAAAAACAAAAAGAAACGAAAAAGGAAAAGAAGGGTGGTTGGTCACGTGGGGAAGGAAGAAGAAACTGAAAAGGAAAGGAGAACAGACAGTGGAGGGACGGGGGAGAGAGAGAGTGATCTGGGTGGCCGGTGGGCAGCTCTCCAGCCAGCGGTGGGTTGCACCGCCCCCTCCAAGCGGCAGCCCACCTGCCGACGAGTGCGTGGGAGCTGGCAGTGGTGGAGATCGTAATGGGAGGTGGCAGACGCGCTGGGAGAAGCTCCGCCGGCGCCGCGACTTCAATTTGACTTTTTGGCTGATTTCGGTGGCGGAATCCAACGATTTTGGTGTCATTCAACTCTTGAGGATGAAAGCTTCAATTTGGTACTAGCCTTGCCCCCTGAGGATCACCGGAGGAGGAGATCGAAAAATGCAAAACCGCATCTTTGGAGGCATTTTTCGGCTGCTGGAGGGCGAGTGACAGCAAGTGGTGACCATTTTCGTGATCCTGGCATCGAGGTGAACCTGTTGGTGTGGAGCTTCCCCAGATCCGCCACCAGCAGTGGCATCGTATGGGCGGCCGGCGGCAGCGCGTGGGGAGGTCCAGCGATTTCGTTTCGACATTTCGGCGCGATTCTTGACATCTGTGTGATCAAAATTTGTGAAGGTTAACCCGAAATTCTTATATTTCAATCATTAAATAAGTTATTTTATATTTAGCAGTCTTTAGAGTAATTGTTAAGTTGTCGAATCTGTCGTTGGGTACAATATGATTTTGTCGAGACTTCGATCAGAATCTCAATAATTTTTAAATTGTGTCTAGTTTTGAGTTATTCTTATCCTGATACTATCCGTTGTTGCGAGGTATCGATGTCTGGCATCTTCCTGGTTTTAAGGCTGCACTTCCGAGAAAAGTCAATCAGAAGCATCATCAGTTAAGTGAGTGATACTCACTAATATATTATCTTATTTTCATATACATCTGCATTTATATGTATATATATATATATATATATATATATGTATATTATGCACTACTACTGTATAAGCATGTAACATTTGATTGTGAATGATGACTCAATATTCTGTATTCTGTGTGTATTGTGGTTGTGATTGAAAGATGAAGGTCGGAAGAATGCAGTACCACCTAGGACTTTGGATATGATATGATTATGATGAGATTATGATGAGTTTGAGAAGATGAGCTATGACTGGTGTATGCTGGCCGGGCCTGCTCATTGCCAGGGTCGCTATCAGTCGGGTCAGGACTACCTGGTACAAACCAGCGCTGGCCGGGCCTATTGGATATAAGAGATGGATTATTTGGATTCAGAGAGCCAGTATGAGGGGATCGGCTCCCTTTATTGAGTATTAGTGTGGTACTGTGGACCGTATCATCTCCTTATTTGTTTATATGATTTGTCTGTCTCTATGATATAGTAAATAGCATGTGCATTAGAAATCTATCTGTAGGATACCAGTTTAATATATTAACTGGTATCATTCACTGAGTCGGATGTTCATTCCTGTTCCTTTTGTTGTTTTCAGGTTAGGGAATGAGCTTATGAAGGGGATGTAATTGAGTAAACTGTCAATTTTCTTTTGGCAGTAGTTTGTAATATTGAGTATTAAGAATTGTATATAATATATGTATAATTGTAATTATAACTCTATAACTCCGCAATGTTATACTTTGTACATTGTTTATTATTCAGTTATGTACTTAAAGAGTTGAAATCTATTATTAAGCATAACTTTTTGTAATTTACTACATTTTTGAGATAAATGAAATAAACGAGTTGTTGGTCCAATGAGATTTTATTATATGTTGTGATTCTTTTATATCTGCTTAACCTATTTGGGCCCATAGCCTTTTCAGTTTTGGGCTTTCTGTGGTGTGTTGTGGTTAGGCTTACTACGGGCACTGGTAGCCACATGCATTTCCCGTGTCTTAGTGCCGGTCACATGCCCTTGGGTTCGGGGCGTGACAAAATGTATTGTGGAAACAAAAAGGTATATGTATTCGACACAAAATGTGTTGTAGAAACAAAGATGTATCAATTTTCAACATTTAAAATGAAAGATTTTGGGCAAGTTAATACTATATTGGATATAATGGTAAAAAAAATAGTGGGGGATATGTTTTGAACCAATATCATGATATAGAGAAAGCGCTGACGAAATTCATTCATTTAAAATCAAAGTGTGTATAGTAAAATGTACGACAAAAGTCAAAATACATAAGTTTTAGACATGATTATGTGAGAAAATTAATCAAAAGTGAGATTATTTCACTCATATTTATAAAAAAAAATAATAATAATAAGTGAGAATTTGGTTAATTCATTTACCACACCTCTTACAAGAAAAGTTGTAAGATTAATTCGAGATGAATGGAGCTGAAACTTTTTGAGTAAAGATCCATCAATCGCAGCAACCTTACTTAACATTATGAAAATGAATAATATAGAGTTCAAATGATAAAAACAAGTCATTGACATGTGGAGTGATTTAGCACTTTAGAATATTTTACTAGTCCCACCAAACGAAGGTTTAGTTATTTATACTCTTAATGAAGTTTAGTTAAGTTATGACAAGCATCTCAAAGAGTGACAAAAATACTGAAATAAATTAACCTATATGAACTTAGAAGTGGTATTGCTTTGATTGGGAGTTGAGGTTTCTCTCATAAAAGTTTATAAATATTGGATCAGCTTATGATCTAACAAGAGCTGAGTGTGTGATTGTGTGAAATATGAGAATACTTTATATTTATATATATGGTGTCAACGGTGTTGTCGTTAAAAATAACAAATTCAAATCTTTTATGCTATTTGAGATTTCACTTTACTCTGTAATACTTATAGTAAGGTAATATTCAAATTAAAATGTATATTATTTTATTCATAAATACTATTTAATCACTCTGAGAAATTTATTTTTATTTGAATAAGTAGGGGATTGTTGAAAATTTATTCCAATAAAAATGACAGTTTTTTTTTTTTTTTTTTTATCAAAGGTCATGTCATTTCCAAATATTATGTATTTTCTAGAGATCATTTCATTTTTTAAAGGTTGAGTATTTTTAAAAGGTTATATCTTTTATAAAAGCTCTGTCTTTTATGAAAATATATAAAAATAGGTATTTGAAATTAAATTATAATAGAATTTCAATTTTATTATTGCCATTAATTCTTCCTAATGATAGAACTAAATATTCTCTAATTTATATTAGAAATTCTTTATTGTTTACTCAATATATAATTTTTAAAGACTTATCATATTTACTAAAACTATTTACATTAAACCTATAGCAATATTATTGAGAAAAATGTACAAATATCATTTTTAAGAAAACAAATTTAAGCGTTTCAAGCTTATATAAATTTCCTATATTTTTTATATTGTGTTTATTATTTATAGTCAGTTTTCATGATGTAATTAATCTTCTTCATTGTTATATTTTCTCACAGTTAGAGGCCCACGAAACTACTCAATGTGGATGACAACGGTAAGGAGCGGGATAGGATATCATCCCCCCATCCCCCATACCTGCCTTAGTGGAAAATATTTATTCATATTTTCATCTTATATATGGGGACTATTTAATCTCCATCCCTGAACTTTTTAGTCTCTATCTTTGTTATTGAGCGTGGAGATCATTGATTCCCATTTGAAACTTTTATTTTATTTTATTTTTCTTGAATTTTATATGCTTGTAAGTTAGCGAAATTTAATATATAAAAATTTAAAATTTAGATTTTAATTAGATTTAAACTGATTCCAATACTTTAAATTAAAATATATTTATAATTTTTTTATATTCATAAAATTCATAAATAATAGTTGAAAAATAAAAATAAAGTTATGTGAAAATATTAATAGATTTATACACACAAAACATGAAGAGATCTAAAAATCATCAGATTTGTCATGGTGTAAAAGAATTATAAAAAGTAAGTAATATACATGTGTTTATATATAGATAAGGGTAATAAAGTAATATACTTTTTTATGTTAAAGATAATTATGTAAATATGATATTGGTTCTCCATGAAAAAAAGGATAGAGATGCTAGTAAAGTAGGAAATACACTCCTTATCCTCCCGTCACTACTAACAGAAAATAAATATTTATCATCTTTGCTTCATAGAGATAAAAATTGGCAAACTCCCATCCCGTTTGGAGCAAATTCTCATTGGAAACATGGATTCCAGCTCCATTGCCATCCTAGATATTGCTTTGATAATTTTTTTTTTCCTAAAATATTTAGAATTCTTTTAAATATAAATAGAAAAACTATTTTAAGATTCCTAATAAAGTATATTCATTTTTCTATTTAATCCTCGAGTCTTTATTATTTTATATTGAATCATCATATTTTTATTTACATATCTTATTGATATATATATATTTTTTTGGTTATCACGCGTGTCAATTAATTTCTAACGCAGTTAATTTACATAATACTTTAGTTGATTCACATATGTAAAGAAACAAATGCATATAATAAATATGAAAAAAGTTATATACGTAACCAAAAATATTATACTTTAATGTAATAAAAAAAAATATTAAAGAGTGAACAGATAGGTTGTGTAAAATTGGAGTTTAAAATGTTTTTTTCAAAAAAAAAAAAAAAACTAATTAGAAATATAGTCTTATAAAACATTGAGTTACTTTTAAAAAAATAATAAAAATAGTGATGGATGCAATTGCTTAATTTTAAAGGGTGGCATAAATTTTTTAAAAAACATTTAGAGGAGAAAGCCATTGTTCAAGGATTCACTTCTCATAAAAACAAAGAATCCGTTATTAAGGAGAAAAGGAGGGGGAAAATCAATGACGAAGCCATAATTTTTTTTTTTTAAGAGAATCAAATTTTTTATACTTTAATTTATATCAAAGTGTTATATATAAGTAAAATAACTTATATATAAGAAAAATTTTCACATAAAATAAAGAGTCAAATATAACATATAACTAATTTTTAATAATTTTACACTAAAAAGTTTAGAGTTTAGAGGTTTGGAGAGATCATGACTTTTTATGATTCTTTCATTCTGTCAATTGAGAAAATCAATAATACATGTATCATAGTATTTGACTAAATGACAGAGAGTATTAAAAAAAGCTAAATCAGTTGAATCAAAATTAAAATGTTAACAAGTTACAGATTTAATTCAAATTTATTTTTTACCCATATTGAGTTGCATTGCTTAATATAATTATTACTTTTATACTTTGACACATTTGTTATGTATATAATACTTCTTGAAAAGAAAGTGTTAAGGATGACAATTTAAATAAAAAAAAAAGTTCAAAAGGTCCAATGGGCAGAAAACTACCCCAAAAAACAATTTGATTGCTGATAATTAACTTATTATTATACACATAGAAAGGCATTTTGTGACAAAAAACGATAAGAGTCCTTTATTTTTCATAGTACTTTCTTCATCAGCTGAAGTATTGTGCAAATCAGTTTAATTATACACTAAAATTCAAAAGAAAAGCCACGCAAAATTTTCTAAATGGTAAGCAAATAAACTTTGATTAGAATGACACAAATGCGATATGGTAATAAATTGTGCTTTACATAAAATCATTTAGGCTTGTGCTTCACGAGTTAGATAAAAAGTCCAATAAGATAATGAATACGCCGGCTTCCAAAAGCGACCATATGCCTAATATCTGTCCTTCGACTCCAATGTGTGAACGACTCGACGTTTATTTATTTTTTTAAAACCCACTCACAAAAACGATTACTTATATTTATTTGGTCGTTCACGCAAAACAATCAATTGTGACTTCGTCGTTTATATGGCAGGCGATTTATTATTTCATTTTATGCGGTAAAGAGCGCCCCTAACTTTTCGAGCAAACACTGCAGCACACTAGCATCTATTAGCTCCACAAATTGCCACGTGTTACAGTAGAGGCCGCAACATCTCACTCAACTAAGGAGACAGCACTAACCATTCCCATTTGCAATTCGCACAGAGCATACCTCTCTCTCTTCGAAGCTCATTCATTCTCTCTTTAGACTGGCGGTGTAACCTATTGTCTCCTGTTCCGCTATGGACGCTTCCCTGCAGCTCGTCTACGGCGGAATAGAGCCCCGCCGGTTCATAGTACCTATGCGCTACGCATCACCTGCTAGAGTTCTGGTTGGGAAACGAGTGAACCGGGTTTTAGCAGTCGCCACTGAACCGAAACCTACTCAAACCGGACCTGATAGATCCTCGTCGCCGGGAAATGTAAATGGCTCATCAGGGTCACCTTCTCCTAAAACTAACGGAGTTTCCTCCAGATCGTCGCCTTTGAAACCCGTAAACGGAGCTTCCACTGTAAGTTTGACTGATAAGTTTTTTGTTAAATTAAATCTCTGTTTGGTTGCTGAGGAAGTGAAGAAGCAGAAAACAGATTTATGCTATTTTCATTATAAGTTAGTCCATTATTATTACTTATTAATATAATTAATGATTAGTATTAATTTTTTTTTTACTTGTTATTATTCTTTGTTTGAACTTATTGATTACTTGATATTTGGAATTGGGGCAGAGGATTGGGGAAGTGTCTCAGGAGATTAAAAGAGTGAGGGCGCAAATGGAAGAAAATGAACAGCTGGCGATACTCATGAGAGGACTTCGAGGCCAAAATTTAAGAGATGCTCAGTTTGCCGATGATAATATTAAGCTTCGACTAGTTGAGGTATAATAGTTTATAGGCTGAATGAAGTATTTTGGCCTGTTCTCAGTTTTTCTGAATTGAAATTTGAAGGGCGAATTATTTCACTAAGCTAAGTGCGAATGGTTTATTATGGATAAAGGTTGTCTTTTCATTGATATTCTATGTTTTCCCTTTCTTAATGTTTTGACATCTTTGGCTTCCTAGTTGCTGTGAGTCTGTGATTGTTCTTCTTTTCCACTGTTGGTTGCTATATGCAATTTTTTTTTTCCAGCTAGAAGAGAGCAGTGAGTTTTTACCATTGGTATATGATCCTGCTAGCATTTCCGCTTATTGGGGAAAACGGCCAGGTGCTGTTGCAACAAGAATTGTCCAGTTACTTTCGGTTGCTGGGGGTTTTCTCTCACGTCTTGCTTTGGATGTTATAAGGAAGAAGGTTAAAGAGGTGAATCAATAAAGCTTTGATTCTGATTGTTCCCTTTTCTTTTTTTTCCCCAAACTAATTTGTATATATGCATGTACGTTTGTTTTGATTTTCTAGATGTGTTATGCAGTTGGTGCCATTTGATCCAATTATGAGCTGTTCTGGTATTCGCATATCCTTTGAAGGGCCTATAGTGTTAAAAAAAAAAAAAAAAAAAAAGGCTCATGAAACTTGAGGTGCATTGTTGGTTCATTTGCTAGGAGTTTTAGACTTTTGGTCAATGGAACACCTAATGTAGAATGTATTGGTAATAGATTTAATATTTATAAATGGTATTGAATTTCAGCAGAGGCTCTCTGATAATAATTTCGAGTCACTAACCTTATCTTCCATTTGATAACTAGCAGCATCCTGTTCAAATTCTTTGTTGAGAGACCACATTAGAGTCTGGGAGATGTTAATTCTGTTAGGACAGTCCATTAGGAAGCATGAATTACATTCACTCAAATACATGGGGAATTTGAGTTGCCATTAAAGAAACATGCTCTTTTACTTTTGAATAGCTTTAATTGCATGGAAAAGGTTCCGTCTATTATGACTTGAGGATGGTTCTATTCTATCCGGAGTCTCTCTCTACAAATGGATAGTGCGATATTTCTTTCAATGATTCTATAATTGCAATTTTTAGATTGATCATGCTCTATCAAACATACATAATTTTGTTTTTTTATTTTTCCTGTTCATGTTTATTTTTTAAAATGCACTCATTTTCTTTATTATTTATTTTTTTTTCATTTTCATAATCAGAATGAAGTTACTAGAGCCATTGAATTAAGGGAAATTGTAACATCTTTGGGTCCAGCATATATAAAACTGGGTCAAGCATTGAGTATACGGCCAGATATACTGTCACCTGCTGCAATGACTGAGCTTCAAAAGCTTTGTGATAAGGTAAACTCATGGTGCATTTCTTTCTTTATTTTTTCCTCTACTGTAATGTTTGCACTTAAAACAAAATGACAAATGACCTTTATGAAGAAATGAGAATAGAGCTCGGCAATACTATGATTTTAGTATTCAGCACTACTGAAATAAAGATGGATGTGCAGGAAATTCTATCAAACGAAAATAAAAATATGGTAGATATTCATTATCTCCAATTTAAATAAAGTTCAAGGTAATTTGAGGATGTTTTAAAGGTGCAGCTGAAAATGATAGTTTGTGAAAACCATAAAGTAATAACAAAAGAGGATAGTTGTGAGAATGCCATTAATTAAAGCTTCAGTGATTATTTTCTTTTTGTGGTGTTCTAGTAATGTGGTTCAGAATACAAGAGCCTCTGCAGACCTTAATTATATTTATTTTTGGATTTTGGATTTAACTTGATTTTTAATGAGCCATTTACTTTGTGCTGCCAGTTAGTTTCAAATAGCATGTGAAAATAAAGTGTTACTTTTGATGCTACACAATCAAGATAAAGCTTGAGCACATTATCATCAGCTGCTTGTAATTAACTGTAATGAATCATAAAATGCACAAGCTATTTAATCCTTCCTCATTACCTCAAACCTTTTCATGTCCTTATTTCTCTAAAACTTTTGTCCTGCATTGTATTGATTGATGTCTCAGCATCTAATGGAGCAATTCCTGATATAACTGGCATCCTTTCTTTTTAAATTTCTTTCCCAAAGAAGCCATGCTTCAGTCCGAAAATTGCTGTACATGTTTACAAGCTCAAATTTGTTAAAGAGAACTATTTGTAAATGTTTGCATATTACTTTCTTACTTATCCGTTAATGCTCATGATAATTAATGTGCTAGTTGAATATTTATCATCATTATGTAGAACTTAGGTGACTCCCTTTTATGGCTGATTTTTTCTGTTTGATGATGTGTGAAGGTTCCTTCATTTCCAGATGATGTAGCAATGGCTCTTATTAATGAGGAGCTTGGTCAGCCATGGCAAAATGTCTATTCTGAGCTTTCTGCTTCTCCAATTGCTGCTGGTAATTTCAGTATTCTGAGTTTGGAAGAATAAAATTTGGCCATTCTTGCTGGTTCTGAAGTTAAGTAATTACTCACATAACATTTATTCTTTTTCTGGCATTTCTATGGCAGCATCTCTTGGACAGGTATATAAGGGTAGGCTAAAAGAGAACGGGGATCTAGTAGCTGTTAAAGTACAAAGGCCTTTTGTTCTTGAAACTGTAACGATTGATCTGTACATTATACGGAATTTGGGTTTGGTTCTCCGTAAGTTTCCTCAGGTAGTATTTCCTTTCAATTCTATCTCATTTTTCATTTTTTGAGGTTATTCTATCCTGGAAATAAAAACATTGTAACAGTACCCGCCTTCCTCTTTTCCATTTTATTTTCTTTCCAGATTTCTATAGATGTTGTTGGACTGGTTGATGAATGGGCTGCTCGTTTTTTTGAAGAACTAGATTATGTTAATGAAGGTGAAAATGGGACCCGATTTGCTGAAATGATGAGGAAGGACCTTCCTCAGGTGAGTCTGATGACTTCCAACTGTATATTATTTTGTATCCTATCATTGGATGAATTGGGTTCCATTTTTATTTTCTGCTGGTTATGCCCTTTTCCTTTGAATAGAAGTTGTAACAAAAAATTTACACAACGCAATGAAGCCTAAAAAAAAAAATAATAATAATAATAATTTCTTTTTTTCTTATTCTTAAAGTTTTCAATTACAAATTGGAACATGTGTTGCATCACTGGTTTGTATGAGTTACTTTATTATTTATGCTGAAAAGTAAAAAAATGCTGGAAGGGCATTGATTCCCTGATATTCTTATGGTAAATGTAGATGTACAAATAATGTTCTTTAATATGAAGCAAAGAAACAGAAACTATTTACTTGAAAGGCATGCTAAGGCCATTGTTTTCACTTGGACGGTGATTTATAATGAAAAGCAATGTCTGAATTTAGGACTCTGCTAAATTGAAAGGTGTTACTTTCTTGAATGAACTGTTGCAATAGTTGGCATTTAGAAAACTTGATCTAAATTGGCTGTTGATGCTATAACTGAATAGTGTGAATGATGACTTGAGTATATGCTTGGACACAGCATTTGGTTGATGCAGCCCTCTGCAACTAACTTTGGAAATGTGCTGTGTTATTTTATCTTAATCCATGCATCTGCAAATGTTTTAAAAGCTCTACCATTTGATGATAGTGGAATTCCAAAAGGCTTTCAGTTCTTTTGATCTTTTTTTAAAGATTTCTGTGCATGTATGTTTTTGTATATTCGCATTAATTATGTGAACAAGTGATTCCTATTTCGTTGAAATTTTTGTATGTTAGTTTCTCATTATGCCAGTTATATCACAGAATGCCATATAAAATATTGTGTTTCAGGTGGTTGTACCAAAAACCTATAAAAAATATACTTCAAGAAAGGTTCTTACTACACAATGGATTGAAGGAGAAAAGCTATCACAAAGTACTGAAAGTGATGTTGGAGATCTGGTCAATGTAGGAGTCATATGCTACTTGAAGCAGGTAATATGCTCCATTGCTACACTTGTATGGTTTTTTCTCTTCAAGAATACATTGGCAATAGGTGTTCAGCGATACTTCCAGAGTTCCAGGTCAAATATAATATGCTTCGATGTGGAACATGACTTTCACAATTGGTTTCCCATGTTTGTTTCCTCTTAATGTGTTAGCATGGTGGGTAAAATTTTACCTGCATTTTTATTTGTCCATTAGTATGGAAGTGGAAATCTGTGATCCTGGTGGTTACTCATTTATGGGTTTTTACTCTGGGTTCTTGTTAACAGAAGTTATGAATATTTCATACTCATAAGGCAGTAGTTGGATCATGCCCTCTAACATGGGTGGCCACATCATTTATTTCTCTAAAAATCTGTTCTGAATGATAAGATCTAGGTATATCATGTTTGAAGGTTAAAAAAACAAAAGGCTGAGATGGACTTCAATGCAACTTCCAGTAATTTCAGACTATATATTTATAACTAATATATCTATGCATTGTCAAATTCATTTGGTTTGGACTAATGATTATGTCATCTAATTTTGTAACTGATTTCAATTGCAGTTACTTGATACTGGATTTTTTCATGCTGACCCGCATCCTGGAAATATGATCCGCACTCCAGATGGAAAGCTAGCCATACTTGACTTTGGTAACAATCTACTTCACAAGCATATATGGTGAAAAATCATCTTTCAACATGGTTAGAGGCATTGTATGCATATTCTTGTTTGAATCTTTCCTCTTAGTATTTGGCATTCTTTTATTAGATTATTTATATGTCTTTCCTCTTTACTTTAAAAAAAAAAAAAAAAAAGGTGAAATGTACTTGAATTCTCCTTCTCTCTTTCTCTGCTTACATGCTCTTGGCTATACAATTTTACTGTACTTAATTTGAAAAACAACAAAGATATGCCATTCTTGGAGTAAAACTGTCCGCTTACTTCTATCATGATTCTGCATAATTATAAAAGCTTCAAGGAAGTGTCCTGACCATATAACTTCTGATCTACTCAAAATTTTCTTTGTATCATTCTTATTTTTTTGGGGCTTATTTTTCTCTTATCAATGTAGTTCTTTGATTTGATTGCATCATTGCTTATATCCCAGATTGTTGTGGGATTATATTAAGAGCTCCTTTATGATTTCAGAATAACTAAATTATTTATTGATAATAGTGATTTTTGTCCTGTTATATATGCTTAATTCTATTCCTGGATATGGGGACATCAGGAGAACCTGAGAACTTATTATTCATATTGCAACTTAGGATCTTTTTTTCATGGGAAGGCTGTAATCTTTTGTGTGAGGAAAAAGCAAAATTCAGATCCCAATCACAGTCAAATGACACTTGTAGGCTTTTTGTTTCTGGAGATACTTCTGCACATATGTGATGGTTAAGATGATACATGTTTCCTTTTATAATACAACCAGAGACTCATGAGCTTAGGTCAGTTGTGCAATAATAAAAATAAACTGTTGCTTTCTATTTTGCAACTTTGAGTAGGCATGGCGTTTATTATGTTTTGTTAACTCATTACTGATCTTAATTGCACCAATGTCATTTCTAATGTGAAGGTATATATCACGTGTCTTGAGAAGAAGGTCTTGTGCTGTTCTTGACATTTTTACTGGCTTGAATTCTCTTAGACATTCTGTGTCCAATTGTTTGTTCTCTTTTAGCTATGATGACACACAAGTGGACTCTGAAATGCTTTTGCTGTGACAGGTCTAGTAACAAAATTAACAGATGATCAGAAATATGGAATGATTGAAGCTATTGCCCACCTCATACATCGGGATTATGCTGCTATCGTCAAAGATTTTGTTAAACTGGATTTCATTCCTGAGGGAGTTAATTTGGAACCTATCTTGCCAGTCCTGGCTAGGGTTTTTGATCAAGCACTTGAAGGTGGGGGAGCAAAGAATATTAACTTTCAGGAGCTTGCATCAGATCTGGCACAAATAACATTTGACTATCCATTTAGAATACCTCCTTATTTTGCTCTCATAATTAGGGCAATAGGAGTGCTGGAAGGTATAGCTTTAGTGGGGAACCCTGATTTTGCTATTGTGGATGAGGCCTATCCCTATATTGCACAGGTATGAGTTTTATGGCAGTAAATTATCCTTTACTCTACATTTCTTTAACCTTCTGGTCAAAATGTCCTGTATAATATTTCATTGATGCTTTTACCCTTATTATTTTGATGGGTATTTGGGTGGTTATGAATGTCCTTTCATATTCTGACAAGAGCTATGATTTGTATGGGCGTATTATTTATTTCATATGGTTAACTAAAAGCTTCAAGGTACCTTAGTCAACTTTGGAATAGTACCGTAGTATTGAACTTTTGAAGCAGGTAACATATACTTTGCATTCACATACAAGTTCATGCAGCTTAAACTCTGTAGCTGTTGAAGTTTAATGTGCTTCAACCTATTTTATGAAGTACCCATATGGTTTTAAATATCAATTTGATGATAATCTAGTAAATTTCACTTGCATCAGCATTCTAAAAATTTTTCTTGTTCCTTCTGCTTCTGCTACAATTCATGGCTGAAATTTGAATTGTGCTGTTTGATTAATGAGCTGGTTGTGCATAGGCATGATTACACTTGTGAACTGGTTGTGTATAAGCAATTAAGCATGATTACACTTGTGAACTAGTTGTGCATGGCCCGGATTTTGCGACTAGAAATCTTTTGGCTGAGTTTTCTTTTTAGACTGTACTCTTCCTCAATTGCCATTCTTTCTTCAAATTGGTGGTTTTGTTTCTATATTTCTTTTGCCAGAGGCTTCTCACTGATGAATCTCCTCGTCTAAAGAATGCATTACGGTATACAATTTATGGGAAATCTGGTGTTTTTGATGCTGAAAGATTCATTGATGTTATGCGAGCCTTTGAGAATTTCATCACTGCAGCAAAAAGTGGTGGTGGAGAAAAACTGAATGGGGATATGACTGAGCTTGGCATTCTGCAAAGTCAAACAGGTTCTATCTTTCCTGGATTTGCACTAATTTCATCTCAACCAACAAAGCCAATTCAAACAAGGGCAGCTTTAGTATTTCTGCTTTCTGATCAGGGGAACTTTTTCCGAGAATTTCTTCTGGATGAGGTATTTTGATTAGTGAAGTTTTTATGTGCTCTCTGGTTGATTATTTGCAGGGTATCTCGAATGTTGAAACTTTGTTTTCTGGTGCAGATTGTAAAAGGTATCGATGCTGTTACAAGGGAACAGCTAGTACAAATAATGGCAGTCCTTGGAGTGTCAAATGCTGCCCTAGTTTTCAGCATGGTACCTGGACCCTTTAAGCCTGCAGCTCTTCTGCCGACAGTAACTGAAGAAGATAAAATTATATTGAATAATGTTCAAAAAGTTACTGAGTTCTTAACTGCAGGAAGTTCAGTATCAAGGACATCGAGTCAGGTACTAGCCCGCTTTTTGAAAACTTAGATTTTGCAATAATTCAATTCAAATGGATCATATTGTATCAATTTCATGTTTAGGAGGAGGTAGTTTATAGGATTCAATTTTTTTAGCATAAAAAAAAAGATTTCAAAGTAAATATAAATCATGTTATTTTGCCAAAATTTAATTTAATTAAGATTTGATTCATTGTTACACAATTATATATATTAATCCCCCTAAAGTTTCAATATTGTTAATTATTACCCTTGAGGCCTAGTTCAAGGGGCAAAAACATTTGCTTTTGGGAGAGAAGGTTCAAGTCCAATGGACTCTCCCATGGATTAAAAAAATATTATTAACTATTGCTAGATCTTTTCTTTTCTATTTTTTTTTTTTTGGTAACTGCTAAAATAAAATAAATTGAATTGTCTGTGTATATAATGTTTGGAACAATTCTTGCACAAGAATTCAATTTAATTTTATTGATAGAATTGAATTCAGTTTTTCCAAATGGAGTGTTATATTGTCTTTGTTTCATTATGGATTTTCATTAACTAGGTAGTATCTTACTATCCTTGTTTCGTCGTCTGGGTATCAACAGGATGTAAATATTGCTCAAATTGTGCAAGAGCTTCTCCCAGTTTTGCCAGGGATCTCAGCCAAAGTGCTTCCTGAGGTGCTCACTCGGCTTTCATCTCGTATAGCAGCACGAATAATTAGAGATACATTTTTGCAGAAGTGATATTATTGTCATAATTTTACTGACCCCTCAATTGTGAATATATTAGTATAAAAAGCACTAGCAAGTATGAACACCTTTCCTTGACAAAAAAAAAAAAAAAAAAAAAAAAAGTATGAGCATCTTTTGTTGTGTATTTGAGATAAAAATGCAGTACGAAAATTCTAGGTTATTAAATATGCCCCTTTTTTTTTTAATCCAAAAAAAAAAGGCCTTCGTGAACTTTGCGAAGCCTAACGGATCCAATTAGAACAGTAAATACGAGGATCATTCATGGTATTGACGTGGTGGTTATGTGTGGATGAATTTTATTAATAAAATTTATTTGTAAATGAAATTTCATGTTTAATATTTTAATTATTAAAAACAGGCTTAGCTATATATTAAAAAATTTAACTGGAATGCTTTTTATAATTCCTTATGAATTTCTTTAATCTTATACAATAACTTTCGAAGTTTTATGATTATTAATTTATGAATTAAATAGGCGCAACGATCTGCTAGCAATTTTTCTTTTTCTTTATTTTCACCTGAAATAGGATTGTGACAATATTGATAAAAATTTAAAAGTTGGATCTATGGTATACAAATCTGCCTCAAGAAAAAAGTGGCAGCCTCTGTTCCCCCGAAGCATATGAAATAATACTTCTCTTAAGTGGTGAAATGTGGTGTGCTCCATGAAATGCAGCAGCACGTAATATATTTAGAGGTCCAAAATCAACAGAGTAAGCCTTCTGGAAACCATCCAGAATTGCCATCATAGTCACGTTCGCTGGTTTCCTCTCTGCCTCATATTTTTTCAACAGCGATATCTGCAAAAGTATTTCCAAATGATATTAATGTGAATATCAAATGAACCGAATCTAGTACACATTTTCCCATGATAAGAAAAACCGAGATTACGACCCGTAACATAAAAGACAAGTTATGCTTCCTCTCAATTGTTCCTCATTACATAAAGAATCATGAGGATACACAATCTCCATTCTGCTGACCCACCTCATCTGGTTGCTATCTAGAAATTCAGATAATATAATTGATGCTAATAATCTGTACGGCTGGAAGCAAATCCATTTGCATGAACTGAGCAAGAAGATTAAGAAAACTGAAAAAATGGAATTCATGCTATGGGTTAATGTACATTATGAACGCGCAAGTTGCCAAACTGAACAGAGATTTACTCATCTTGCTGTGAAAGCAAAGAAAGAAGTCTAGCAGATTGCTTATATTCCTTCTTCAATGGGATTTTGTGCCGGTGAATATTTTAGCAAATACCAATCATTGAAGAGCATGAGCAGTTTATTCCAGTCAATGATCTATACAAATTAAATTTGAGAATATCTAGAAGATGGTGTACCTCTCCAATGTCCATGCCTACAGCAATACCCTCGGCAATGATTCTTGAAAGGGAAAATGCATCTCCAAAGCCCAAGTTAACTCCTTGCCCAGCTAGTGGATGAACTGTGTGTGCTGCATCACCAATCAGAACAACACGTTTTGATGCATAATCCACAGCATGCATTAAAGACAATGGAAATGCCATCCTAGCAGAAGCCAACTTCACCACTTCCGGTGGAACTTCAAAAGATCCATTGGCTGATGTTACCAAATTTCCTCTAAGCCATGAAAACATGTCAGCACTATCCAATAAACTAGACTTTGGATGAGGACCATATCCATAATCTAGAGCATGATTTACAGCTTTCACAAAATCATCCTCATTCATTGATTTACAGTTTGATGATTCCTCTGGGTTCATAGTCCAAACAATGTTGCTAAACTTATCCCCCATTGGAAGAAGTGCAATTGGACCTGCTGGTAGAAACCGTTGCCATGCACACTGATTTTTCACAGAATGTTCCACAGTGCAGATAACTGCATTCTGTGAGTAGTTCCACCCTGTTGTTTTAAATCCTGCTAACTGTCTAACTTGTGACTTGGCCCCATCAGCTCCCACCTGTTTACATTATCAGCAAAAAACATTTTCTAGGAACCCTTGCCCATAGTGGAAATTCTAGACTATTTCATTTGTATTATTTTTTGAAGGGCACATAACTCCAGCAAAATATTTAAATTACCACCAACTGTGCATACAGGCTGCTGCCATCACTCAGTTCCAGCTTTGCTAAGCGTCCATTAAAGTATGATGCTTCCACTGATGATGTGCTATGCACTCCTGTGGATGGAGAGCTTGGACGTAGAGACATTGAAGTTAATCTAGAAGGGTAGATTGTCTTTCGGAAGTCAGTATCCTGTGGAATTAATTTCTTAGTTTCAGGAATTGCAAGGGGAAAAAAAGGAAAAAAGGAAAAACAAGGTTATGGTATGTAGAGTTATGGGTTCTGCTATTGATGCGTCAATAAGAAAACTAGAAGCAAAAACAAGCAAAAAAAAGGAAAAACACGTTTATGGTATGTAGAGTTATGGGTTCTGTTATTGATACACCAACAAGAAAACTAGAAGAAAAAACATGTATCCCTCAGCCATCCATCAGAAGATAGATGCACTATAAAGAAATCGATGCACCATAAGGAATCAAGGAGAAGCATGCGCAAGACTGCATTACCTAGATTTATTACCTAAACTTACCAATTAGATAATTCTCATATATTAACGTCCTAACTGGTAGTCAGATAGTGCAAGACTTTCATGGCAAATATTCCTCATAATAAGCATAAATAGTTTGACCAAGTAGGGTACCTCAATATGCGATAATAGTGAACTGTGAAGCACCTTATTCTCCACTACACAACTGGACCACAAGTTCACATCAGCACCATCAATCATAAGTAACCAAAAAATTATGAAATGAAGTTTTGTTACCTCCCTTCTTGTGGCTTACCCCAAAACATCTTTATTTGCGTCTCTTGCACTGTATTTTGTGTACCCTAAGCCAGTGTAATCCCAAACCTACAGAAAATTAAATATTAATGAAACAGTAACTTTAGAGACATCATTGGTCTTATTTCACTATGAAGGATGTGTAAAATAATACATGATATGCAACTTTGTGCTGTAGATTCCATGCAATAGAATAAAAAGTAAGCAAACTACAAATATGCAATTTTCTAACTTTTAAGCAATCACACTATGAAAAAATATAAGCAGCACAATTTTAGAGCAGCGATGAAGCAAATCATTCAGCTGATAGCAAATCCTATCATCAAATGGCATCATATGAGACCAAAAATAATAATCTGAAGCCTTTTAAAATTTTCCAATATGTCCTAGAAAGCTCTGGAATACATCTAGCGTAGAAGTCTTTCTACCAAGATTCACACATTCAAATTGACAAATCTTATATAGAATTTATGTGGTTTATTCTATTTTTATTCTCTTCTTTATTAATTGAAAACTTTATTGTCTGCCATACGTGGAACAACAACATTTTGTATTTTTTAATCATTCTAATCCCCTCTGCCAACCATCATTCTAGTCTCTCTGAAATTGTCACATAAAAGGAGTCTTTTTAGCTTAGATGATATAGAATAGACTTTAGAGTAGTTATTTCCAAATAAGTTGCTGAGTAGCAGTCATGGATTTGACTGGTAGAGCACAGCACAATCTAAGAGCACAAAGAGCATTTACAAATTTCTTTTGTTATCTTATTATCTTAGCTACTTAGCATGTAAAGCTGGTATTTATATCTTAAAATGACATGACACGTGCATTTAGAGCAGAAACTAATAAACCCAGTTCTACCTTGATTCTCATCAGTTGCATGCATTCTTACCCACTTGCTTAAATTTGAAACACAGAGATAACAATGAAAACTTCATGTTTTATAAGGACAAGGTAATAAATGGTACTTTTGATGTCCAACCTAAAAGTACAGGGACTTTACATGTAAAACACTACCAAGAATTGCAGCCCTACCCAATAAACAACATGAAACAAGAGCTTTGCATGCTTCAGAATGTATTAAATTCCTAAGTCAAAGTTGAACACAATAAGCAATTTTATTCAATTCAACAACTTAGTGTAAATGAAAAATAAAAATAAAAGCCAACTAAGTGAAACTTAGAAGAACATTAAACAAAAGAAATGATAACAGGCATCACCTGCATCTTATCAAAATATGCATGTCGATGCTGTTCAACATATTGCCAAGCACCAATATCTGCAAAGACATCATTGAAATCCAAAAGGTATGTTAAATGTCAGCCTCCATGTCAATTAACTAGAACTGTCAATTTAGCTGTACTAGAAATTTCAAGTCCTAGTACACGAGTGGGGCCTTTAAGACAAAGTTATGAGCCTATGACCAATAAGATAAAATCCTACCAAAAGAATATATGTGCAAGTAACATCATATGTTAAAGTCCAAACCAAAAGCTCAACTAGATGAACAAAGCATGTTTACCTTTGAAAAGAGAGATAGTCGCTGGTGTAACTGTACTGACCCTTGGATCAGGTGGGTCCTCTTTGTTGATGCTTAGTTTACTTCCCAAAGCAGGATTACTGTCAATGATGGCAACATTCAAATGCTTTGTCAATGGTGTGGTTGCTGCAAACACAAAGTTAAAATGATAAATACAAAATTAGATGCCATCAATTAGAATATGCCAAATGAGTTTATCAATGCTAGAACCATGACAACCTATAATAATTAGGTGCCATTAGCCATCAATAAGTATATTTCTATCTTGCCTCTTATCTTGTTTTAATAAAAAAACCTTCCACTAGACAGTGGAATCTAGTCATAGACTACTGATACTACCTGCACTATAATCTAAATATCTAATCAAAGAACAAGTGCAAACCAATGAACCCAAAAAAATAAAATACGTACCCAATGAGCAAGCTAGGGCGACGCCAACCATGCCTCCCCCAACAATAGCAATGTCATATGGGTGAACCGTGTGAGTAAAACTCTGCTTATCCTCTTGCTTCTACAAAGTCAAAGCAGAACACCCTTAAATACAAGATTATACTCTCAAAATAACAAAAATCCTACAGTAAATTCTAAAAAATACCAAAACTAAAAGGATCACTCAATCCTCTTTGTGATTATCATCCCCACATGTAACATTTCCAAAAACATATAATCAAATACCCATTTGCCACAATAAAAGTTTAAAATCAATAAATAAACGCAAACAAGAATCAAGAATCAAGAAGCAGAGCCCTGCCATTTATATGGCAACAAATAATGTGTTAAACAAGATAATTATACTAATACTGATAAAATCAAATTACATGGTTGTTGATTTGGGTAGAGCTAGAAGTGGGTGATCTTGGAGCTGCACCATGGCACAAGTTCTTTCTTGGAACTTTGGATTGATAAGCATTAGTAGCTACTGCTGCAGCGGCAAATTTCCTAGCGATCGCTCTGTGATAGATTAAATGGAATGAGAGAAAAAGACTATAAATACACAGCGAGTGAGAAGCTAAGCGTGTAGTGGCGAGTTGTGAGGAGTATACCTGTTCATTCTTGCATCCGTAGAAGCTCGGCGACTGAATTGAAGTTCGCAATGTGAGAGGAAAGAAAGACCAGCGTAAATCTTGATCCAGAAGTAAGATGGGTTGGATCAGCGCCAGCAGCCACTAGTTGGGCTTTAATGGAGGCCTGCTATTTATTTGTTTATAAGGAGTCCAAGGAAACAAGACATTGTTCATTGAAATAATAAAATTTGACTTAATTAATAAAATAAAATTTTTTAAAAAATAATTAAATAGTCCATAATTTTTATTTTTCTTAAATTTTTTAGTCATTCTATCTAATTTGATGTTTTTTCGTTAAATTTAATAAAATGATTAAAATGCCCTCATATATATATATATATATATATATATATATATATATATATAATTTATTAAATGATTTTTTTAAAATCAATTACTAAAATTTAATGATAAGATTTTCAATTATAAATTTTTTTCTTGTTTTTAATATAGACATGAGGGTATTTTAATTATTTTATATAAATTTAACGAAAAAAGTATAAAAATTAGATAGAAGAATTAAAGGGTTAGGCTAAAATAAAAGTAAGAAATTATTTAGTTAGTTTTTCAAAAAAAAAAAAAAAGTTTTACTTCATTAATTAAGTGAAATCTCACGGTAAAATAATATTTTACCAAAATTCAAATAGGATTCCTCCTTTTTTTTTTTATTAGTATTTTGTTGAAAATTTTATGAACTTCTTTAATTGGTAGCTAGGATTTTATTGTAATATCTTTGTCATGCAATATTATTTGAATAGATATAGTTTATTGAGAACGTATGAAAGGAAAACAAAATGGTATTAAAATTGATTATTTATAACTCAATATAGTATATATTGATTTTATTTTATCTTACAATTTTGAAATATTTAGCTCATTTTCTCCTATTTTGATTTCTTAATCAATTTATTTTTCTTTCTAAAGTTTTTATTCTTACATTTTGTTAACTTTATAAGTTGTTTTGAAAGTCCTTCTACTAATATAAATAAAAAAAAATTTATAGTAGAAAGCAAGGCCTAATGTTGTGTTGTCTAAGCAACATACAATTTTATTCTTTTTTAAGGAAAAGTAACATACAAATTTAAAAACTAAATACAGGTTTAGATCCTGGACGATAACAAAATAAAATTAATTCTATGATATCACAAAAGATAGGTGAAAAAAGGGAAATAAAAATAAATAAAAACATAATGATGCCATCTAACCTTTTACCATACACAAATTAAGCCCTCACCAACACAGACACACAGCAAATAAAATAAATAAATAAAGATCTTACATGACCCTCCCTCTTTTCTCTTTTTCCGTCTCCATCAATCTGTTGGATGTCCCCTGCCATGAAAAAGCAAATCAAAATTAGAGAAAAATCCAAAATGGATTTGATGCCCAACTCCAACTGTAACAAACAATGAATGAACATAACCCTCTCTTTCACACATAATACAACAGTCAAAAAAAAAAAAAAAGTTAAAACAGCAAACAAACTCATCTTTATTTTTATTTTTTTCACTCATTTCACCACTCTAATCATTGCACAAGCACAGGCAAAAGAAAACAAGTCTTTAGTGGAGGTGAAGGTCATGGCCATGATTGTCACCTGCTTCTAATATCCAACCATCTCTTTTTCTTTTTTTTTTCCCAACTTCAAAATCCAAAAAATAAACACAACCCCACCGCCTAAAATGAGGCCATTCAATCCAATCCCACTTTCTTAGATGCAAAGCAAAACAAAACAAGCTATAATCATTTGAAAATCCATTACTCATACCATTTTTAACATAATACATACATATAGATTCTTGATTTCCATTGATTTCAGTTGTTTTGGATCTCTAGGTATATCATTCCATTACCCATGTAGCTCCAAGAATTGATCACAGAATCAAGAAAAAGAAAAAAGGAAAAAGAAACCCCACAAATATATAGAGATAATTAGAGAGAGTTTTAAGTTTTAGCCTTATTGACTGTACTCCTGGCGGCCTCAGCGCAGAATAGGTGCACAGCTCTAGTGTGCTCTTGCTATGTACCTTCTTCAAGAAACTATAGCAACAAAGGGGATCAAGAAAATAACAGAAGAAGCAACAATACCAAGAAGCAAATTCTTGAAGAAAAGAAAGATTTTGATGGGGTCATGGAAGAATACCCAAATAATAATAATAATGAATCACAATCAAAAGGGCAACAAAAGGGCAATGGTACTGGTGGGAGCAATAGTAGTAGCAGAAACAGTGGGTCTAATGGGCCTCACATTGAACCTCCAATTACTACTACTACTACTACTCTCAAGAGTAATCTCATCAAGAGTAATCTCAAGAGAAGTACAACAGTGGAGGAAATTAATCAATCAAGGACAGATAAGAGGAAAGTGAGTTGGCCTGATGCTCATGGCAAAGATATTGCTCATGTTCGTGAGTTTGAGCCGAGGTAAACATTACTTTTAATTATCTTTTTTTTTTTTTTTTATTTGCATGAAATAGATTTGACTGTTGGTGGATGATTAAAGCCCCCAGTATTTTTTAATCATCAACCTTCAATAGTGACAAGGGTATTTTGCTTTTTTTTTTTTTTTTTCCTTTTCTTTTCTTTTGGGGTCTTACAATAAAGAGTGGTTGGGCACTGTTATATGTACATATGGGGCAGGCTTCTATGAGTGTTGAACAATTAGCAATGTAAAATCAAGGGGTAATGGCTTGTCTTTAACATGTACTATTGATGGTAATTGCTTAAAACCAGATGCCACTGCTAAATTCCCTGAAATTACATGTATTTAAGCTTAGGCTAGTTGCAGTATACTTTAGAGAATACACTAACTAATTTTACTATATTTTTCAATTTTTTTTCCATAATCTCAACAGCTTGTCTGAAGATGGGGAACTTGAAGGAGTAAGAAACTCTTGTATTTGTACAATTCAATGAAGCAAGAATTCCAAGGTATTTGGCACCTTCCACCTCAATTATCAGTTTCAGAATTCTAATAATTGCCTGTTTCAATTGTCAATTGTTTGTCACTCTCTTAAGTAACACAAAGAACACTTGTGTTTGTAAAACTTCCAATGGCAAAGATAGATAGCACTTCTGTATAAAATAAATGACTTTTCCCAAGTCCCAACCCTCGTAAAGTAAGAAGTCTTGTGCACTGGAAACCCCCTTTTTAATTATTCATTATTCGGAGGCTATCTGCTCAACATTCAATTTAAGTGTAAGGAGCATCAAGATTAACATTCAATCAAAGCCTTTTTAGGACATAGAAACACATGTGGGTAGGAGAACAAAAACAGGAAGAGCCAGGGCAGGGGCCCTAGCAAGGGGGTATGAGTGGTTTGGCTGAAGTAATTTCTATCAATCATCATATGACAACATTATATTCTGTCATAAGTAGTGAGCAAAGGTGCATATTCTCAAATTGCCCGTTAATGAAGAGCAATCAAATGAGTTCAAAAATCATAAGAGGAAACATTACCAAAAAGTGGATTTATTCAAGAATGGTTTACCTTTTGGAATGTTTTAAAGAATGGAGTAGTTTTGCCAGTCTAAAATACCACCAATCATTTTGAAAAAAAGAATCCAAAGCTGAAGTCTTGTTTCTGAAGTTTGGATCAAATCTCAGTATTCTTCACATTCATTCATGTGTAAGAATCTTATGGGCGAGATAAAATTCTAAAGTGTATCTGTACATTTAAATCAACTCGTATTCCTGTATCCCTAAAATTTTAGTTGGGTTTCGGAAAATTAAAGGTTTAGTTTCAGAGGAACATATAACATTGCCCATCATTGGTTCTTGGTAAGCATTAAACACAAAGATATGTATCTATGAATCTGACACAAAGAATCTTTATTTTTTGAACTCGGCCAATGGCTCAGCAGTTCAGGTGATTCAAACTAAATGGTTAAGGTAAAATTCAGCAATCCTTTTCTGCATAAATTTGATTAATTTCATTGATTTGAGTGGAGCGAGATTAGGGAATGGCAAGTTCTGATGTGTATCTAGGCTTGATAAGCTTCTGGTGGCAGAAAATCAAAAGAGAGAGAGAGAGAGAAGAAAGATGAGAGAGCATCTACTTATTAGATCAACCTTTGAAGAGCATGGCATGTGTTGCATCATCAACTGAGTCATCAAATATTCAATTTAAGCTAGCTGGGTCCACTGCTTATCATGGTGTTTATTGCATGCTTCTGAGAAAGTCCAAAAGTCTGAAACCACTAAGGAATTTAAAGCATTCTTATGTTCCAGAAAAGAGAAGCCAAGCCAGAGTTGCCTACGCTAAAGTAAAAACTAAGAAAGCTTTATATTTATATTGCCCAGACCTTTAGGCCCCATGCAGAAGATGATCTGAAAGATTATAGATATGAAAACCCAAATACCACAAACTATTTCCATGGTTAACTGAAATTTACTGTGGCTATATTCTAAACACAAGCTCAAGTATCTCATAAAATTATATCACCATAAACTTTTTCCAAGCTATAAGTGCATTAGAAAAGAAAAAACAGAAATTAAAATATTACTTTCACAAAAAAAAAAAAGTATTCTACTATTTTTTTCCTCCTGATTGATGAAAGCACTCACTGATCACAGAAAGCAGGGAAAATGGCATATATTAAAATGCTTTCTATTATTAAATTTGTTGTAAAAAAAAATAATTTGCTTGGGTTATTATTACATTATCTTTTTCCAGTTTTCAGTTTCCTTTGCAACTATCATTTTCTCTACCTGCAGGTGGATAACATTACTATGTTCACATTGTAGCCTCTTACCTTAGTCAAGTTGAAGCCTGTTGAATTTAGCAAGCTCCAGTGCATTGAAAATAGAAAATGTGTAGAAGAAAAGCAAAATGTAAAGAAATCAGTGAAATGAAATTGACTTCAATTGTGTGCAAGCTGTAGCTTTTCCAAGTTCTCTACAGTAAACTCAAAAGTTCAGCATCCAGCATTAATTTTGGGATGTTTTAAGGTAAATCAAGGATTTACAATACCAATTCACCATGTGAATAAGTTTAGAAAATCTGTATTCATTTGTCAAATCCCAAAGCCAAAATCTTCATTGATGCTTGTTAAACCAGATCTCTAGATACTAAAAATATAAGCACAAATCTGTGTTAAAATCTAAAAAACAGCGTTAAACTTGTTATTAAGTCATGACTCGTGAGAAACATGACACGAAAGTAGCCCAGGCCAAGGTTGCAAACTGGACCAAAACCGGAACTAGACGGATGGTTTATGGAACTGACATTAAACCATAATTAGAGAGTTCAATTCCATTCCGGTTTATACAGTTTTGATTTCAGTTCCGAATTGGATTTAAACCAATTTTAAATTTTTTTCACAAAAGTTCTCTAAAATCCAAAGGCAAAGCCTATAAGTAACAATTTAAACCAGAACCGGACCGATAGTTCTAATTTCAATTCAAGATTTTATAGAACCTAAATCGGACCGTAAATAGTCACGGACTAAGACTAGACCAGAACCATAACTACAGTTCGTGTTCTGGTCTGATTTTTAGCTAGTTCGGGTCCTGTTTTGAGCTAGCCCGTGGCCAGAGCTACATGAAAGTACTGAGGCTGTAAATGAAGTAAAGGATGGCTCCTGACATACTCAATAGATCTAACTGAAACTCGCTCATTCGCCAGTCACTGTTGTAAAGAGTTAAACGATCAGTCACATACATAAGTGAATAAAGCAATTTAAATGGCGTACACATCCACCAAAGACGAAGCAATTGTTGTAAGAATCACAATATTACTTCCTTTCTTTCCACCCCCACAATGATATACCAAATTTCCCTCAATGAATGGGATCAATAAATTTCCGTTACAGTATCACAATTTTTGATGGTCTTATGAAACACTATTTCCCTATTTGGTACGTGCTGAGTTCTCTGTGCAAAGTTAATACCTCTTTTACATTTTGATTCACTCAGAAACCCCAGCTTCAATGATTCTGACTTTTCGCTTTCTTTGATTTGTTCTTTTCCTGCATTTTTTTTTTCTTTGCTTCAGCTGAAATCCACGTATAATCTGGAGGAATAACAAATGGGTCCTGAATGTTCTCTATCCTACTGCTAGAACCACCAGTTGACGAGCCGGGACGGTGGTAAGGAGCTTTTATCCATTGAAACCACGATGAACTTGAGGATTGTATCACTGCTGGGCTTTCTCGTCCGGCAGCTGTAGGACTTGATGGAGGTGTTGCAAATTCATCTAGTGGCTGTAATTCTTCAAACTTCGTAAATGTAACCAGTACTCTGATGGTAGGAACTACTGGGATAGCAACCTGAATGTGAACAAGGATTGCTCAGAAAATATACCAAAAGAAGAATAATAATAAAACAGTAATATGTTCTATAAAAATAAGTCACAGCAAAATAATCAGTAGCAATTTTATGAATTGCAATGTAAGTTTTTCTAAAATCTCATAAAACCAAGAAACTAGACAGACTCAAGAGAGTTGAATGGAAACAGACTGCAAAGGTTTTGCCAACCATGCTGGAAAGGCTAATATCAAGTTATCCAAACCCATCAAAGCAGAATTGACCAAGTTACAGTGAGCTGGTGTCAAGTTTGGTTTCACAAACCTTAACTTACTAAACGTCTAGTTCACAAGATCCTATTTGACCAGCCGATTATTTACTTGTACACATCTGCTTTTGCATCCAAGAACTAAATGTAATGTAGCTAGATCAATATTGGGATCAGGAAACTGAAGTTTGAACAAAAATGAATAGGAGAATAAGCCAGCCAATCAATATTCAGAAAAACCAAACAACAGTATGTTTTTTTTTGGAAGGAAACTTGATCATGACAATGATAGCATTAATATGTATAGAAGGTTGCTTTAGTATTAGTGAATAAGCCCTGACTACTAAATAGGTGGATCCCACTTCACTGACCAACAGAACCCTAACCAAGCTAATCAAGGGAGTCGATTGTTGCAAAGTGCAAAAGTTGTGTGCTTAGTTGTGCAATTTTTTTATTTTTTTTCAAATTTTAGGGATTATTCTCTCATTCTCCTCCAGGCAGTATAAATATCAGTTGTAACAACAAAAACTGGGCACCGTGCATAGGAACAATAGATTACCATATTTCACCATAACAAATCCTTATTCCTTCAAGTTCACAAGCAAAACCACATCAAAATATATTGAAGATGCAAGTCCTATAGATGTCTCTATAATGTGTTATGAAGTGCTAAGGTTTACCGATTCAGAAAGAACTCAATCACCATCATATTACTAATAGAGTTTCTAGTATCTCTAGCATATGTCCCTTTTTTACCTGTCAAGCAAAGCAGATAATAAACAAAACCAATATAATGATCCATGAAAAAGTTGTTTAGCCTATTCCAAAACCATAGACACTGAAACAGGATGTCTTTCAACTAGGTCAGAGTGACCAACCCTTCCAAAGTCCTAAAATTTCTGTTCCACCACACCATGCAAAAAGGAAAAGGAAGGATTAAGCCCCACATTTTCTTCTGCTGCTTTGAAATAGATAAGCCACCCTTCAAGCAACTCTTTTACCGTCCTTGGAGCTCAAAAAAGTAAGAAATCAAAGTTCATAATTAAAGCAACTTCACAACAAGTAAAAAAAATCAATGCTGCTCTGCTTCTTGTGACACAAAATACAACTACTAAGCATAAATAAACATATCTTCCTCTCCTCCTAGCATCTAACAATATGGTAACAAGTTGGACCTGATTTGATTGAAGTTGAACTCTCTAGCACCATCGCTTACAGCAACTAGCATGTTAAATTACTTAATTCACACATTAGTGAGTTTTCCTTCAACAGAAAACTGCTGTTCGAAACTTCCAGAAAAAGAGGAGAAACAGAAGTTTCAGCAAGTACAGACATATTGCAGTTCACTCGCAAACATTCCTGTACAGTCTGTTTTTCACCCCATAAGCAGTGTAATACCATCTTGGTTATTAACTAAAACATCATTTTCAACTATGCAAGAACTTCACATGGCACAATCATGCCCAAACAAAATAAAGGTAAGGGCTAAAGTTTTTCAGACTGCATCAACCCTGCTTCAAGGCTTATAATTGCCATTGTTAGATTAAGAACTCTAGCATTTGAATTCTAATAAATAAAATCAATTTATAAACACACACACCCACAATTTTCAAACATTCAGATAATGTCAGTTAAGTGGATGGCAAGTTTATGCTCCAGCAAGACCGATAGGGATAGTTATAAGTGATTCTGTAACTCTGAATTAAGGCCATAACATTTTGCATGTACAAATCAAGTCAAGATCAAGTAATGCATGCATATAGATTCTGAAGAGAAAATGCAAGCATGCATCTATAAGCTAAAGACCAGTACTAATTTTCCATCTGAGCAAGAAATTATAGGAACAAAACATCAGCAGAAGCAAAATGGTGCCAATTGTATGGCTTCAACAATAGGAAAACAGGGGAAGGGGAAAAGAAAGAAATACACACATCTTGTAAAAAAATCAATGGCCAAGGTTGATAGTAAAGACATTAGAGCGTTTGAAGTTTAGAAGAAAGATATCATGGTTGATATTATGAACACAACCAATTTCAACAAACTGCTAATACTACATGGCTTAAGTACATAATCTATCAAATAGTAAACCCCAAAAAGTCTCTACAATTACATAACTTTTCCCACCACTACTCCTAAATTGGGGAGAGATCAGCTCCAGCCAAAGAATATGGAAAGCAACAGACTAACAGTGAATAAAAACATCATGATGTTATACCTTCATTCAATGTAACAATCAGGAAATTAAATCAACACTTGGAAGCCAAAGAAACACCAAACTTAAATTGTTCAAATATAAGCATTATCTATCAAAATATATTCGCATCTCAAAATTAATGCTACAATAATTATATTGCCACTGAAACTTCAAAGAGAGCACCCATTTTCAGTAATTTCTGAAGATAGGCATGACACAACCATACAAGTTATAGAGTTGTTGAAATTCATTAACAAGATCAAGTTATTGCCAACCATAAACAGAAAGCAGAAATGTAAATTGATTCCAAAAGGGGGCACAATAGTGGAAAATAACATTAATCAAACAGCAAGGAACAGATAATGAGACTAAAAAACCAATGAATGCATTGTACCAAAACAGTTCTGCTGTAACATTCAAGTAGATAGAAAGTAAGCATCATACCTTCACAGGAAAGGTTCCCATTGGAAGTTTTGTAGTGAGTAGCTCTCTTAAACGACGAATTGCCTTAACCTTATTTGCAAGAATATCAAGTAAGGGAAGAAGTTCTTCAGTTTGCAATGGGAAGCTTGGAGAAAGCCACAGAGTAGGCCTCAATCCTTTTTTATATTCATTCTCACGGCTTGCTTCCTTGCGTCGGTTACTGCTCTCAGAACTCAAAGAAGTAGATGTCTTGGTATCTCTTCCTTTCCGGTGCTCATCCCTCACAACAATCTCAACAGAATGTCTTCCTGGTTTAGTCTGACTTACTGAAGGAGAGTCCCCCAGTAAGTCACTAACTTTTTCATCCACACAGAGAGAACTTCTTGGTGGAACAATTTTCTTCTGCCCTTCAACTTTAGTATCCCGTTTCCTCCATCCACCAAACCATCCTTTCTTTTCTTGCTTGGTCTCTCCATTCCTACAACCATTCACATCTTCAATTGGAACCTCTCTATGCTCATAACAACTATGACGATGAGCAATAATCCCATCACCATTCTCGTTGGTCAGTTCTGACGAATCCAATTTAAGTGCAACTTCAAGTTGCCTTCTTTCTTCTTCAGTCAAAATGTCATTGAGCTCCTCACTTTCTGTTTCATTCTCATTGCAGGACGAGAAGAACTCATCATCTGTCATAGCCCCTGGAACCCTTCTAGATTTGATGCTAACAACCACATTGTGCATATCATAGACCTTTGCTTTCCATGGGCCCACCAGTTCTGTTTTCTCCTGCCGTCTCCATGTCAGCTGTGGCAAAAGAACTGCCTGGGTCACATCAATTCCTGGCCGGAATATATTAGTCTGCGACATTGCAGCTACCTCTTGCCGAACTTCTTCGTCAGTTGCTGGAGATCCAGCACCATCCAAAGCATTCATCACCTCCTTATCCTTATGTGCGATCATGCAGAGTGACCCTGGAGGAACTTTCCCATCCTCAGACCCATCACCTAGGAAAAGAATACTCTGATCTGAACGTTGAATCCGAAAACCATCAAAACCAGCCAAAGTCATGTCAGCCCTCATATTTGCACCTCTCTTCCAAATCTTGTAAGTATCTGAAGGAGCAATCCTTGAAATGAAAGGTATGACAGAACTCTCAAAATGGAATGTAATTTCCATATAAAAGTCTCTCATCCTTTGCATGGTCCCCACCAATCGAGGCAACCTCCTACACCATTTTGCCCATGCCAATGGCTGGTAATGCCTAACTATGATCATTGCTATCCCCTCTTCTCTATTGCAAATAGCTTCTTGAAGTGCGCTCCACCCTTGCTCATTCTGCAAGCTCCAATCTGCACCAGCAACCATAAGCATCTCAGTTGCAGTCTCATCACCCAGTTTGACAGCCAAGTGAAGAGGAGTATCACGGTTTGGAACATCACGCCTATCAATCACCGCAGAGATGGCATCAGCCTTCTCTTCCTCAGCCACTGAAACCGCCTCTGTCCTAATCTCAGCAGGATCACAAAGTCGTGGAAGGCCAGCGAGTATCTTCCTGAGACTGGCATAATCCCTCGTTGTAATGGCCTTATGCACAGGACTATGGGCATATTTTGAAATATCAATCCCCGCCATGCCTCAGGAGTATATAAAAAGATGAAACCAGACCAATAATATACAAAATCAAAACCCCAATTCAATCATCCAACATTAAAACCTGATTCAATACGATTGATAATCAGTGATCCAAATTACAACCTAAGAACAAAAGTTAACATAATCAACACCAACACCCATCAACTATTCGTTCCAATAAAGCACCGAATTTTTACCATGAGAAGTGGACCCAGTTCATATCTGGTCTCCAAGATGAAAATATGAGAAATATCTCTCAATTTTTCCCAAAAAAGAATCAACCCAGTTCAAGTTACTCCCAGGTAGCGCAAGACACAGTTGCAGCTATCATCAAAAAGCACAAACAAAGTATTCCGAGTAGTCCAGAGAAGGAAAAGGATCCAACAGACCTAAAGTAGAAATCTCACCTTCTCCTTCTCCTTCTCCTTCTTCTTCAAAGCAAGATGCTGCACAACAAGAGACTTGAGCACCAAAAACCCACCACACCCTCTTCCTCTCTCTACAGATAGATCCTTGTGATCCAATCCAGATCAGACAAACCCAAGAACATGCATGTGGGGGTGTGAAACAAAAAAAAAAATTAAAAAAAGAACATTAAAAAAGAAAAAAAAAGAACGAAAAGATTTACGATAGAAGGAGCAGAGGTGAGGAATCTGGTGAAGAAATGGAAAAGATACAGAAACAAGAAAGGAATACAGGAAAGCAACAAAACCCCATCGCCCCAACCGAACAGTGACAAAAAACCAAAAAAACAAAATTGCTTATGTGTTAGAAAAAAGTAAAAAATCCAAGAGAAGAAGAATCAAAAGTTAAGCCACTGCTACAAGTATTTCACAGACGGAGAGCCAGCGAAGTTCCAAAGAAACAAAGAAAGCGAAGAGAAAAATAACAAAAAGATGGGGGCTAAAGAAGTTAAAATTTGTCGATCAGTTAATGTGACTGGAGCTGGATTTAGCAATACCAGAAGATGAGGGGAAAAAAAACTCAAAAGAGTCTTTCCGCGTAAATTATATCCTTAGTCCCTTAACTATTTCCACCTTCATTTTATTTGGGACTTTTCTTGAGATGTTTTAAAAAATATATTTTATTTTTATTTTTAATATTTTTTATTTTTTATGCCCATTTTATTGTTAGATATTAAATTAATTTTTCTCCATAAAATTTTCAAAAATAAAATTTAATTGTATTGGATAAATGGCATAAAAAATAATATATTATTTAATATACTCTTAAATTTTATAAAAAATATGTCTCAAATAAAATGAAACAAAGAAAGTAATATATATATTATAGTTTCTCAATTAAATTTATAATGAAAATATCACTAATATTATATTAACCATTTCATGAATATCCCTAAATTCAATCTCCGTCAATTCTCTGGACAAAAAATTGACGTGGAAGCCACATAAGCTACTTTTAACCTAAAAAGTTGCTAGAATAGCCCACTAAATATCATTTTATCTCTCCTTTCGTGTACTCTCAAGCCTCAGCTCCTAACTTGTAACTCTCTCCTGATATAACAAACTTATGAGATTTAACTGATATAATCAAAGACAAGACTTCTCAAAGCAAAGCAGCCATAGTTTCTAAATCTAAAACTATCCAACTATTTGATAGAAAATCAAAATTGAATCATAAAACTATCAACAATATTCTAAATCTTGGATTTCTTAAGCAAAAATGAAAATAAATCAAAGCCTATAAATTCCCTATGGCAGAAAATTAATTAAATTCAATCCATAGACCCAAACGCCATAGACTCTTCTAGTAATAGATACAATATTTCATTGTAGAAGAATCATCAAAATCAAGCCCTTCTTAGATCCACAGCCTATGATCCCTTTACACTACAAACACCATCACCACCATCACTGCCACATTCTCAAACTCCTACCTAACCGATTTTAGCTTCCATGTACAAATACAATGTGGCAGATGAAGTAGGATTGCCCGATTCATAACTTAGGAAGTGAGATTGGGAAGCACTTTGAGATTGCAATTTGAGATTTTGAGTGCTAAGATTGTTTGGGTTGCAAGTAAAGCTGATGGTGGAAATGGGTTTTGGGTCATTTGCATCGGTAACTATAGTGGTGGCCACAACGATGTTGTCATATTAGAAATTGCAAAGGTGGCGCAAATGAGTCCGATAAGAAGGTGAGAATTGTTCGATTCTTTTTATTAAAAAGAGAAAGACCATGTCTATTGCTAATTGAAAATTACAATTTAGAACTTACAAAATCAAAACCAAATCACAAGCGCAAAAATGGCCTCTATCGTTGTTGTTCAATGCTACAAGTATTATACCATACAGGCATGACATTCGCTTCTCTCATTCTCTCTTTCTTTCTATGAAATCATTTTCAAATTCAATTAGATTAATCAAAACTCAATAGAAATGTTGCATGTGTGTATATATGTATATAATGAAGTGAACATAATCAAAATTTGAATTTATTTTTTCAATAAAACTTTAAAACTAATTTTATGTCTAAGGAATCATAAATTTATCCAAGTCTCAAAATAGCGAAACAATGATCAATAGAGAAACAATGCAACTCAAGAAAGAAAATGATAAGAATCAGACCTTTCCTTTGGGTTTTTTGTCTTTAGCAATAGTAATGGTGATTTTAGATTCTAAGATTTTTTTCTTTTTGAAGGAAAGAAGAAGAAGAAGGAAGAAAATGATTAGAGTGAGAATCGCTCTATTTAAGTAAAGCACGATGGAGACAGTGGTGGTTATAGTAAAGGCAGTAGCTATGGAGAAAGTGAGGTTTTAATTTTTTCTCATTTTTAGAGAGTCACAAATAGAGGCCTAAAGGTGCATGAGAGGAGAGAGAATGAAGTTCAATGGGTTAACGTGACATTTTTTAGGTTAAAAATAGCTTATTTGGGGTCCAAGCTAGCTTTTTGTTAGGAGAATTGACGGAAATTGAGATTAAAGACATTCATAAAAGGTTTGTATGATATTAGTGATATTTTTCTTATAAAATTTAATTAATGGATGATAATATGCAATAGCCAATAGTTGAGGAATGATTGATGTTATTTACCCTAGCCTTTCCCCTCTATTTTTTTTTTTCACATTTCTTTTTATGTTTTGTTTTTACATTCTTTTTTATATAATATATAAATCTTTAATATATATAAAATAAATAGTATTAATTATTTCAAAATGTCTAAAATTTTATTTTAATATATATTTTTTATCATTTAAAATTAATAATTTTAATTTCCACTATTTAAAAATAATTTAATGCTTTAATTTTTTTAACATACTATAATACAAAACATCCTTATATTTTTTTCCAACTTTAAAATTCTCCTCCTCAATAGTTAAAAAATGCTCAATACTCAAAAGGAAATTATTCTTAAACTTTATTACATGTATTTAATTATATATTAATCTCTTGTTTAAAATAATACTTTAATCTCTAGAATATTATATTATTACAAAAGCCTTAATTATAAAATTTATTATATATTTTCTTAATTATATATTTAAAAATAAAAATTTTTAATTTTTAAATTAATAAGTATAATACATGAATTTAACAAAAAAAAAAAGGCACTTTTGAGTAAGAAAATGTAAAACGCCAAAACGGGGGGAGAGTAATCAGTAGTCACAGCCTCACATCACAGGGCAGAGAAAAGGCAAAGGGCGACTCCAAAATGGGGGACTCGGTAGACAGCGTGTGGGCCCCAGTAAAAAAGGCAACTGCGTTCCAGTTTCATAATTTTTTAAGAAAAATTTTATTTTATTTTATTTTTTAATTTTTAGAAATAAATTAATAATATTCCCAATAAATTAAAAACAGTTCTATAATAATTAAATAGAGAATAATTTCAGTTGATTTTTCATTTAAAACAGGAGAATTAATTTAGTAACGTCCAAATTAATCAATGAATGCTTTAATTTGCGCCAGTTAGCCTCTGCTTTTTTCTTTTTTTAAATTATTACCGCTAAATGTTTTTATCTTTTTCTTTTTTTTTTCTTGCAAAAATAAATCTTATTTAAAAAAAAGTTATATTAAAAAAATAATGAGTATTTTTAATGAGTAAATTTGAAAAATTATATTTTGTTATAATTACTAGTATTTAAAATTTTATATCAATTTGAAAAAAGCTTTTTTTTTCACGAGGGATAAATTCGTTACTTAAAATTGAAAAGTTTTCAGCATCTTTTACAAAAGCAAACAATTTTTACTTGAGCTTAATCTTCAAATTCCTTAAGGTTTTCACTTCTTTCCAGACGCAACCCATTAAATTATTGAAGAGATGGTGAGAAATTAAATGATATTGTAATTATTTGAGAACTTATAAAAATAATTTAATTTAATTTAATGGACTTTTTGACCCTCTACATTTAAAATTTATTTTTTTTATTAATTTTACAAAATCTATGTCTAAAATAATCTCATGAAAAAAAAAATTTAGATAGATCGATAATAGAAATAAGATTAATCAAATGAAAATATTTTACTTAAATTTCAGTACATATGAACTTCTTTCATTTAAAAATGATCTTACTAATAAAAATATTTTGTATCTCGTGAAAATAATCTCATAGCGAGATTTTATTTTATAGAAAGGAGATTTATATGTTTCTAATCTAGATAATAATTTTTAATAATATAGTAATTTAATAAATAATTATCTAGAAACATAGATTATTTTTAATTTTAATTTTTTAATATATATCATGGTTATGGATTGCTTATTTAGTTACATTAGTAACTCCACATGATTCTTGTGGAATTTTAATTTTACTTCATAAAAGTGAAAAGAGAAATGAAAATAATCCTAATATTTTATTTGCCCATGTGTTTGTCTTTGCTAGTTTTGTCTTCCTCGAGCCCTTCCATGAAATGAAAGTGCCTAGAAATAGCATCTTTCAACCTTTCATTTCAGTTGTTGAATATATGTAAGATTTATTTATTGATTTAATTTATGAGTTTGTAATGGCTAATTTTTTTGAATAAGATATATACACATATGCTAGAAATATAATATATTTTTTCACAGAATTACGATAATTTGATTATATTGACGAATTTAAAAAATTTAATTTGAGTTTATTTTAATTAACTTAAGCTATTTATTTTGTTTTAATTTTGTAAATCGGTTAAAATATTTTAGGATCAGTTTACTCATTTACTGAAATTAAATGTAATCTTTAAGTGATTTTAAAACTACATACACATACTCGATTATATATATATTCAAGAATTAACTTTGAATATATCCTTTGCCTATATATATATTTTTTTTCGGAAGAAATATGGTGTTGTTAAGCATTATTAAAAAATTTGTTAAGCTAATAACTTTTTTTTATCCAAACAAGAAGCTATGTTAATAATCATTGTCAACAACAATCAAAGACTCAATACAAGATGGAGGCATTTGCCAAATAGAAAGGCTAACATAATTAATTGAAACTCGAGATAGTCCATGAGCAACAAAGTTGGCTTGCCTTCGAATAAATTTGATAGAAAAATGTTAACCAAGTGAAAAAAAAAAAAAAAAAAAAAAAAAAAAGCAAACAATCTAACACTAACAAATCAAATTCATAATTGTCATCAATAGAAAAAAAAAATTGCATCAACCATCCCTTTGCAGCCTATTTCAAATGCAATATTCAAATTGCCCAATGAAATAACCCATATTAAGGCTATACGAAGAGCAGTAGCCTTAACTTGATGCACCATCATCAGCCCCGAAGCAATTTAGGCATCCCAAAGAGAAAAATTCCAACTTAGTTTCTCAACAACCTAGGCCAATCATTCTTTCATTCCCAAATATAATAGCGTCCAAGTTACACTTGTTGAAGCCTGCCACTAGTCTCCTTCAACGAGCAACCTACACCAACATATAACCTGAACTAGGCCTATACGTATCATTCATTGCTTCTCGCCATTGACACACAAAAGACAAGCTAATCTCTACTAAAGCTGCAGGAAAAAGATGAATAGTGGACCATAGTTGTGAATTTCTTTGCTTCCTAATACCCCAAAGAATGGTGACAACCTCAGGTAATGCAACTCTAAGTTATGAATTGTAAAAGAAAAAGAAAAATCTGCAAAAGATGAAGCTCTAGACCTCGGAAAAGAATAATTAGTTGCTTTACAATAACCTAATGCAAATGGACATTATAAGAAAAATGCAACAGATTTTCAGGTTCATGACCATAAAAAACACAGCTCCATCAGTACGAAGACCACGATTAACAAGAACTCCTTTACTGGTAATGTATTCCAACAAGCAGGCCACACAAACATCTGAATTCGAGGAGATAGCTCCAGTTTTCACAAATTCATCCAATTCCCACCAATATAAAACTAATCAGGAGCATTGCATAAGTTCAACACCACTCTATAGCCTAACTTAACGGTATAACAACCCTTTTTATGATAGTGCCAAATTATTTGATCATGAATAATTCTAAATGCAATGGAGATTTTAAGGACACTCAACACATCTTAGGGAAGCAAAATATCATCCAATAACTCAATATCCCACTCACGAGGATAAGGCACGCATAAATCATTAACATGTAAATATTCAAGACCAAGAGCCACTGGAGTTAATAATTTAAACTATCCATCTTTCCTTAACCAAGGATTTTGCCATATATTAACTGATGAACCATCCCCAATATGCTACCTACATCCTTATTGAATAATGGGTTGCGACTTGCAAAGACCATGTACATTTCCATGCAAAACTTGGGTTATGCCCCAAAGAAGCATTCAAAGTCCCCATTTGGGAAATATTTAGCTTTGAAGATTCTATAAATAAGTGTACATAGGTTAAAGATAAAATTCCAACACTATTTCCCTAATATGGCCGAATTAAATCTATATAAGTCCCTAAAACCCATCCCAACAGTCTCCTGATGGACATAAAATCTTTCCCAACATAGCCATTGAGTTCGTTTAGCACCACTCGCCATAAAACTCCACCAAAAGGAATTTATCATTCACTCTAATTCTTGACAAAGAGATACAAATAATAATAATAAAAAAAAAAACACTCATGCAATAAGGAAGAATTGGTTGAGCAACAAATTTAATAAGAACCTCCCTATTAGCTTGAGATAACATTTGAGATTGCCAACTTTGCAATCGACTCCAAAGACAACCACAAAAAAACCAAAAAAAAAAAAAAAAAACACTTATGCAATAAGAAGGAATTGCTTGAGCAACAAATTTAATAAGAGCCTCCCTATTAGCTTGAAATAACATTTGAGATTGCCAACTTTGCAATCGACTCCAAAGACTACCACAAAAAAAAACCAAAAATAGCCCTTTTACTTCTACCCACTAAAGTTGAAAGTCCCAAATAACAACTAGTATTCAAAGGCAAAGAAACTCCAAGAACAACAAAGAGCATCTTTGACCTTTCCAGACAAATTATTACTAAAAAAATACTAGATTTTTGAAAGTTGATTGCCAGACCATAGATAGATTTATAATCTAACAAAATATTCTTCATAACATGACATTCTTCTAAAGATGCATTAAAAAAAGAAAAAAGAAGCTGTCATTAGCAAAAATCGAATGTGACACAATAAGAGCACCCCTAAAGACCGACATACATGAAGATCACCATGGACCTCAACCTACTTAATCATAGTTGACAAACCTTTAGCACAAAAAATAAAGAGAAATGGTGATAAGGGATCCCCTATCTCAACCATCTGCTTGGAATAATAGGACCCACAGATTGACCATTCATTAAAATATAATAGGACAACGAAGAGACATACAACATAATCCAATCAATAAATTGAGTATTAAAGCCCATTTTAACCATTATAGCTCCTAAATAGTCCTAAGAGATCCTATCATAAGCTTTACTGATATAAATTTTAAGGACCACATTACCCTTCCCCCCTCTGGTCTTCCTTTTTATGCAGTAGGTAACCTTGAAAGCAATTAAAACATTATCAACAATCCACCTACCAGGAACAAAAGTTAATTAGGAATCAAAAATTACTTTTGAAAGCAATTTTTTAAGCTTATTAGCTAAGACTTCAGCAACAATTTTATAAACCACATTACACAAAGCTATAACCTTTAAGTCTTTCATAGAGGAAGGAGACTCACACTTTGGAATTAGAACAATATTAGTATCATTTAAAGATAGAGGAAAAGCACAACTATACAGCCAATTAGAGCAAGCTTGAAAGATATCATTACCAATATGAGGCCAAAAGCGCTTAAAGAAAGCATGATTCAATCCATCTTGTACAAGAGATTTATTTGGGTGCATTTGAAACACTGTCTGCCTAAACTCTTCCAAAGTAAAAAGAGCAATCAACTGCTGGTTATCTTCAAGACTAACACATCCAACCTCAAATGGTAAATCCAAATTTAATTGAGAAGACGAAGTAGCAAACAATTTCTGAAAATAATTAAAAGTAATAGAACACAAGCCTTATTGAGAATCAATAATATTTCCCAAATTATCATACAATTGAGTCATCTTGTTTTTTCGTTTATGAGTAAAAGCCATAAAATGAAAAAAATTGGAATTAGAATCCTCTCCTTGAAGTCAAAAGCACTTTGCCTTTTGTTTCCAAACATCCTCTTCTTGAAGCAACAAACCACCTAATTGATTGCTATAAAAGTTGAAAAGAGCAATGTCCTTCGGATTCAAGGAATGCTAGAGACAACATAGATTGGCCTTAATTACAATCATTCCTTAAACTCCTTAACTAGATAGGGCATTAGAGCACAATCGAAATCTTTCCAATAAAGAAATTGTGGCATTACCCTGCCAACAATCCAACACTATCGAATTTAAGCTAATAACTTAATCATCAAATTTTGTTTCATAATTTAAAACATTGTAAATTTATATTTTGATGTATTTGATTCTTTTAAAATATGTTTTTATTACAATAAAGATTAATTGTTTTTTTTTTTTTTTTTTGCCAATGAATAAAGATTAACTGTCGAGCACTTCATTTTATATGATTAAATTTTAATATGAATAGAGGCATCGATGCACTATAATAAAAATTTAAAGCACTCCTATATGATTAAGTTCTGGCATAATTATAGAAAGAACTGGATAAAGTTGTAAATTAAAATATAATTATTTTTCAATAAAATAATATTTTTAGCCAATTTACTAACCTTAAAAGTTAGCTATTAAAATCAAAGAATTTATTCTTATATTAATCACTTAATATTAAACAATTAAAACCATATGAACCGGCAACTTCTCTAATACCGTATTAAATTTTTAATATAAATTTAAAAAAAATAAATTTTAAAAGTTAGTTATTAAAGTTGGAAAGTTTATTTCTATATTAATTACTTAATATTTTTTGTATTTAATTAATGTGGTATACTTTTAACACAAACATTGCATTAATAAAAATATGTGAATGTAGGAAATAAAAATAAAAATAAATAAAGTGATATAAAGATAATCATTGGGGGTGAATGTAATTAATATGAAAAAATATATATACAAGTTTGTGTGGAATGAGTGAAAAGAAAACTTACAGTCCCAATTACTGGTCTCTTCCCCCAAAAATTTATTCAATAAATTAATTATATTAATATAATTTGATAACATATATATATATATTTTTTCGTTATTCTTAGATCTCAATTAGAATTAAGTTCAGACCTACAACTTCGTGATCTTGAAAATTATTATCAAGCCAAAATTAATTACAGTAATATTTGAAAATACATTTTAGTTAATTAATAGGTATTGAAACTGACCTCAATACCTATTAATTACCTCAACGAGGGTTTCCTCTTCCTCTGTTTCATCTCCCCTCTATAAACTAGATTTGTATTCAGTAATCTATTAGGATTGTTAATGTCTAACATCCCTTCATCGGCTTGACAATCCTGACAACTGAGAATTTTGGCCATAAATTGACCCTACTCACAGATATATATTAGATTTGGAACCACGACCATGTATAAATCCCATTTCCCGCGGTTTATTATAAAAAAATATTTCTAATTAATTTACATACGTTATTCATTTTAAACAAAAAGATATATAATTGTAAAATTATCATATATTTTATATAAATAAATAAATTATTATTATTATAAAATATTTTTAAGTCAGCCTCATTGTCAATATTTTTATTTTTATATACTAAAATAAAAATTCAAATTATCAATTATAATATATTCGATGAAAGAAAAAAAAGAATTATAGAAAAATATAATAAAATAATTATATTATCACATATTAAAAGTACTGTATTATCTTACTTATTTTGTTACTTTTTTCTTCATTTAATTTATTCAAATAAGGTTATTATACAAAAAAGAAAAAAATTAAAAAGATTCTTAAAATTTTCATATTAAATATTCTATTAATTTTCTAATATTTATTTTTTAAATTATAAAAAAAGATAAATCAAATGATGAAAATTTCAAAATTTTATCCATATATAATATATATATATATATATATATATATATAATTGATTTGAAATATACAATTACACAAAGTTGTCCTAATAAGAACATTAAAAAGATAAATAAAGTTTCAATTGATTGCGATAAATTGCCAATATTATGATTACGGCATGCAGTGCCTTTTAATTTTGGCAAATTCTACTAATTATTATATCCACAAAAGCAAAAAAAAGTCAATCAGAGAGCTAAAAATAACACTTCAAAATAGAAACCAAATTCATGATTTCTAATCCATTTTTCTGGCCATCAGTGAATGAGTTAACTAATCAATATGATTTTGTCCCACTTGATAGAGATTTTTCTAATTCCTTTATTTGAAGCTTTTTGTATGAACCAGATATTTAAATTTATAATCAGAAATATTATAAGCACCATTTCAATGCCACAACTTTATAATAATAAAGTTTTTATTCAAAAAAATAGAACTAAAGGTCCATGTCGGTGCTGCCTGTTATATGTTATAATTTATGTGACATATATAACTGTAACTAACTGGTGGGTGCCCGCACAATAATAACAATCAGAACAAACTTTTTGTAAATTCCTGTGGCAAGGTTGTAATGTAATATATTACTATATGTTACTTAACGCTAGCCATGTACGCATAGTAAATAAGACTTCTCAAGAGAAAAGAGTAAAAAGGACAACACCAGAGGAAATGGGGTCTTTACTCTTTGAATGGAGTTTTTCTTTATCATCTCCGTGATAATTTTTGTTGCTCGAAAGATTCATCAATAATAAATTTTTACAAAGGAATTTGACTCAGTTTATATGAAGCTCAAGAATTTTTCTACGTAGGTGATTCAATCAATATGGCAAATCAAGATTTTTTTTAGTGACCACTTTTCAATAATTTCATTTTCAAAATAAACTTGGTCACTCATTAATTACCAGCAGATCGAGTCTTGTCCCAGCTTATCCTGTGTTTAAACTATACCCATTGTCTCTAATGAAGCAAAAATGGTCTTCTAGCATTTGTACTGCCTTGTCTATGGCGTGTTTGTGTCTTTGGTTTTTTTTTTTCTTATCATTTTATCATTTGGCCCTCTATGGTTTGTTGATTACAAATATCAAGTTTAAATTTTAAAGTATTTGCATTATTGCCTGTTAATAATTAATTTCACATTGAAAACATACACTAAAAATATATGAGTGTATAATGATTTGAACTTGACTATCTAATAGATTAGATTTAACCTTTTAGTAATAGTTAACGCAAATTCATTAAATTCAGTTTATTCATGAACTTAATTTACACCCATTCAAATTATTTCTATTTTTTTAATTCAATTTCTATCATCATCTTATAGCAGGTTTGGTCTCGCCATCTGTTTAAATGTCCAATTACAATGGTAGATTAGATCTAACATTTTAGCAATAGTTGTTAATGAATTTTTGTCTAATAAGATCATTTACTGTATGAGATTAAAACATAACTAGTTAGTTTACTTTCATTTTATTTATTGACTTTGGAAAGAAATTGAGTTTACATTTTAAAATTCAAAAAAATGGGAATTTTTTTTGAAGAATAAGCTTTAAAATGTTATTTATTATTTACTTATAGTTGTAAATAAACAATTATTTAGTTTTACTATATAATTAACCTTAATCATCCATTTGAATCCAATTGTTTGAATTGAATAATTATACCCTTTTAGGTTCAAACCCATTTGAATTAAAAACCCAAGATTCTAATCAAAGAATATTTTGAAAAGGCAAAAGTAGAAAAAGGGTGTTGTCATTTAACGATATAAAGTGTATAGAAAACTAATAGCATATCACAAAGTTACACATAAAGGTTGATAATGAAATCAATTGAATGGGATTAAATTAAAAAAAAAAAAAAATTAGTATGAATTTATTTTTTCAGCATCATAAGGTCTATAATAAGATATGTTTTAAAAAATAAATATAATTTATTTTCATATCCCCTAAAAAAAAATTGATTTTTTCCAATAGTAGTAAAATAATGGGTTTTGATAGGCATAATACGTTGATGGAATATTCACATATTCCTTTCAGATCCTTGCCGTGGATGGCTGTGAGTTACCTTCTTTTGTCTTTCTTGACTTGGACAATAATTTTATTATTTTTCATGCACTTTCCATCCTTATATTCCCCACTTCTAATTTTTCTTTTTCAATTTCTATTTTTTTTCCCCTTTTTTTAGTTTCTTTTTATTACCAAAACAGAAGCCTATTGTTTTAAGAAAAAATTGCAATAAGGAACAATGGACAGACAATATCTATTTTTTTTTTCTTGACATGTGTTTACATGTATAAAGTTTTCCCACCAAAAAGCAATAAAATAAAATAAAATCATATAACTAGTTTCAAATTTGCATCAGCTAACTAATTTTTTTTTTATTTTGATAAATTTGACAGTAATTAATGTCGAATTCAAAAATTTTTTAATTTTAAAAATAATTTTAATACCACTTATCGAAAATTTATTTATAATAATTTTAGAATGTGCTGCTATACCATTATGCTAATAATTTATTTATTGAATACCTACTCTATAATATATATATAATTTAGAAATTCAAATATCAGTATTCTATTATAAGAGTTATTTTTATTTAAAAATTTCTGATATAAAAAAAATAATATAAGAGAAATTGTAAATTTCTTTAATGATATGAAAAGGAACATTTATTTAATTTTTTATTTTTTTTTTCACTATAGGGTTGTTTGTAGAAATGCACTTTACTACAAGGTGAAACCAAAATACAGCAATTAGAATGCAACCACAACCTTCATAGTGCCCGCCGAGACAGGCACCTTCCAAAAGTAGAAATTAAAACCCAAAATGAAAATGTCAAAATAAAAATAACAGTGGAAATAATAAATGTTGACCATGCAAAGTCAACACTGGCGCAGCCTGTACTCTAAATAGCCACGCTGTGAAGCACCACAGTTTCAACAGTGAGCCCAGGCCCAAACCCAAAAAGCACACCCCACTCGAGCCCTTCTCCAGTGGATTTAAGCCCTTCCTCCGCTGATTTCTTCCTAACTTCATCCAGAATAAACAACACACAAGCACTAGACATGTTTCCATACTCTGATAATATGTGTCGCGTGGCCCGTAGTTTTTCGGGCTTTAGGCCCAGTTTGGCTTCTACTTGGTCTAGAATTGCAGGCCCACCAGGATGAGCAATCCAAAACAGAGAGTTCCAATCTGAAATTCCCAAGGGCTTGAAGGCCTCAACTAGACTCTTCTCAACGTTCTTTGAGATAAGCCCAGGAACATCCTTTAGAAGGTGAAATGTAAGCCCAACTTCTCGAAGATGCCCATCGATGGCTCCATCGCTGTCTGGCAGAATAATTTGGGCTGCAGAGACTAGTTCAAATAAGGGCTTCTCAATCTCAGGAATTGGGTCTGAGCCCACAATAATAGCAGCTGCACCATCACCAAACAAAGCTTGGCCTACAAGACTATCCAGGTGGGCATCGCTAGGCCCACGGAATGTCACCGCTGTTATCTCTGAGCAGACAACAAGAACACGGGCTCCTTTGTTATTTTCAGCGAGGTCTTTGGCTAGGCGGAGCACCGTGCCACCTGCGAAACAGCCTTGTTGATACATCATGAGTCGCTTGACTGATGGGCGGAGACCCAAAAGCTTAGTGAGCTGATAGTCGGCCCCAGGCATGTCAACACCACTAGTTGTGCAAAAGACTAAGTGGGTGATTTTGGACTTGGGTTGGCCCCATTCTTTAATAGCTTTGGTGGCTGCTTCTTTGCCCAATTTTGGTATCTCCACCACCACTATGTCTTGCCTAGCATCCAATGATGGAGCCATATATGCACAGATATTAGGGTTTTCTTTCAAGATCTCCTCAGTCAAGTGCATGTAACGCTTCTTGATCATGGATTTGTCACCTGAAAATAAACGTATGGCCAAAAAGACACTTTAATGCTGTAATATTTCAAAAGGGTGCAAGTGAAATTCATTTTAATTAGTGGTAAGGAGAACGACGATCTGGTCAATAGAGACACATAATATATACATGAAAACAAACACAAAATTACTATATCCATGATGTGTAAAATTAAGGGTGAATTATACTTTAGAGTATAAAAAAATATTTATTGACAAACTAATTCAATATACTGAGTGCATAAACTTGTCTCATATAGCAACATAATGAGTGATAAAAGATTTTAGTAAACATGATTTTTTTATCTATTTTTTTGTTTAGTAAAAAGACAATTTTTTACTACTCCATATGTTGAACATATTGTATGGGATTGGTGTATACAGTCAGGCAAGAATTTTCCTACAAGTAATTAGCTTTTGGACCAAATCAAATATAGAATAATTACAAACTAAATATTACTAACTATTTAGTATTTTTTATTACTAAATATAATTGTTTGAGTCATAAGACGGAGTCAGGAGTTAATATTCTAACAAATCCCATAAATTTCCTATATATATATATATATATATATATATATATATATATATATATATATATATATATATATATATATATATATATATAAACCATTTAGTATTTATTATAATGAAGATCATAAAGAAGTTATTTCATATGATTAAGCTATTAAAATTTAAACTCCTAATTTCTTCTACAGCTGTACTGTGTTGTAATTGCTCATATATGCTAATGGCTTTGCATATAACGGGCTCTCATCTAGCTTAATCATGATCATGAACATAAACAATTAAAACATAGAAATGAAATATACATAGATGAATTAATATAACTTACACATGCGCTTGAACTTCTCTTTAAGCTCAGTCTTATGCTCACTATTAGTGATGCGAAAGTAATAATCAGGGTATGTACTCTGATCAACACAGTTCGAAGGAGTTGCAGTTCCAATGGCCAAGATGGTGGCGGGTCCTTCTGCCCGCTGTGCCTTTCGGACTTCCTCTACAGTCACCATTTCTTCTTATTTGTGTTAAACAAGTAAAAAGCTAATTAAGAACCGTAGGTGGTGGTGATGGAGTTTTAATGATGACACGAAATACATTTGTAGTTATAGAGGTTTTTATACAAAAAAGCAGAGAGGGAGACGGGTGAGTATCGTATAAAGACTTTGCAATGCATGAGAGAAGGGTAGCTAAAACATCACGTGCACACCCTAATAACAAGTTCCAACTACTTGATAATAGTCCTTCAAAAAAACTACTTGATAATAGAGTGCTTGCTGGCACGTGACAAGTTGAGTTTGGTAAGTTATTTCATTTGGCTATCAAAATCCCACATCACATGCATGATTTCTAAGTTGTGTTTGCTCTTACTTACCACAAAGCAGCATTTCTCTTCGAGAATTTTTGGCAATTCATGTGCATGATTGGAAGCTCACACAATAAATGGGTGTGCGTCCCACCTTTTAGTTTGTAAAAAATATTAAATATTTATTTTCAATAAACTAAAATTCATATTCTATCTTCTTATTAATAATAATTTTACCATTTTACTCTTCACCTTACATTAAATTATGAAATTTATTGAAAAAGATAAAAAGTGTGATTAACTTTAATACTATTAATTTTAAATCATATTCCAAAAAAAAACCCAAAATAGACAAAACTATAAACAAGTGATTTAATTTTTTTAACATTTGATAAAATTTGTATTATTATATTAATTAATTAATTTTAAATTTATTTAGGAGAATACTAATTTATAAATTTATTTGGACATATAGCTTTACATTTCACAATTTGTTCTAATGGTTTTTGAATAAATTAGATTGCAATATATTTTTACTTTAAAATGATTTTTTTGAATAAATTAATTTATAAAATATATGAAATTTGGCCCTTTTATAAAAAAATTCTAGCTTTACTCCTAACTAAGAATCATTGGCAATTTTAAAAATATGTAGGACTTTTCTTCAAAAATGAAATTAGAGTGAATCTAAATTTTAATTTTGAAACATTCTTTTTTATATATATATTTATGTTAATTTAGACTTGAATTCAAAACCTTTCAATTATGAAAATAACTCTAACACTAAATTAAAAGATAGTCAATAACTAAATTTATTTTTATTTTCCGCTTTTTTTTTTATTTTTTGAAGACAAAAGGGGTGATTATATTAAATCAAAGGAAAGGAAATCCAACAAAAAGGGAGGTGGGACAAACCACCACTCTTCTTTACCAGAACTATCACTAATTGCCTTGACTAAGACATGGGCACATTGGTTTATTGATCTCTTAACAAAATAGAGTTTACAATCAAACAACTCATTCAAAAGGGAAATACAATCATTAACTATTAAACCACAAAATGATAAGTAAATGGAGGGGAACGAAATGGCTTTATAGAATTCGAAGCAATCAGTTTCAATAAGCACATTGCTGTAATTATTTTCCTTTAACCACAATAAAGCTTTCTTACATGATAGAGCTTCAGCAGTCTTTGGGTTATGTAAGCACCGAACAATACTACTCTTTACTGCAACAAAATTACCAACAGAATTTCTAAGGATAAAGCCGTAAGAAATCTGTTGCAAAGAAGAGTTGATGGCTGCATCAAAATTTAATTTGACATAATTGGAAGGAGGCTTTGTCCACCGAGTAACAAAATGATTATGAGAATAGACATTAAACATATCATATTTATTATGAACTCTCGCTTTTAAGCTTTTAAATTTGAATTATTCTTTGGTCTAAACAAATTTAATTTAGCAATAATAATTTTTATACAAATTATTTAGATATAAGCATACCTATAAAAGTTTTAAATATAAAATATTATTAAAAAAAATTAAATTTATGGATGATCTCGAAATTTATGGAATAACCTATAACTAACATCTATCATAGAAGGAAGGGGGCCGAGAGGAGTGGCCGTGTGGCACATGGCTTGTGTGACCTAAATCATGTAAGATAGCAATGGTACAATTTCGAAGTTTTTCAAATAAGAGGCTCCTTTTCAGGACTGGCATAAAGGTTATGTGTCATAGTGTTTTTCATTGATCGAGTGGATTTCTAAAAATAAAAATAAGCCTAAACTTTGAGTGATTTAACATTATTATTGAAAAAAGTTGGTTTTGGAGAGAAAACATTGAAGAATTCTCTGATTAATAGACAATAACTACTTGTAAATTTTTTTTTTCTTTATGAGTTTAATTAAAATTGATTTTGAAAAAAAAAATCAAATATAAATTTTATCTAAAATCAAATTTCAATTTGTAATTGCATAAGTACTTAATTTTAAATTCAATTGAAGTTAAATTTATTAAAATTATATGAATTTTATCTAAAATTCATCTTGGATATATACGAATAAATATTTAATTTAGTGATACTGAATTATTTTTAAAATTTAAAAAAAATCATAAAAGTCAAATTAATATGTATTAATTGAAGGGAATATCTTTTAAATTTTTCTTCTTTTTATGAAAATTCAATTTTTTACAACAAAAATAATACTAAACCAGCCATTTATTTTTTAAAAATGAGGAATTTTTTTTCAACCTATGTCCATGATTTATAATTAGGTGGAATTATTTGTGGAAGGAAGTTATTCTAAATAAAACATTGTGGAGAAAGTTGGTTGGCTATTAATTAGTTATTAAAATTTAGCGAAGTGGCTCCTAGCCTCCTCGGGGCTAAATTATGTTCGTTGTTTCTAAAATTATCATGCTCGTAAACTTCAATTTGTAGTAATATAATCCTCTAACCTCAATTTAATCTCAATAGCAGTCTTTCTTACAGTTTATGGTCTTAAACTTGCTAGAATTTGTAGTGGTTTCATATTCATCATTTTTTTAACATTATTTTATACTAACACAAAACTGAAAGCTACATTATTTCATTTAATATTTAATTAGTTACAAGAATTCTATTTATATTTGTTGGTTTTGTAAAATTCCCACATCGGAAATTTGAAGAAAAATGGGAGGAGTCTTTAGTTATAAATAGACTCCTCCTCCCTTTAGTTTTTCTCATCCCAAAATTGTCATTTCCTATATTTAGGCAATTTTATTCTTTCTCTCTCTTTTGTAATATTTTTCAATTAGTGAAATATTATTTTGGTAGTGTCCGAGGATGTCACGCCCCAAACCCCAGGGCACGTGACCGGCACTAGCACACGGGAAATGCACGTGGCTACCAGTGCCCGTAGTAAGCCTAACCCAAACCACAAGACAAAAAGCCCAAATCACACAACTGAAAAGCCCAACTGAAAAGGGCTATAGGCCCAAATAAGGTAAGCAGAACCAAAAGATTCACAACATACCACAAATATCAAATTGGCCCAACATCATTTATTCTATAAATTTCAGAAAATAATAAATTACAGAAAGGTTCTGCTTAACCCAAAGGTTACAGCTGTTTAGAATACATAACTGAAATAATACACAAAACTCAATTACAAAGTGTAACATTGCGGAGTTCTAGAGTTACAATTACAAATGTACTTCTATTATATACATTTCTGAATACTCAACAATACAAATTACTGCCGAAGAGAGACTGACAGTCTACTCAATTACAATTCCTTCACCAACTCATTCCCTGATCTGAAAGCAACAAGATGAACAGGAATGAGCGTTCGACTCAGTGAATGATACCAGCTAATATATTAAACTGGTATCCCCCAAAAAGACTGCAATTCACATGATATGCAGTATGTCATAGAGACAAACAAATCATCCAATCAAGCAAGAATGGGGTGTGGTCCACAGTACCACGCTGATACTCAGTACTCAATATGGGGAGCCGATCCCCCTACCCTGGCTCTCTGAATCCAATAATCTATCTCTTATATCCAAGGGGCCCGGCCGTCACTGGTCTGTACCACGCAGCCCTGACCCGACTGACAGCAGCCTTGGCGATGAGCAGGCCCGGCCGGCATCCATCAGTCATAGCTCATATTCTGAATCTCATCATAATCCAATCATAATCATAACAAATCCATAATCCTAGGTGGTACTGTATCCTCCCGACCTCCATCCATCAATCACAACCATAGTATGGCACAGAATACAGAATATCAATTCATCATTCACAGTCAAATATTACATGCTTATAAATGCAGTAGTAGTGCATAATATACATATATATATACATATAGCAATGCATATGAAATGAAAATAGGATAATATATCAGTGAGTATCACTCACCTAACTGTCGACGCTTCCGACTGACTTCCCTCAGAAGAGTAGCCTTGGAATCAAGAATACACCAGACACCGACACCTCGCAACAGAGAACATCATGATAAGAATTGCACTTAACCCCATAACAGACTCGACAACCTAACAAATATTCTAAGAACTACTAAACATAAAATAATTCATATAACAACTGAAATACAAGGGTTTCGGGTTAACCTTCACAAATTTCAAACATACGGATGTCGAGGATCATGCCAGAACGTCGAAATAGAATCACTGGACCTTCTCACGCGCCGCCGCCACGCGCCGCCGCCGGCCGGCCACGCACCGCCGCCGGTGGTGGCGGATCAGGGGAAACTCCACACCAGCAGGTTCACCTCAACCCCAGGAGCACAAAAATGGTCACCACTCGCCGTCACTCGCCCTCCAGCCACCGAAAAATGCCTCCAAAGTCACGGTTTTACATTTTTCGATCTCCTCCTCCGGTGGTCCTCAGGGGGCAAGGTAGGTACCAAAATGAAGCTCTCATCTCCAGGAGTAAAACGGCACCAAGATCGCGGAATTTCGCTGCCGGAATCGGCTGAAAAATGGATTTGAAGTTGCGGTGCCCGGCGGTACTTCTCTCCTCGCGTACGCCGACGTGCCGCCGCCGATCAGAGCACCGCTGCCTCTCTTGAAGTCGCCGGTCCTCCCTCTACCCAGCGGTGGTGGTGGTGCTCACCACCGCCCGCCGAAAAGCCACCAAACTCCCCTCTCTCTCTCTCGGCCTCACCTTTTCTCTCTCCTCCCTCCTGTCCCGTTTCCCGTTCTATTTCCTTCCCAAAACGCCCCGTTCTGCTTCCTCACTTGACCAATCACAGGCCTCCTTATTTCTTTTTCCTTTTTACTTAACTTCAAACATAGATTTGCTATATATATATATATATATATATATATATATATATATATATATATATATATATATATATATATATATATATATATATATATATACTAAACCATATAATATACATATATTTATATAAACATAATACTACACGTATATATATATACAAAATAATAATAACACTAATAATAATAATGATAATAACAATAGTCATAATAATAATAATAATAACAATAATAATAATAATAATACCAACAATAATCATAATAATGAAAATGATAGTAATAATAATAATAATTAACAATAATTCATAATTTACATATTAATAATAATTTACAACATATACTCATGAATATATATATCAATAACATTATTAATGATAATTATAGTAATTATAACGGAAATTCTAAACTTTCGATAAAATACTATAATCAACTTATAATATTAATTAATACCTTTATTAATACTCAAATATCAAAATACAATCCTCCAAAAATCCACATTAACATTATCATAATAATATACATATATAATATTATAATAAAATTGCCATTAATAATACATATTCAAATAACATGAATATTTATAATTTAATAAAATATAATTCCAATTCTTACTTTAATAAGGAAAAATAATAAAATAATATGTTTCCGTACGAAAATAAAATTTTATAAAATAATTGAAAATTCGAGGTGTTTCAGAGGACGTAGGCAAAATTGGCCGAATCTCGTTAAATTTCTGGTGTTTTCTTTATGTTATTTTGTGTCTATTTAATAACTATTATCAGGTATAGTTGTAGTGAATTATTGTGCTATTAAAATTACTTGTATTGGTTAAATTCTGTCTAGGAAAGTGGTTTTTAAGTTGGACCGTTGTGACCTCACCACTTACTTGGGAATTTTTCCTTTGGGTGATTTTTAGTTCAATCGTTCACACTCTAGTCACCTGGATAATAGTTCTCAAGGTGAATATTGTTGTTATTGGTGGAAATTAACCCGAATTCTACAACAATTGGTATCAGAGCTCTTGGTTTATTTTAGTATGCTCTGTGGTTGTGGCTTAGGCTGATCTTTCACATTAGAAAAAATTTTCTTGGGCTAATTGGCATTCCGCATTAACATCTATTAAATAGAATTTGCAGCATAAATGGCAGATAATACAAAAGCATCCACATCTTCATCATCGTCAATTTTGGCAAGAACTAGTGTAACAAATGTCAGATTTGCAGTGGAGATTTTTGATGACACTGGTCATTTCGGCATATAGCAAAGTAAGGTTCTAGATACTCTTTTTCAGCAAGGTCTAGATATTGCCATTAAAGAAGAGAAACTGGAGGAAGTTGAGGAGAAAGAATGGAAGACTATTAATAGATTGACATGTGGTACAATTCGATCGTGTCTTTCTAGAGAGCAGAAGTATGCATTTTCGAAAAAAATTTATGCAAATAAATTGTGGAAGGCACTGGAGGAGAAGTTCTTGAAGAAAAGTAGTCAGAACAAGCTCTATATGAAGAAGAGATTGTTCCACTTTAATTATGTATCCGGTACCACTATGAATGATCACATTACCAGCTTTAATCAGCTGGTGACTGATTTGATGAATATAGATGTGACTTTTAATGATGAAGATCTGGCTCTCATGTTGGTGGGATCGCTTCCTGATGAGTTTGAGTACCTTGAAACTACTCTACTTCATGGGAAGGTTGTTGTATCTCTCAGTGAAGTAACTGCTGCCTTGTATAGTTATGAATTGAGAAAGAAAGAAAAGCAAGAAAATACAAGTGTAGAAGCTGAAGCTCTTGTTGTTAGAAGCCGTTTGCAGAGCCAGAATAAAGGAAGGAGAGGGAGATCAAAGTCAAAATCCAGACTGAGTAAAGATGAATGTGCCTTTTGTCGAGAAAAGGGGCACTGGAAGAAAGATTGTCCCAAACTAAAGAATAAAGGCAAACCAGAAAAGGGAAAGGCTGTCTCAGAGTCAAATGTAGCTGAGTATGATGAAGCAGATTCAGACTTCTCATTTGCTGTTACACCATCAACCAGTAGTTCTAGCTCATGGTTGCTAGATTCAGCTTGTAGCCACCATATGACCCCAAATAGAGAATGGTTCTTTGATTTTAAAGAACTAAAAGGTGGAGTTGTCTACACAGCAAATAATTCCCCTCTTGACACACATGGAATTGGTTCAATTCACTTGAGAAATCAGGATGGATCAATCAGAACCTTAACAGGTGTTCATTATGTGCCGGATTTAATGAGAAATCTCATCTCTGTGGGAACCTTAGAGTCAAAAGGTTTAGAAGTAAGAGCTAAGGATGGGATAATGAGGATTATCTCTGGAGCACTGGTGATAATGAAGGGAATTCGAAAAAGAAACAATGTGTATTACTTTCTGGGTAGTACAATTATTAGGACAGCAGCAGTAACAGCTTCTACTAATGATCAGGAGTTAGAAGCAACCAGGTTATGGCATATGCGTTTGGGTCTTGCTGGAGAAAAATCTTTGAAATTACTAATAGATCAAGGATTATTGAAAGGAGCACGGGCTTGCAAATTGAATTTTTGTGAGCATTGCATCAAAGGGAAGAAGACAAGGGTGAAATTTGGAGCAGCAATCCATGATACTGAGGGTATTTTGGATTATGTTTATTTAGATGTATGGGGGCCTTCCAAGACAACTTCTTTGGGAGGAAAACACTATTATGTTACCTTTGTTGATGATTTTTCTCGAAGAGTTTGGGTGTATACGATGAAGATGAAGGATGAGGTGTTGGAAATTTTCCTTAAATGGAAAAAGATGATAGAGACTCAAACAGGTAGAAAAGTCAAACGTCTACGAACAGACAATGGTGGAGAGTTCAAAAATGATCCTTTTTTGAAAGTCTGTGAAGATGAAGGTATTGTCAGGCACTTCACCGTCAGAAATACACCACAACAGAATGGGGTGGCTGAGCGTATGAACCAGACATTGCTGGAGAAGGTTCGGTGTATGTTGTCCAATGCTGGGTTGGGCAAAGAATTTTAGGCTGAGGCTTTGGTATATGCTTGTCACCTTGTCAACCGTTTACCATCGACTGCTATTGGTGGTAAGACACCATTAGAGAAATGGTTTGGAAAACCTGCTACAGATTATGATTCCTTACATGTATTTGGTTCCACTACATATTATCATGTTAAGGAGTCAAAGCTGGATCCAAGAGCAAAGAAGGCAATATTTATGGGGATCACATCTGGTGTAAAAGGCTATTGTCTTTGATGTCCATAGACAAAGAAAGTAATCTTCAGCAGGGATGTTACCTTTGATGAATCTACCATGTTGAGAAAGGTAACTGATGAACAGACAGATGGTACTCCACAGCAGGTGGAGGGTACTTCCAAACAGGTAGAGTCTGATAGTAACAGAATTATCCCAGCCAATAAAGAAACTGATGTTGACTCTCCTATAGTAGAAGAAGAGTCAAATGAAGAAGAGGTTCAGACCCAAGAACCTCCACAGCAACATGAATCAATTGCACTAAGAAAAGGAAAGAGGACCATTAGACAACTTGCTCGTTATGCTGATATGGTCTCTTCTGCATCACCAATTGCAATGGATGATGTTCCTACCACTTTTAATGAAGCAGTTCAAAGTTCAAAATAGAAAAAGTGGAGGATCGCCATGAATGAAGAAATGCAGTCCCTTCAAAAGAATCAGACACAGAAACTAGCTAGTCTTCTGAAGAGAAAGAAGGCAATTGGGTGCAAATGGGTATATGCAAAGAAAGATGGATTTCCTGACAAGAATAATGTTCGCTACAAAGCAAGATTGGTGGCTAAAGGCTACGCTCAGATGGAGGGAGTTGATTATAATGAAGTATTTTCTCCAGTTGTAAAGCATTCCTCAATCAGAATCTTGTTGACTTTGGTAGCACAGTTGGATTTGGAACTAGTTCAGATGGATGTAAAAACTACATTTTTACATGGAGACTTTGATGAGGAAATCTACATGACTCAGCCAGATGGATTCAAAGTTGCTGGAAAGGAAAATATGGTATGTAAATTGGAAAAATCGCTGTATGGATTGAAGCAATCTCTAAGGCAGTGGTACAAGCGATTTGATAAGTTTATGATAGGGCAGAAGTATATGAGAAGCAAATATGATCATTGTGTGTATTTACGCAAGCTACAAGACGGATCCTATATATATCTTCTTCTTTATATTGATGATATGTTGATAGCTTCCAAGAGTCAGACAGAAATTGAGAAATTAAAGACTCAATTGAACAAGGAGTTTGAGATGAAGGATCTCGGTGAAGCAAAGAAGATTCTCGGCATGGAGATTTCAAGAGATAGGAAATTGGGGAGGCTTTGTTTATCTCAAAAATAATATTTGAGGAAGGTACTAAAATATTTTGACATGAATGAGAAGTCAAAACCAGTTAGTACACCACTTGCTCCTCATTTCAAGCTTAGTGCATCCATGTCACCAAAGAATGAAGCAAAACGGGAATACATGTCAAAAGTACCATATGCAATTGTTGTTGGTAGCTTGATGTATGCAATGGTGTGTACGAGGCCTGATATTTCACAAGCAGTTAGAGTTGTAAGCAGGTATATGCATGATCCTGGAAATGAGCATTGGCAAGCTGTGAAATGGATTCTACGGTATATTCTGAACACCGTAGATGTTGGTTTGGTATTTCAACAAGACAAGCAAGAAGGTCAGTACGTAATTGGGTATTGTGATTCTGACTATGCAGGTGATTTGGACAAGCGTCGATCAACTACTAGTTATGTGTTTACTTTTGCAAAGGCACCAGTTAGTTGGAAGTCCACTTTACAGTCAACAGTGGCTTTGTCTACTACAAAGGTAGAGTATATGGCAGTTACAGAAGCTGTGAATGAGGCAATTTGGCTTCAAGGGTTGCTTGGTGAACTGGGAATTGAACAGAAGTACATCAAAGTACATTGTGATAGTCAGAGTGCTATTTACTTAGCAAAGAATCAGGTTTATCATGCAAGGACGAAGCACATTGATGTTCGATATCACTTTGTACGAGAGATCTTAGAAGAAGGTGGAGTCATAATCCAAAAAATTCAGACCACTGAGAATCCTGCTGATATGTTGACAAAAGTAGTTACAGCTATCAAGTTCCAACACTGTTTGGACTTGATTAATGTTATCAGAATTTGAAGATTAGCGCTTCAAAGCGCATTAGATGACACTACTGAAATTTGAATTTGTGAGAAAATTATTTGGAATTTTCCAAGGTGGAGATTTGTTGGTTTTGTAAAATTCCCACATCGGGAATTTGAAGAAAAATGGGAGGAGTCTTTAGTTATAAATAGACTCCTCCTCCCTTTAGTTTTTCTCATCCCAAAATTGCCCTTTCCTATATTTAGGCAATTTTATTTTTTCTCTCTCTTTTGTAATATTTTTTCAATTAGTGAAATATTATTTTGGTAGTGTTCGAGAACGTAGGCAAAATTGACCGAATCTTGTTAAATTTCTGGTGTTCTCTTTATGTTATTTTGTGTCTATTTAATAGCTATTGTCGGGTATAGTTGTAGTGAATTATTGTGCTATTAAAATTACTTGTATTGGTTAAATTCTATTTAGGAAAGTGGTTTTTAAGTTGGACCGTTGTGACCTCACCACTTACCTGGAAATTTTTCCTTTGGGTGATTTTTAGTTCAATCGTTCACACTCTAGTCACCTGGAAAATAGTTCTCAAGGTGAATATTGTTGTTATTGGTGGAAATTAACCCGAATTCCACAACAATATTGAATTACAATACAAGCTAAAACTAACCAACCAACTTATAACATCAAACTAATTAAACATAACAAACTAATCACTTAACAATCAGTAAATAATAAATTCTATTATATACCAATCGAGAGGTCACATAAGAGTCGAATAATCATATTCAAAGTTAAACACATTTTTTTGAATCATACTTCCTCTCTCTAACCTATCTCTTCAATCAATCTCTCTCTCTTTTTCTGACCCAAACCTAAATGCTTTTAATATAATAAAAAAAATTTAAAATTGTAGGTAAATCTTGAACATAGCTAGAGAAGAGTTTTATCCAGAATTTCAATTCTTGGGTTTTTACATGAAGGCTTAATTTTATTTTTTTTTTCATTAGTGGTTTTATGCATAGGTGGTCGGGATAGGATTTAGTTATCCTCTAATTGATTCTTTCTTGAAAAAAAGGTGACAAAGAATTTGTTAAGTTCTAGAATTTTGAGAATAACTCATAACTATTTGTGAAGACTTGAAATTTCTGCTAAATTAGAAGATTTGATCCATTCTTCCTCACCAAATCTTATTGACTTATTTTCATTCTCTGTGTTCAATAGCTCATCTTTTTCTTTGATTTGACCTTGGAGGTATAGATATGCTTTCTATATATCTTCTTGATGAAAAAAGATTTATGGGTCACTAAGATGTCATAGGATGGAAGAGGAATTTTTAGGACACGTAAGCTTTTTCCTCAAGTTTGATGGTGAAAGAAAAGAAGAAGGATGAGAATTGGTGCCTAGATGGTGGACAGAGGATCAACTGGTAGCTAGACGAGTTGCATGGTGAATGAAGTTTTAATCAATGGTGGTTTGGCTGATAGTCCTAGGGCTTGCCGATCTTATTAGCAATGAGTTTCTCGAATGAAGATAATTGATCGGTGATGGATCCTTGGCGCGATTAGCGTGTTGTGAGCATTAATCATAGTGAATGTCAATTTTCTTCGAAATTTGATTAATTAACCTTTAGGGTGGATGACCATAGGAAGTGAAGTTTAAATAAATTAAATTAATGAAATTAATTTGGAATTAAAAAAAAATATTATATTAGTAGTATTGTTGAGATAGATATGAGAGTTAGTGACACTGAAAGTCACTGAATCATTTTTTGTTTTCTTTTTAGTGGAAAACTATCTTTATTTGTGGGAAAAGGGAAAGGGAAAGAAAAAAATTAAAATAAGAACACCGTTCTCGCTTTGGATTTCGTGCACAATGAAAAAATAGATATAATTGAAAAATTATACACGATATCTTGATTAATGTGAAATAATATTAAAAAATTATGAATATGATGTCGGTAATAAGAATTATTGTTATAATAAAATTAAAATTAAAATATTATATTGCTCTAAATTAAAATTTAAAAACAAATATGTATTAAATGTCTTTGATAAAAAAAAAATATTAAATGTAAGTTTAAAGATAACGAGTGTAATTCTGTCAACTTTAACTATATAGTTGCACGTTACGTAACATGAATTTTACATCAATGCGGTAAAAATTTAATTTTGTGAATGTCAATGACGTACGATGTGCTGGCTAGTGTTTTTTTTTTTTTTTTTAAAGGAATACCATTAGCTAGATAGTATAATTAAAATGATACAAAAGTAATTATTATTAAAATGATTACTTTTAATTAAATATAGCTTAAAATTAGTTTTTCCTTTTCCAAATTAGTCATATTATGATGTAATTATCTGTGACCTGATTTGATATGGACATTAAAATTTAATTGCATATTTGGCTAATTAAATCGGTTAATTTTGATGTATCTGTTTTAAGGTTAGTGTAATTTAGCTTTTATAAAAATTGATTGAATTTTTTGTGTTAAACAAATGCAATCTGTGTCCAATTCTAGAATTATGTTGGAATTTTGTTTAGCTACATATTTAAAAATGTCTCCTTGTTAAAATAACTACATATACTTTCTGTCATTATTAAAATAAAAACGTTTTGGTAAGATGAATTTAATGATGGATTTTGTAAAATATATGGATTGTGACTTTCGTCTTTTATTTGGTTTGAAAATTTAAGCTGTATTTCATGAATTTGTTAAAATTTATAATTTTTTAAATTTTTTATTTTTTAAGGTTTTGAAAACCCACACGAGAGGTGGGTTTTCGTCATGTTCATAGATTTGAGCAAATGATAGATTTTGTTAATAAATTTATATTCTAAAATTACCCATATTAACATTTTAATATTTCAAAACTAACATTTACCTTAAAACTAAAGTTATATTTGTTTGTAATGAATGTTGAAGGTAAATTTGAAATTCACTTATAAAATCCATAATATTGTAATTATTCATTCAAATATGAGTCTTATGAATTTCAATCCTAAATCCTAGAATGTTATTTTTGCAAACAAAAATGACATATATCAAAATTCTATGATTTTATATTTTATAATTTTTGATTTTATGAATTTGAATAAATCCATGAATTTAAAATTCATCGTACCAAACGAGACCTAAGAGCGTTTGATAAAGCCATTTAACATTTAAAATTAAAATTTTTAACACTTAATTTTAGTAATACTTATTTTAAAAGTTTCAATTATGTTAAAAATTACTTAAAATAATAAGTCAAATTTTTTAACTTAAAATTTATATTGAATACAATAGTTATTATATTTTTAAATATTTTTATAATTTAAAAATTATTTCATTTATTTCATTCAACACTTAAAATTTAGTATTTAAAATTTTTGTATTTAATTTTCAGTTTTACTTAATATCACCTTAGTATCGATAAGTTTATTTTGAATCTTGTGCATTTTTACGGTTACATCCTATAGATATATATTTTTTTATTAATTTTATTTCAATTTGAAATTTTTTGTTGCAGTTTTACCATACTTTCATATTAATTTGAAGGGCAAAAGTGAAATTAATTTTTTAACTTATTATATCACAATATCAGTTTAATCTTGAAATTCAATGGGAATTAATTGAGTTATCCAATTTTATAAATTTGGTAAACTAATAATAATCAAATTAATGGCCCAATTACTCAAACTAGTAATGTACGTTGACGAGTTCAATTAGTTTCAATCGATGTTTCAAGATTAAATAAATAATATAATATAATAAGATTAAGAATCAATTTAACCTTTTGGTTTTATAATTAATAAATTTTTTTTGCAATTATAACTTAATGCAAACTAACAATTATGTATTCAAATTAAAATAGAATTGACAGAAAAAAAAGAATAAAAATATAATTATAAAAATACACAAAGTTTATCTACTAAACCTATTAGTTGAATTCATGTTTGAATTTATAATAATTAATTGAAATCTAAAATTTAATCATTACCCCTTAATTTTAAATATTAAAAATATACTTTATCAAAATATCTAATTTTTTTTTTCTCATGCAATAAATTTTTAAATTGATTTAAATATTTTTATCTAAAATAATAATTTATAAGTAAATTTTATCTAAAATAATCACTCTTTAACTAATGTTAAGACGGTGATTAGAAAAATGTGTCGATTAATGGTTGGGACATTTAAACAATATAACTTATCGAGAAAAATAATTAAAAAGTTAATCAGGTGAGGAGATTGTAGAGACGACGTGTTTATTTTCTTTTCAAGCAGAAGTCTCTTCTCTAGCGCCGAAAGTCAAAACAATTTTGAAATTTTATTTTAAAATGAATTTTTTAAGAGACAGAAAGAAATTGATTTAACTCAACCTTTTTTTGTTTTTAATAGATTGATTTAACTTGATGTTTGAATTTTACACGAAAAATACTTGATTGCCATAAATGAAAAACTTTAACATACTGTAGGGTAAAATATCTCCAAGAATGTGTTTGATATAAAATAAGGGGACATAATATAATGTAATTAAATAAATTTATAATATAAATTTATATTTTAAATTTATTTAATTATATTATATTATATCTCATTACGGTCTATTAAATACACTTTAAATTCAAACGGCCATACTATAAATTACTAAATTAGCAATAATTTCACATATACTTTTTTAAAAAATAAATATAACTTAACACTTAATTGTATATTACACATGATATTTTATGGTATATAATATTTAAAAATAAAATTAGTAAATATAAAATAAATATAAATAAATTAAGCATTTAATTAGATTAATAAAGATAGCAGCTGAATTTGAAATTTTGATGAGTAATAACATAAATATTTAATAGTGTGTTGTTAATAAAATATTTAATTATATTATTTTTCAAGAGATGGATTAAAAATTAAATTAATTATATACAAATAATATGTATATTTTCAAGTGAGTTGGAGTCAAGACTCTACTTATACTTTGGTTACGCCCTTCAAAAATATGCTAAAAATGTAACAAACAATTTCTACTCCTACAATATGCCAAGGCCTAATCTAATAGTAAATAGGCCTAATTCAATTCTCCTTTCTCTCCTAAAAAAAAAGTCCTACTCCTACCAATTTGTTGATTTCAAGTAACAGTACTAATTTTCAAACTCCTATTCCTATGGTATGGTATTCTACTGGATATGCATTTTCTTAGCCTAGTACCGTAAAACATTTCAGAGCTTATGAAATTAAAAAGTATTAATATTTAACAACATCGTGTTCAGCTAATTAAAGTCATACCTACATATCTAGATTCTATAGTAACATTGTGTTTAGCTAATTAAAGTCAAACCTACATATCTAGATTCTATAAACTGTATCAATGTCATGTGATATAAAAAAATTATTGGATTTAATTAAATGCAAGGCTTGCATAAGGGCCAATTTGGAACCTAAACTTTGAAAAAAAATACAATTAAGGGTTTATTTCCCATTTTAATGCAATATTAATTTTGAATAGTCAAATTTAGCGCAATTTAAAGCTTGTTGTATTAAGTGATGGTTAAATTATATTTATTGTCCATTAACTTATACTCATGTTTCACCGTTATTCTTAAATTTTGATTTATAATAAAAAAATATATTAACTTTGATTTTATTTCAACAGTTATCATTATACCACTTTTCTAATATATAATTTGCCGAAAATATTACATGACAATTGTTTTACTCATTTTAAATATTTTCACCATTTTCAATGTATCTACATCATAATCCAATTTTACACATACTAAATTTTTTTCATTTTTCCCATAGTATCCCAAGGCATTCACCTTTTCCTTATCTACCATATTCTTCTTTTTCTTATTCTTCATTTTTATTGAATCGAGTGGCATTTTCTTTTTTAGGGTTTTTGTCTTCTTTTTCTTTTTCTTTTTTCTTTTTATGAAAGTTTTATGGTAATTCACTAACAATCAGTTTTGTCTTCTTGTAAATATAAGATATGCTCTTGATATTGGATTTTATCAATTTATTTTTCTTCTTCTTCTTCTTCCACTTCCTCTTGGAGCAATTGTTCTTGTTGTGGTTAATAAAGTTGTTAGAATTCTAATCTAGATATTTTTCAAATTTTCTCAAGATTTAGATAAATTAGAGACTATGGGTCCTTGAAAAGTAATTGTAAAAATTATTGTAAAAAATGATAAACTTAGTAAGCTAAAGCATAAAAGGAGATATAGAAAGAAATGTTTGATTTTTGTAGTATTCTTTTGAGAGGTTGTTGGAAAGTGAAATTATAATCAAATTGGTGAAGTTTTTTAATGGTTATAATAGTAGGTTTTGGATATTTATAAGTGCAAAAGTTTATAGATTTAACACTTTAAAGAATACGAGAAGATTTAGATAATAAATGGCTTTGTTGGTTTATTCAAAAAATTAAAGAATATGAGATATATGAGTCAATTGTTTATGAATATCCAAAATATTGATTTTTTTCCCCTCATTTTAATATTATTGAGAGAGGAGAGAGAAATGATTTAATTTTTGAAGCATTGGAAAAGGTGAGAGTATGAATTAGTGTGTTTAAGTTCAGATATAGTTAAATTGCATTTCGTTTAGTGTGAAAAATATTAAAAAATACTGATAAGGATGTTGCATCAATTTTCTGGCAAGCTATAGGCCAACAAAAAAAAAAAAAAAGACTTATGAACAAATATAGGGATGAAATTAAAATTAGTGTATTTTTTTGCTATAAATCAAAATATGGGGATAACAGTGAAATGTGAGTATACATTCAGAGACACTAGATGTAATTTAGCTGTCAAGTAATTGATAAAGTAAAATTTTAAAAACATAAAGTGGACCCATAATTTTACTTTATTAATTACAATTAACAATTTAATTTATTTAACGAAGTAAGTCATAAATTGCACCTAATTTGAAAATTTAAGCTCAATATTATATCGAAATGAAATAGCTATTCAATTATATTTTGACCAAAATTTAAGTTATAAGATATTATTTAGTATAGGGTAAGTAAACTAAGAAAATATAATTTTATGGGAAGTATAAAATTTTGGCTTGTTTAATAGTCATTATTAAAAAAAAAGTTCATGAAAAGAGAATATCTGCTTCTTGAATTTGAGAGAAATATACTTCATTTTGGGAAACTAAGAAAGTTGAATAATTTTAATTGAAATAAATATAAATTGATATATCTACCCTCTATTAAATAGGATTGAATAAATTAGACAATATATTATTGTCTTTTTAATTATTAATTCAAACAAAAAAAATATACTTCTCATGAAATTATATTCAAACCAAACACACTATTATTTAAAAATATTTTTTTTTTTAAAAATAATTTTTAAAAAAATATATTTTTCATAAAATATATTTTCAAAAAAATATACCAAACAATACTTAAATTGAGCATTTTTCCTATGGGCCCTATAAGGAAATTGTTTCATAGTGATTTCGGCCTATTGTGCATTGGTGGACTGTTGAACTCTATGGGATGCAAAATTTCACATATGGTCCCGACTGATTTTGACACGTGGAAGATGTGTGTGTGAGTGGTTTGGGTTTCATAAAAAATTGGACAGAAGTGGGCTTATATACTAGCCCAATTTATTTGCATTTACTAACTGCTTTTGAAAGAGAGCAGTCCATGATATTAGGAATGAATTAAAAAAAAAAAAAAAAAACCGTACGTAATCTATTTAAAAAAAATAAAATACCTGCGCCACCACTTTTTCCGTTGGGGCAAGTATGCTCGATTATATTGCTTTTTTAGTTTTTTGTATATATATATAACGGGACGGAATTCGGATCAAATTATATCCTTATCTAAATCCAACTCAGATTTAAATTAAAAAATTTATCTATTCTCGTTTACTAAACAAAATAAGTATTACTTGCCCCATTAAACTATGGTAGGAATGAGTATTGGCGGGGTGGATAAAAAGACCATATCTACATGAGACATTTTTTACGCTTCATTATTAGTTGGTTTTTAAAGCAGTGGCTTGAGGGGAGTACTTATTAAGTAAAGTAAAATAATCACACTTTAAAAATGGATGGAAAAAGTTAAAATCTTGAATCTTCGTTTTCAATACTAAATAAGAAGAACACATACACAATTTGATATAAAATAACCATTTCATGATCAAGATCCACCACCATCAAACCCCAGGGAACAAAAAAAAAAAATCAATTGGACAGTCATTTGATTAAACAAATCCTTGTTTTTATTGTGGTTAAAAGCAAATTATTGATTATTGAGTGCCCTCAGCACAAAATTGAACCAAAAATAAAATTCAAAGAAATCAAAATTAAACAAAAATTAGCTTGTCAATTTGTACCTTGAAACTTGCGTATCTTTGTATTCTCTAAGTTGTGGTGTTGTACCACGAGATATGAATTACAGCCAAAATGAATAGTTGATTAAGAAAATAGAAGATTCGTTGGGAAAAAAATAATTACAGGAAGTCAAAGGTAGAAGAAAAGCTTGGTTGTGGACCAAAATTCGAGGATTGAAGCCCAATGTAGAGATTCTAGAGAAGGAAGAGAGTAAACTGGTTTTAGTTTTCCGGCTATGGTGTAAGTGCTTTTACTTTTTAGAAACAGTCAAAGCGGTAGAGAAACAAAAAAATAATAATAATAATAAAGGATAAATTACTATTTAATCTATAATATCTAATTTAATTAACTAATTCATCTCTATTTTTTAAAAAATTATTTAATTAATCTTTCAATTTTAGTTTTATCAAATTATTTAGTTATTTTATTTAGTTTTTATACTTTTTTTAGCTAAATTTATGTAAAATTACTATTTAATATGTGAGGTTTAATTTAATTAACTAATTCGTTCACACTTTTTAAATAATTAACTAATTAGGCATTTAGTTTTAATTCTGTTAGACTTTTAGTTATTTCATCCAGTTTTTATACTTTTTTTTTTTTGTTGGAAATGACTAAAATGCTAATAAATATAAATATAATTTTATTATTTAAAAACAAAAAATTTAAATTAATAAAATTATATAATAATGATATGATTATATAATAATCATTTAATTATATTAATATACATATTTTTATTTTTATTTATATAATAATTATATAATAATAAATAATTTTATAATTTGATGATTTAATATTATATAGTTATATAAATATTATTTACTTTTATTATTTTGAATTTTTTATATTTAAATAATAAAATTATATATATATATATATATATAGGCGTTTTAGTTAATTTTTTATAAGTTCAATAAATAAAATACAAAAACTAGATGTAAAAACTAAATAACCTAACGGAATTGATATTGAAAAACTAATTAGTTAATTTCTTAAAAGGAGACAAGTTGATTAATTAAGTTAATCTTGGGTAGATGGTGGATGGAGCAGCTGTTCATGGTGCCTTTGTGTCTCCTCTTGCAGCTGAGGCTGAGGCGTTAAGGTTTAGCATGCTTGTAGCCATTAATAAAGGGTGGAAAGATTGTGTCTTTGAAATAAATTGTGAGCTTCTTGCTGGTTTTAGTAATAGATATCTCTTTGATGTGCCTTTAAATAAAAGAGCACATGTTTCTGTTGTTCATGCACTTAAATAATCCTTTAATTTTTTTTATATTTCCTGGGTAAGGAGTGAGCGTAATAGCATAGTAGATTAGATAGTATCAAAATAAGCTATAGGTAGCTTACCATCCAATTGGTGATGGATAAGTCGTTAAGGCTTCTACAATTATTATATTCTGACGCTGAGGCATCAATCTTTCAGTTATTAATGGATTACATTCAGTAAAAAAAATAATAATAATTTGCATAAAAATAAACAAGCAAAAACATTCTAATGCCACACTTTTTTTTCTTTTTCAATTTAAGAAAAAAAAGAGTGAAAATGAAACGTAATAGAACGGCCCTTAGCTTTTAGTCGGACATTTTTCAGGTGAAACACATCAAATGATCAATTTTTTTGGTGGCTTACTTTAATATTCTTAAAATTTGGAATGATTAGTAATTTAGTTATTGCTATTTCAAAATTAATATTTAAGACTTTTAAATTTGTTAATAATTAATAATTGAATACTTACTTTGTAAATTTTTGAAATTTTTAGGCCTAATCACTTAAAAATCCAAAATTTTTAAGAAGTTTTTTAAGTTTATCCAAGACTTTTTAATTTTCTAAATTTTATCTCAATTTACAATTTTTGATGTATCTACATCCAAGTGTGTGAAAAAAAAATCAAAATTAAAGTTCAAAAGTGAAATTATGTTCATAACTAAAACAAAATAATTAATTAATTTTTTCTCTCTCCACCATAGTTTTTACTAATAAAAAATATTTTTCTCTTTTCTTCATTTTTTCTGCCTCTTTATTTATTTCAATTTAAAAAAATTTAAATTTTCTCCTTATGCAATATGACTACCATCTTGAAAAAAAAAAAAATTCATATTTCTCTTTATTTTTTAGCTCAATAAAATTTAACGTAATAATGATTAATTTATAATTTTATGAAAAAAGTCTTGAAAAAATAGAAAAAAAAAGGGATGAAGTGATAAAAAATCAATTTATTTCAATTAGAAATATAACTTTTTTTTTTTCAATTTTGACCACATTGTCACAATTTGACATAATTGCAAGTTGCAACTAATCTTAAAACTAAGATAAAATTAATTAAATTTAAAATTTTGGACAAAATTAAAAAACAAAAAGTCTTTTTATAATCATTAGGCCAAATTTCTATTACATTGTTATATTTGATATTAATTTATATAACACTTTATTTCTAAATTTTTAAAATACAATGTACTAATATAAACTAACTACACTACAAGTAGAAAATATTTAAATATATTTGGAAAATTAAACTAAAGTATAATTTGTAATTTAAAAATACTAATTTTGAAATACTGTAAACTAGTATTAAATATATCAATTTTTAAGAGCGTTATAGTAATTTGAATTTTTTAAATGAAATCAAATTGGCAATTGAGGTTTTTTTTTTTTGGTGTCTATGGTGAAGTGAAAGGTCCATTAAATGAGTAAAACCTTAGTTCATTTACGAAGCAGCAGTGAAATGTGGTAAATAAAAGGGTCCAAAAACCAAATTTGTCCATTACGTAAATTCCATGCGCCAAAAAAGTGAACCTTTACTTTATACTATCAGCGCCGTCACCGTCACCGCAGCGGCGAGTACCGCCATTAGGATTCAAAACTTCTTGCTTGGACACTGGAGGCTCGCGAGTCGCCTTTTTTTTAGCCCCTAAAGCCGTGAGTAGCCTTATGTCCTTTATTTATAGTCCGATTTAAATTCGAAAAATCTCAAATTTTTTAAAGCATTGGTAATTTGATTGGTAATTTTTTTCATAAATTAAATTTTATGGTTTGATCCACGAAATATTTAATTTTTTATTTAGCTAAATAAATTGTGATATGAATAATTCAAAATTCAAAAGTTTTGCTAATAAAAAGACAAATTTATTCAATATTATTATATTTTATTTTTTAAGGATTGCTTTAAGGGCACTTGCTAAGAGTAATTATTTGAAATAAAATATAATTGTAAAACACTTATTTTAGATAAATATAATTAAATTAATATTAAATAAGTTGGATAATAAAAAAGTAAATATTTAGATAGAATTTAAATAGCATTCGTCATAAAAATTGATCATAATACAAGATGGCGTAAATTAATTGGTAGTGGTTATGTAGCTATTTTAAAATTATTGAGGAAAAACTTTGTTGTCCTTAATGTCCTACCTGGCCAATGGTCTCAATGGTGTGTCAGTAATACAAATATTGAAGACCATGTTATCTTTCTAACAGAATTCCCTATATTTAACTAATTGGTATTTTGGTTTAATGGTAAGTGAGATTCGAGTTTTAAATAATTGATCGAATCGACTGATTCAACTAGTTAAATCGAAAATTACTTAGTAGTTCGATTTGATTTACTAAAAAAATCAGAATTTCTATTAAATTGTCTTTTGATCAATTTTAATTGATTTTTGACTCTTTTTTACTAATTGGGCTTGAGCTTTTATAAAATGACAATAACTCAGGAAATTAAAAAAGAAATGAAGATATTTTGTCTTATTGGTCGAATCACTAGTTTGACTGATTGAATTACGAACTAATGATATTACTGGTTCAATCATGTTTTGATTTTTAAATCATTAATGAAACTATTATAATTTATGAGTGTAGCTGATAATTTAAGCCTCATTAATGTTAAACTCACCCCCTAGCTAAAAAAATCTCCATTTTTAAAAGTGTTATTTAAGTTATTTTTATATTAACGTATTTATGATAAATATATCTTGACAGATTCTTTCAAGTATTCGTGATTTTTTTTTTTTTGCCAAAAAAAAAAGGTGCTTTTTATTAAGAAGGCTCTAAGCCCAAAGTAGTATAAGTGATAAAATTACACATAGGGAAAGTCCATATCATTGAGATCCTCTCATGTTCAATTTAAACATAATATATAATGTTTATATAATATTGGCCATTAAAATTAAAATTAATGGTTGATATTTATTATTCAGTAAATAATTATCCACTTCCTAAATTTTAAATTCAAATTTTTAATAAAATTTCAATCATTTGATTTAAAATTAAAGATAGATATTACAAATATAACATATCATATTCAAATTGAACATAAGAGTATCTTAATCCAAGTACTGCAATACAAATCATTACTACTTATGAAAAGGCTTTTGGACATGGGCTTGAAGTCCATAGAAACATTGAGATAGACTTATATTATGTTAACAAACCAGCCAAAAGGCTTACAATTATACATAAATTACTGAGGTACCCTTGCCACTCCCATCTAGAATATTTTCTTGCTTGTGTCAACCTTACCGCCACCACATGTAGCTCTAAGACAAAAGAAAACAGCCGAAAAAGGAGGAGAACTAGTGCTGGAGGCCTCTAAAAGCACATGCACTAATCAGACTTAAAGCTTGTCAACACCAATTAAACATAAACATGGACATAAAGCCATAAATAGGGCACAAGAACCTTTCAAATATCCAGCCCAAGCCAGAAGGTAATATGTTTCTATCGATAGTGATGGAATCCCTAAGTATCCTTAGATCTAACAACCAAGAGCCAAACCCAAAAACTCTAACACTAATAACAAAACCTTCTTCCCCCTCCCATCTATTACTTTCTTTGTGAAGATCAACAAGAGACGGGAAGTAATGAGATGGTCGGATTTTGTCGAAAAGAGGCATGGCAAAACTAGTGCCATGAGGCCAAAACCTATAAACTAAATTAGGAAGATCTAAACCTAGACAAGTGGGAGAATGTAAAGACACAACAAAACTGAATACTCATGAATATATGCAACAAAAAGGAGTATATTTTAGGATTCTCATTCTCATGGTTGAAGCCATTAAAGAAACCCCTACAAAAACCTTAGAAAAGGATTAGAAAAACAAAGAATGAGAAGCTTCTTAAAAAAGGATTGCATTATTATCGCATTTTTTAAGTGTTCATGATTTAGTTGATCAATTTGTGAGCATAAGTTATAATTCAAATAAAAAATTATACAAATTGAATATTTTTATATTGGTTATTCTAGTTGTTTGATTGGTTTGATCAAATTGGTTAACTAATATATTTTTTTTTTATTTTTAGTTAGTAGATATTGATTTTCAAATTTATATTTAATATTAATTTTTATATTTTAAGTTATTCCTTAAAATCAATTAAAGAAAATTACCCTAAATTCATACTATTCCAAGTTTCACAAACATGATAGCATAAAATTCAACCTAGATCATATTTATAAAAAGCAATGCATATGAAAATTTTAATATTAAAAATAGAATGTTAAACTAAATATTGGAATAATTAATATTTCCTTTATTCTCTCTTTCGCATATATATATATATATATATATATATAGATAAATAGATATAGTAAGATTGATTTAATTTGATACGCTACAAAATCCACATGTGTAATATGCTACAAAATCAACTAGGAAGGGCAATTTTATATGTCATGTCAGACATTTACCTCGCTACGGCCCTAATAGAGTGGATGGGATAGGTTTTTTTATTTATACCTGAATCAGGTATGAGTTAGAGTTTTCAGGTAATAATATAACCTGGCTCAAATCCAATCCGAATATATATATATATATATATATATATATGTGTGTGTGTGTGTGTGTGAAATATATATTATATTGTATAGATATATAGAAAAAATATAAATAAATATATGTATATGAGAAAATAATACAAAAATTAAAAAAATAAAAAAGAAATATAAAATGGGCATACATGCATCATCTAGGCCAGATATTTTATTTTTTAAATAGACCAAATTTAGATTTTACAAAACCTACCCTAAATTTAACCTATTGCCATCCCTAAAATCCACCATTAAATCTTGATAGTTTGGACTATGGATTATGTGCATTTAAAAGTAAGATTAATTTTACTTAAAAAAAAAAAGTAAGATTAATTTAATTTAATTTAATTTTTTATTTCAAATAAAAATTACTATAAAATAGTTTAAAAAAATCATTGCTTTCAAAAAAAAAAATCCTTTTTTTTCAAAATTTTATTTATTTAACATAATTCATACGGATAAGATAAAATTTGATTATTTAACCAATTGATAGATTGCAAAACGTTTAATTGATAGACTGTGGATAAGGGAAACATAGTGAATGGAAATTTTAATTTTCTCTATTTAATTACATATTTATTTTTTACGTACTAAAAGAATTATTTAATTAATTTTTTTTCCAAATAAGAATTATTTAATTAAATGGTCATCTAAAGTTTTTTTTTTTTTTTTGTCATTCGCCTGTAAAGGAAATTGATTGTATGCTTAAAATTGAATTGCATCATGCCAAGCGAGTTATTTATAATAGCAAATTATTTATAATTATCAACCCTGAAAAAGAAAATCATATCTATTTTTAAATTGTCAGAGAAAAAAAAAAAAAAAAAAACAAACCTAATGACCCATTTAAATAGTAAATAAACACAACACGGTATCGCATCAAGCAACAAACCAAATCTTCATCTTCCCCACAGTATTCGTCACGTGCACCTCGCCACACATATAGGACCTTCATTTCCTTTCTCTTCTCAAACTCTTTTCACTTCTCTCTCTGCTCCTTACTTTTCCCATTTCCAAATCATATCACCACGCGCCACCATGCAATCAACCTTTATCTCACCACGCGCCACCCCAATCAAACAAGCAACACCTTTCTATGGCCTACTTACTCAGTCTCACACTCACTGTTCCTCTCGCCACTCCTCCCTCCGTGTCCTTGCCCAATCTCAGGTTGCTGTCACCTCAGACCCTTCACCAGCATCTACTGTAGCCCAAAAACTGAATAAGTACAGTTCTCGCATTACTGAGCCCAAATCCCAAGGTGGGTCTCAAGCAATACTCCATGGAGTGGGTTTATCAGATGAAGACCTGAGTAAGCCTCAGATAGGTATATCATCAGTCTGGTATGAAGGGAATACTTGCAACATGCACTTGCTGAAGCTATCAGAGGCTGTTAAAGAAGGAGTTAAAGAGGCTGGGATGGTTGGGTTCAGGTTTAACACAATTGGTGTTAGTGATGCTATTTCTATGGGAACTAGAGGGATGTGTTTTAGCTTGCAAAGTAGAGATTTGATTGCCGATAGTATTGAGACTGTCATGAGTGCTCAGTGGTATGATGGGAATATCTCCATTCCTGGCTGCGATAAGAATGTATCTTTTCTCCTCTTCTTCTTTTTTCCAGATGGGTTTGGGTTTTTATTATTGATTTGACTATAATGTGTGATCGTGTTTGTGATGCATATTGGGTTCTTGGTTTCAGTAGGAGCATCTGTTTATTTTTTATTTTGCGGTTGATGGTGGCTTTGTGTCACTGTTGAATGTTGATTGCTGATGGTCTTCAAGCTGTTTGGTGATGGATAAATTTTCTATTGCTGACATAGATAGAGAATGATGCAATTTTTTTTTCTTTTTTTTTTTCCCAGCCCTGTTTGATGAGCTTTTGTGGTTTTCGAGCGCAAGGAGTGATTTTGTTTTATAATTTAAGAATATTCTCTTGCTGTTTTTCATTGGTAGAAATATGTGAGGTTTAAGCTCTTGTTATTTACTGGTTCAAGAATGTGAATTGCATTGTTTGCTTGTAATATCTTCTTCTGGTTTTGTTTGATGGATTTTGCTGAGTTTTTGGATAAAAAGTTGTTTAATGTTTTTGTAATTTAAGGTTCTCATTCGTGACGATATCTTCTGTTGGCTAAAACATTAAGTTTATTGGTAACTGTTGTATTTATGCTGATATGATCCTTTTTGCTTTCTTTTTTGAGTTTCTGTTTGAGGGATTCTTGAAGATTTTGATTTAAATTCAACGATCTGGCACATTGAAGTGTTGATAAGAGTTGATTTTACACTGTTGTCATTGATTATATGAGAGACGATGTAATTTTTTGCGTTTGGTAGAGGTGCATTAGGTTTTATATTGCAGAATTGGTGTGTGCATTTACATTGAATTTTACTTCTGATTCTTGTAGATGCCAGGTACAATTATGGCAATGGGGAGGCTCAACCGACCTAGTATTATGGTTTATGGTGGAACGATAAAGGTATGTGATATCGTTTTTCCACCATATTGAAAATTCTAATATGTTTAGAATAATTTTCTGATTATAATATGTTTAAAATTATTTTCTGATTATGACTGGATTTTAAACCCACAAATTCCATTCTCCCTCCTCCCATTTAAAGCATAGTATGCTGGTCATTGTATGTGTTTAATTCAGTTTATTCTACAGTTTTTTTTTTTTGGGTGACTTATGTGCTTCTATAATTTTCTTTTGCAGCCTGGTCATTTTAATGGTCATTCTTATGATATAGTATCCGCCTTTCAGGTGCGTGCACCAATTTTCTGTTTTGATATTGTTGTGCCTGCAGATTGCATCTGATAGATATTAGCCACATTCATGGTGTGATTGCCATGTATTGTGTTTTTCAATCTTCAACGATGAGATAGTAACATGATAGACAGTGATGTTAAAGTCATGTTTTTAATCCAATATATTATTGGAATATTTCATATGTTTGACCATGGAAAAAAAAACATAGTTACATATGTTTCATATTTGGGGAGAAAGTGTGGTTGGGATTAGAATCTAGCTGTATTTACAGCATTCCTATGCTGGATAATCACAATGGATTGGATTATGGTTGACATGCTTGAGATTGTCCTTTTATCCAAAACTTCTTGATTGGGCTTCATAATGTAGCATTGCTTTCTATCCTAGTTAATCATTGCTTTGTTCTTCATTTTACCCTCTAGTCTAGTGCTCATGAGTTTGATTGATTAGGATGCTTAAAAATGGATACGATGCTTTTATATTTTGAATTTGTGAAAACTGGAAAAAAATATCGAAATTTTGGGGAGTTTAGACACCAAGACTCATAGTTGTTTATACACATAGTTGTTTATAAATACTTGTACTTGAGTTCAAGTAATGCAGCTCTAGGACTTTGTGAATAAGGTCATTGCTTATGCAGTAATACAGCTTAACATGAAGACATTTTAGATTAGAAACATGAAATTTTATGTTACTCATTTTTCCATTTTTGGCTACTTCTCTTTTCTTTTCTGATTTATACCTTGTCATAGGTTTATGGAGAATATGTAAGTGGTGCTATAAGTGATGAGGATAGAAAAAATGTAGTTCATAATTCATGTCCTGGGGCAGGGGCTTGTGGTGGAATGTATACAGCTAACACAATGGCTTCTGCTATTGAGGCCATGGGAATGTGTCTGCCTTACAGGTATATATGTCCTTGCAGAAGCATTCAGATTGTTCTTAGCTAACAGTTTCTCAACCTTTTATTTGTTTTTCATATGCAGCTCTTCAATACCTGCCGAAAACCAATTGAAGTTGGATGAGTGCCGTTTAGCTGGAAAATATCTTCTAGAATTATTGAAAATGGACTTGAAACCACGAGATATTATCACTCGTCAGTCGTTACATAATGCAATGGTTACTGTCATGGCATTAGGCGGGTCTACTAATGCTGTATTACACTTGATTGCAATTGCCAAGTAAGGATAGTTTATCCCTGGATACTGTTAATTACTGCATCATATGGAACTCATGAGAGTTTGGCAGGTCTGTAGGACTGGAGTTAACACTTGATGATTTCCAGAAGGTTAGCGATGAGGTTCCATTCCTTGCTGATCTGAAGCCTAGTGGCAAATATGTCATGGAGGATGTGCATAAGGTGAACATTTTTCTTAGATATCATTTTTTACTCATTCCAAGTGCTCTATGACTAAATTTATTGGTCATCCTTTTTCTTCATGTCCCAACAAATTATTCTCTTCGCAGATTGGAGGAACACCTGCAGTGCTTCACTATCTTTTGGAGCTTGGTTTTTTGGACGGCGATTGCTTGACTGGTATGTAACTTTGAATTCTATGATTATCTTTTTCATTATTACAAGTTTTCAGTTGACAATTTCTGATGTAATAATTTGAAACTAACTTGCTGCTTTCCTCTCTAGTGACTGGGAAGACATTGGCTGAAAATGTGCAAAATTGCCCACCTTTGGCTGAGGGGCAGGTGGGTAGCCTTTATTTTTGCTCTTGTTGTTGACTGCTGAGGGAACATTGTTTTTTTCCAGGGAAAAAAAATTTTACTTTCTAATCACTGTTTTATATTGCAGGACATAATAAAGACATTGGAGAACCCCATCAAGAAAACAGGTCACATCCAAATATTACGAGGAAATCTTGCACCAGAGGGTTCTGTAGCAAAAATCACTGGAAAAGAAGGATTATATTTCTCTGGTACTGGTTTCTATTTCTTGATGTCGCATTTCCTGCTTTTGTTAAAGCTTCATTAGTCCACTGCAGAGACTGATGTAATGAAATGAATGCTGTTCTTCAGGTCCTGCACTTGTCTTTGAAGGAGAGGAAGCTATGATTGAAGCTATATCAGAAAATCCTATGAATTTTAAGGTAAGCTTATTGGTCAGCATGTTGCACTTTGTATCCCCTTAAAGTCATCAGTTCCTTATGCTGTATAGTCAATTGATATTGAAATTCAGGCCAAAATTTTAGAGGGCCTTAAAAGGTTGTAAGAATGGCTGCATGCTTGTAATTTTTCACTCCTTTATGTGATAGCTATTGAAGCATCAAGCTGGAAAATTAGCAGGGGTTTAGATTTAAAGTTTCCTCTTAATTTATCAAAACTAATATGGGAGCATTTTGATCACTTCTTTTGGAAAACACTCAGTGACAGGGAAAACTATTGAAAAGTTGGTGTTGGAGTATACAAGTCTTTTTGTTTAACTTGAACACCTGATTATCTCCTGTTCTTCCCTCTTAATTGCTGATTGCTCTTATCTTGTAATTGTAAATCCATAGTAGCACTCTGATAAGTCCTACTTTTGTTTTATAGCCACATGTTTCTGGTGAGACAGGGCTGGACGTGCTTCTTCTCCTCCTTCTGAATTGACCATTGATTTAACAAACATGCATCTATATCCTTACTTAATGCATTTTTCTGATCAATAAAAGGCATGTCGAGTTTTCCCTTGCATCTCTGTAAAAACCTTGTGTGAGTAGTTTTTGAGGCCCTGACAGTTGTGCTTTAACCTCTGTTGGCTATGCCATCTCTGTTGCTCGTGGTGAATAGCAGGAAAAGCAAAATTTGACTCTTGAACAGAACGCTTGATCTATCATTTGTGTTCTATAAATATTATGGCTGTCTGAGATACGTCTGAAGACTCTGAGCATATCTTTGTATTACTTTTCTATGGGTTATTGTCCACTTCATTGTTTGCGTGGTTACAATATTATTTGGTAGTGGAACTTTTTCGAGACAAGATTTCATATTGGAACTGTGATCTCTAATTTGGCTTATACATGTAATTTCCCAGGGAAAAGTAGTAGTTATTAGAGGAGAGGGACCAAAGGGAGGACCAGGCATGCCTGAAATGTTAACACCAACAAGTGCAATCATGGGAGCTGGCCTTGGGAAGGTACTCGAATATGAAATCTGAATTTTGCTTCTTGATTGGTGGTCTGCTGTGGTTATGCATTGACTTGAATCATAAAATCTTGTGGCTTTTCAAATTGGGAGATGGGCATATATGGGCGTGCTGTTTATGTATATGTAAATGGCATATTACTTGCTCAAGTATCTACCCAGTCAAACTTTTTCGGTTGCTTGTATTTTGTTAAGTTAAAATTGACATTTACCAGTAGGCTTTTTAAAGCTAAATGCATTTACATTGTTGAAAATGTAAATATCTTTGCATCTGTACTTTTCTTTTCTGGTCTCATCTTCTAAATGATTCTCTTTTTGCTTTCAGTCTGCTCTTCTATCAGCAAAAAGTGTAAATATGTTTACCTTTGGTGTGAGCTTTTGATTAATTTTTTTCTTTTGAAAACTGCAGGATTGTGCATTGTTGACAGATGGTAGGTTTTCAGGAGGTTCGCATGGATTTGTTGTTGGTCATGTATGCCCTGAAGCGCAGGTGCTGTTTTTTTTTCTTTTCCATTACTTGACTTTTGGTGGTTATTTCATTTATTTTTATGGTGGGATAATGCAATATTTACATCATTTCAGATATATTAACTGTTAGTTAAAATAGGGAGAATCAAGTATTTCAAATGCTACTATGACAATTTTGCATGACTTGATGGGCATGATCCAGCTGTGTTGATCCCTCGTTATTAAAAATAATCTGGTTACTGTTGTAAATTATTATGAACCTAGTTTAGAATCCTTCAATCTCAGCATTCGAATTGGCTTTGGAAACATGTTTTTTTCTGTATGCTGTTTGCCTCCAGTGCTATTAAACCTGGACTGTATCCAGTGTTTTTTTAACATTTCATACAAAACATTTGAATTTGTAAACAGTGTGATTATTTATTTACTTGTGAATGAATTTTAAGCAATGGTCAAACTTCTTTGCTTGTTATCTCCAGGAAGGTGGTCCCATAGGTCTTGTTAGAAATGGTGACATTATCAAAATTGATGTCGGAGAGAGGAGAATAGATGTCGAGTTAACAGACCAGGAGATGGAAGAGCGAAGAAAGAATTGGACTCCACCTCCATATAAGGCTGCCCGTGGAGTTTTGTACAAGGTAATGAAGAATTGACCTTAACAATGTATATTCTCACTATACCTAGTTTGTGTCTTTAATAAGGGAACATTATCTTGTTCATTGCCAGTACATCAAGAACGTGCAATCAGCTTCGGATGGATGTGTGACTGACGAGTAGTGGAGAGGAGTTGCTTTTAGTACTATAGAGTGTGATGGGAGCCTGAATCTATGCATGCCACTCTGCTACATTGACCACCTTATTGCGGCTCTTATCAGGCTTTTCTTTTGCCCTTTCATCTTTCCTTTCCTTCAGTGAAATTTTGTTATATCCTATGTTATTTGCTTGCCTTTGTTTTTTTTTGTTTGTTTTGTAGCCCCTTAGTAATGCAATTTTGTCATCTATTGAGAACATTTATAGGGGGTATCATTTTGGATGTATGCAAAATGAAAACAATGAACTAGTAAGAGTTTGATCGCCTCCAATCTCTATATTTATGTGTATCTTATTAAAGCCCACGGCGCACTCTCCTTGAAGCTAAAAGTTATATTTGCTATCAATTCAAAATATGGAATAAAATAAAATAAAGATTTTTGGCTGGGAATTGGGATGATCATGTTTTAAAGTGCAGTTGTTTCCAGCCAGTGTCCCGCTTGAATTTGCAGAACTGACAAGGGCCGAGCGGCAGCATTTGGCATATATAGATTTGTCGTTTCGTTGGACCAGAGGGTTGTCGGTTTTTTTTTTTTTTTTTGAAATAACAATTTGCTTGATTAAATGACTTGTCGTCAAACACTGCTTAAAACTCAACTACCAGCCTTAAGATAGCGACAATATTTAAGGACACCGCTGTCAGATGACTCAAAAAGAGTTGCGTGTTTGTGCCACCGAACGTCAGATTATTTGATGGCTAAAATTGCCACGTGCTACATGGAGTGTCTTTGGACGATTGCTTATGAATTGAACGACCTGTCACATTATAACGACAGATATCTTAAGAGATAAATTTATCCTGAATTCTACATGGCTATACAATTATATGTTTCTTTTTTCTCAATTCTATTCTGACATGAAAGATTGCAATTATAGATGATGATGATGATTTAATATTAATTTGAGAAGAAAAAATGAAATTTATTATGGAACTTATTATACCACGCTATCAATTTAATTTTCAATTTGAATAGAAATTAACTAGAATTTTAAGTTTATGAATTTGGTAAACAGTATAATCACATTAATATCTTAATTAATCAAATTTGGAAAGTTAAAAAGCTTTAAAATTTAAATTGATTATATAGTATAATAAGTTTAAAGATCAATTAGTTTTTTAACCTTTTAATTAATAAGTTTTTTCTAACAATTATAATTTAGTTAGAATTGCAACTAAATTTTAAAATTATGTAGACTTGACATAAAATTAAAAATAGGGTATAATTGAAAAATACACAAAATTTACGGTAAATTTTGATATTAAGAAAAAGAAAAAAAAAGTTAAGGGATCAATATGAAAAAACAAAAATATTGAGACTCAATAAATAAATCACAATAATTTTAAGGATTCCAAAATAGAATTTTCCATTAACAATTGGGATTTTAATATTTATTCATTTTCCCTAAAAAAAAAAAAAAAGAATATTTATCAATCTGAAATGGGTTGAACTTGGTTATTATTGGGCCTAGGCGATGTAAACAAAATACTATTCATTATTGAGCCGACCCAAACCCGGACCACCCGATCCATAGCACCCTGAATAGAGTGACGGAGAGAGGAAGGGATTGGCCACGAGTGCCTGCAAACTGCAAGCGTCTTGCAGAGACGGTTCTCTGTGATTGAGACTGTTTTTCTTTTTTCTTCTTCTTTTTTTTTTTTTTTCCTCCAGTATTGAATTTGAAGGTGATATCGATATCAGGTAATTATTGCTTTTATTAGCTGATTAATCCAATTTTCTTCATTTTTAGAATAATTTCAAGTTTCAAATTTTTGAATATTTGTCTATTTATTTCTTATATATATATATATATATATATATATATATATATATATATATATATATATATATATATATAATCATTAGCTGTTTGATATCCGATTACTGTCTATTTTTTTAAAATTTCGATGATCTATTTTTTTATCTGAATTTTTTTTATTTTTTTAGGTTAATGTTCTTCGATGTTTAAATTTGAGAAAAGATTGTTCCTTTTTATTTTCCCCTGTATATTCTTATTTTTTTTTTATTTTTACCTGTTTAAAATTTTTCATAAGCCATTTCTGAATTGATGATTTATGTAGTCGATCGAGATGGAAACTATAGTGTCGGTTTCTCATAATTCGTAATTTGTAGTGAATTTTATTTTATAGGTATATTAGATGCTGATTTGGTCACCAAATTATCTTCTTCTTCTTCTTCTTTTTTTTTTTTTTCATTTTGGGTTCAAATAGCTAAAAAATGGTAGCTTTATATATAAGTATATGGTGGGTTGATTATCAAAGTAGTATTCTTTTGATTATTGAATCATTAATTTTGATGTAATTATGTAGGCTTTTTTATTTTTGTGTCTTCCTTATATCCATATGATTTAGTTGAGCTGAATCTGGTTTACACTTAGTTAGATGTAGTGCATTTTGGATGCTTTCGATATTTTCTTGTCTAGTGGATTTTATGCTTTGATAGTGTCTTTTTGGATTCTTGAACCTCAAAAAATCATATTAAGGAGTTTTCTTTTCTGTGTTGGGCAAGGTTCTATCACGAAATTACCAATATAACTGAACAATGAAGGGCTTTTTTTTTCATTCTTCATATGGTGTATGAATGTGTTCATTGCCATGTGTTTTTTTTAAGCATTCTGTTTCTTGAACTATTCAATAACCATCAATCAAATTTATAATTAGTGCTTTTCTAGATCTCACTTTCGATCTTTCTGTACTTCTGATGTTATCGAAATCTCCTCTTTTGAGTTTCACTCTCCTATTAAGGTTTGAGTGTAAATGCTTTTACACCTCTCCTGCATAACTTCTATGATTGGACGCATTGAGATTAGTCGGTGGCTTGGTGCAGGTCTTCTACGTTGCTTTATTTGTGGCCTTTGTTTGGCATGTTCTTCTGCAGGAGAATGTTGCCGTTCAATAGTTTGTTTGCTTTGTACATGTCAGGATTTGTGTGTTTAACTGTATATATGTTTTGGTGTTTTAAACTTCAGTTACAGAAATTCTTTAGCTGCCCATTTAGTATTTAGATTAGGAGCCGTAATGTTATGATTATTAAGTTGCTTCTTGTTGACGAGCTAATATTGTCTCATTCTGACTTTCTCTTTTTTAACTGACAGAGTATGGAAGACATGGACATTGATCAGGTGGTGGAAATACCTGATACTCCTGATAGAATGACTGCACGACATATCAATGTTGCACAATTAGGAAAAGAAAGAAATTCATCAATACCTGGTCATTCAAGAACTTCTGATTTTAGGGTCAAAGAATGTCTGAATCAGCTGAGGGCTAGTAGGCAGCTCTGTGAAAATGGGTACAGTAGAAGATATCGGCTAAATCCTCAAAGAATTCCTGCTAAGATGGATGAATTTGAGCCTCGCAATAAATCTATTGCCTTTTCTCCATCAGAAAATTCATATCCTTCCCAGGATGCTTCTTTATCTAGAAGAGGAGCAGTGGTCAATAACTCCAAGCCTGAAACTTGGCATTCTATTGGAATGCAACTTATGGACAAAGGGAAAGCTGAGAGTACTAAAATTCCTTCCAAATCACATGTCGCTATAGACAATGATGCGCTATTTGACATGGCTTTTCCACACACTGGATCAAAAGCCCTGCAGGCTGTAAAGCCAAGAGATGTTCAAGTATCATCTAATAGTGGCTCGTCTGCACATTCTTCTGCTATAATATCCAGCAATAGCTTCAAGGGGAAAGAAAAAATAGGTGTCAGTTCATGTAATGGTTCTGGTTCAGCTGTAAATCATGGAAAAGGGATTGATATCTCTGATGGTTCTCAACCTAAATTTGATAAACAAATGTCTGCTTCGTGTGTATCTGTTACCTCACCAAGAGTAACTGGGCAAAAAAGACTGGTTCGGAATGGGTGTATTTCTCCATATAATATAGCTACTAGGACACAAAGATTAGCTGAAAGTCCCCGACTTGGTTCTACTGATGTTGGAAAAGATCACTCAATTGACTTGGTTTCTGACAGTCCATCTGCAGTAGATATCAGGGAAATAGTCATGGATGAGAATAATTGTCATAAAGCTAAAGGGAAAGGGTTGGTAATTCATCCTTCTACTTCAAGGGAGCATGACACAGAAACTCATGTTTCTAGCAGGTATTTATCTTTAGTGCACTTGTTGAGGTGATGTCCCTCTCTTATTCCTTATATCGAATGGATGTTTTTATTTTTTTTTCCCAGGAATCAGCTATTTAGTCTTATCGATACGTAGCACTCTCCTCTGAAACTTTGTAAAATCACATAGGTGCTAGAGAATATCATTCTGTTGAACCTCTATTATGATTTTACATTTTTATTGTTGATCCTTTTTTGATCTTCGGTCTCGTTTTCTGAATATTAATTGGTGGGCATCTCTTTCTTGTCTTGGTGGTCACTTTTGGCTTCTTGTTCTTTCTGAATACTTATATCCTGACTGATGACTACTGATAGCATATTATGGTTCTATTGCAGTTCTGGGACTAATAATAAAGCAGCTAATGAAACCACTGATGCCAATAGAGATGGATTGCTAGGTGGTTGGAGAAGTACACGCAACCGTGCAAAGAAAAGTTATTATCCAGATGATGATGATGGATGCTTTGTTGATGAGCAGCATGAAAACAGAGCAGTAAGAAGAAATAATGGAAATGTTAGCATGAATGCATGTGACTCTGGAGTCCGGGATGAAGCACAAACAGCTTCCAGAGTTGTGTCTAGGCTCAATCAAACAAGTCATCCACATCAAATTGGGAATACGCATACAAAAAGGCAACGGAAATATGGATTAACTTCAAGAAGTCACAGTGAATTCTCTACAATGGTTCCTGATGAGTCAGAAATTTTGTTCCTTGGTTCATCTGAAGAGTCATCTAGTTCAAGATCATCCAGAAACTTGAGTAGACGACGTCAGGGCAATTTGGATCCAATTTATGAAATTGATGATGAGGTGGTTCCTGAAAGGAGACATGTCAACTCTCAGGGATTAAGTTCCGTGAATGATGAATCAGATGCCAGGGCAAGACAAGTAGAGGCAGATGAGATGTTAGCTCGTGAACTCCAAGAACAACTGTATCACGAGATGCCTGTATTTGAAGACAGTGAGGTTTGTTATCTTTTAACTGGATTTTCTTTTTCTTCTCCTTTTGATGTTATCTAGTTATTCTGTTAATGTTACAAACACTTGTTTTTTTTGTCAGTCTTTCATGTTTATTGACCTTTAAACAGATTGATGAAAATATAGCATGGGCACTGCAGCAGGAGGAAGACACAATCCGCACTGCTAGTAGTCAAAATCGCACTATATCACGTATCGTAAGTATGCCTCATTAATTTCAGTGCTTTTGCCTAGCGCTGGATCAGCTTGGGTTGATGGTACATCATTCATTTGATAGAAAAATCTGATTGAACCTTGATATTCTTTTTTAAAGAAGTCCATAAATTCTGCTTCCGTGTCTCAGAGCTTGGTTTCTAAATGATGTGATTTGTGACAGCAATTAATATCTTTATAAAGCAAAATCAAATCTCTTTTTTTTTTTTTTAATTTTTATAGTGAGAATTTATAAAACAAAAATATGAAGATTATAAGAATTGTACCTGGAATTTACTAGGCATTGCACCTTGTGTGAATTGCATCACACAAGTTGGGAAAACCAAAAAATAAAGCATTACAGGCTTAGTTATTTATAGACTTGATAAGAATCCCAAGCCCATAAATGCTTGGATCCCATTTTTATGACATAAAATTATGACTCAGCCTGTCCCTGCTAATTTCTAAAATTATGAAAATGCTCTGCTTACTGAAAATAGCCGCCAATATTATTATTCTAATCTCAGTTATAGTTCTCTTATTGTGGGCATTCACTGTTCTTCGTTATATGTAGAGAAGCTCCTCACCAATGCGTGCAAATAGACTGCCCCAGTTGCGGTCCATTCAGAACCCTTCAAATAGGAGAGGAGCCCAGGTTCGAGTTCCTGCTACCAGAACATCACAATTGAGGAATCGCCTGTTTAACCGATCTTCTGCAGCATTATCTAGAGCTAGGAACCCCAATCTTGCATCATTATCTACAGCAAGGAATTTCCAGTTTCCTTTGGGCATGGACTTGGATGTGGTATCTTCCTTTTTATTTTGTCTTATTGTTTTATGTTCTGTTTTCCTCCAGTCTTACTTGAAGTGATAGTTGATGGTTTGATTGACCTTAATGTTTTAATTTGCAATTTATTTTAAGATTTCATGAGTGTTCTTTCATTTTATAGCTTAGCTTCTGTGAAGTTTGTTCAACGTAGGCATAAATTTCAGTTATTTCTGAAAGCAATGAATTAAAATATTTTAGGTCCTTTTATATTTTAGATAAGACGTTATAAAAGTAAGCCTGGTTATATGTATACTATATATTTTTGCTTGTTCAACTTTTGACGAGGATACAGCTTTGTGGTCTTTAACTTTGAAATTGATAGCTTAAGGTTCTGAATATTGTGACCTAAATTAATATGCATCATAGCCAATAATGATCCATCCAAAATGGATCTGAATAATTGTATTTGGTTATTACGTTATACATATTTTGATTTTTTTTAAAAATTTTCAATTGAATTGCATGTTTCTTGACTCTCTTTTCCTATTTGTCAGATTGATTTATGATTATTTTTTTGGGTACTTGTTGAGAAAAGTTTAGGAAACTAACAGATTTCTTGTTTTCCAATGCAGAGACTTGATATATTGGAGGCATTAGAAGATGCAGTTGGTGAATTCAGTGATATGAGTATGACTAGTCGCATCCTTCAAGTTCAGCGTGATTTCAATGAGTAAGATTTTCCTCTGATTATGAACTAATCTGCATTATTCAATGATAACTTTTAGATGATTATCAACTATTTGAAAAGATCCATTCTGCATACAGACAGAGACTAACTTTGTTCTAGTGCTAACTTTGTCTGCATTAAAAGAGGATAAATGAATAATCTGATGTCGGTTTGTCATCACATATGATGGTTTCAGTTCATTTGAATTTGTGGTGATGGAATTTTTTTATCAAAGGAAATCATTAGAAGAGGATGAGGTGTTGTACAAGGATAAGATTTCCTAAGAAGAATACAATTATAAGAGTGGAGGAGCCATTAAAATAAGAGGACTCTCCAATCCCGTTGAATATGACCAAATGGAACAACTCAAGTAGTGATTGGTGTTGGGAGTTATTGGCTTAACCCTGTATTTATGGGTGTGGGTGGCTTGGCTATTTGGGGGTTGGTTAGCCTTCACTATGCACCCAGTTGTCATATGGAAATAAATAAGTGTTATGTGGAGTTACACATTATTTCAATTTTGTTTGGGATAATCGTGGGGATGTGTGTGTGTGTAGCAGCAGAGAGGTTTTGCCGGTTACATTTGAATAGTAGCAAGGTTATTCCTCAAAGCTATGCTATTTACTGCTGTTGCTGGTCCATCTATCTGCTATGATAATTCTCAAACAAACTTGTACTGTTTGCTAATGTTGCTCATCTTTCTATCTTTTTGATTCTTTTTGCGTAAAATTTGCTGTCCAGATTTACTTGTTTATGTTTATGTTGAACTTAGAAGATACTATAATTACTTCTTTGGCTTGCTGCAGAAATGATTATGAAATGTTGTTGGCACTTGATGAGAATAATCACCAACACGGTGCATCTGTCAATCGAATTAACAGTTTGCCAGAGTCTGTAGTGCAGGTAAGTTGAATATGATTGCACATTGCAGGTGCCTTGGTGTGCGCGTGCTTGTGTTTCAACTGGAGAAGGCATTGAGATGGTACCAGGTAGTGTTCTCTACATATTTGTTTACTGATTTTGTGTTGTATTCTGTGTTTTATGCAGACTGATAACTTTGAAGAAACTTGTGCAATCTGTCTAGAAACCCCAACCATCGGAGAAACTATACGTCATCTCCCTTGCTTGCACAAATTTCATAAAGATGTAAGAATTCTCATCCTTTGCATTTTAAGAAACATTTCCATTTATTTTAGACCATATATTTGATTCTGTTATTTCATTTTGTCTTGGCAGTGTATTGATCCATGGCTTAGTAGAAGAACATCGTGCCCAGTTTGCAAGTCATCCATTGCTTGACTTGCGCTATCAGATCATTGTTCTTTGATCATCGTGTGGCGCATCAATTCAAGTCAAATATGGAAGCAATATTTTTGAAAGGTAATCATAAGTACAGTTCTGTTATTCAGCCTTCTGGAACTTCAAATACCAGAAACTGTGCACATGGGGGTGGCAAACGAGCCATTTCTTTCAAGGCTTTCTTTTTTTTTTTTTTTAAACGGTACCTTAAGCCAATATGTTAAATGATTCAATTGAATTTTGAGCATGAATGATTTTAAAACACTTCCTTTAGTAACTTTGTTGGATTGATTGGGCATAGCTTGTAGATTGGGGTTGAGCTGAACCGGCCCTGGTAATTCACAAACAGAACCCTTGAACAATAGATTTCTGATGAAGTCAGTGAGAAAGGAACTAACCTCCTGCAGCCCAGGCATCTAAGATGATGATCTTGAGCATTCAATGCGTGGCCATCGAGGTCACTCTTGTTTGCATTTTGGGGTGAAAAGAAATATGGAAGCAAGTGCAAAGCTTGTATGTTCATATTTCATTTTGTGCCATGTCTCTGCTCTTTTTTCCAATCTTAATTTTCAAGTAGAATTGATCTTTGATTTTGTACGTTTTTTTTTTTGCAATGAAAATCCACAGCCTTGTATTTCTTCACTTCAATGCTCATGTGAAATTTGCCGGTGTTTTTGAATGTTGTACTTTGATGTTAGCTTTCCTGTCCGTTTTATAAATAGAATGGAAAAGAACTTATCTTTACAAATTATATTCTATGTGAGAAAATAACTTGTTATTTAATTTAACTTGGAAAAAAATTTAGGTTCATAAAATTATGCATTTTGATTTATTATTAACTATTTAAATAAATGATAAATTGTGATGGCATTAGTAATAAAAAGACGGTCCAAAATGGCCAGCCATGATCAGAGCACTGATAGATATATGTTCAATATATTTATTTTAGAGGTTTCATTTTTAATGAATTTTTTTCCGAATTTGAAAATTCTCTTTTGAAGAGCATTGGCCTTTCAATTGATGTAAAGTGTGTATGAGATATAAATGTTAGTACATTTTTTTTAAATTACCGTGATTTTAAAGTGCATGTGTGTATGTATTTATTTTATGTGTATGAACGTGTTTCATATATATATATATATATATATATATATATATATATATATATATGTTGTTTATGTGTGTGTGTGTGTTTGTGGTGTGTGTGTATTGTATGTGCGGTGTGTCTCATTTACATGAGTTTATTCTCTCATGGATAGATTAACGGAGAGTGAACTGAGATTTTAATCTCTTATATCAATAGTATAGAGTGTACGTGTGAGAGATATAAAAATTAATGTATCTCTTTAAAATTATAATAATTTTGAGATATATATGAATTTTTTTTATATCCCTTTGTATATATACATTTAAAAAAAATCTCTTTTGAAAAATAGAAAAGTTTCTTTTATTAACGGCAATTTAGAAAATAACAAAATTACATTATTTTCTAAAATTTACATAAAATAAAATATTTCGTCCTATTTTATTTAGGATATATTTTTTTTATAAAATTTAAGAATGTATTAAATATGTTATTTTTTCTTTTATTTCTTTTATTAAATAAAATTAAATTTTATTTTCTTGAAACTTTATGGGAAGAAGTTGAATTAATATTTAGGGACAAAACAAGTGTAAAGGATAAAAAAGTGTTAAAAATAAAAATATGACATATTTTTTAGGACATTTTAAAAGGAAAAATATGTCAAAAACAAAATGTAACAAAATATAATTGAGGGAGTATGATTTTTATTATTTTGTTTTGAGAAAAATGATTTTATTAATTATACAACGTAATATTCACTGAATTAAAATATCGACTACATGTCCGCCCTCAGTAGTTTTCAAAGTTTTACAAGTCTTTGCCACGTAGTAGGGTTGCTTAAAAATTAATCAAACTGATCAAATCGGTTTGATTCAATTTAAATTAAAATAGTAAACCGAATTATATTAAAATCATATATTTTGATTTATATGTCTAATTCTAATCTTATAGAGGTTTTTTTTTTTTTTTTATATATTAATTTTTTGAGATTTTTTATTCTTTTAAGTTAGTTTTTATCACATAATATAAAATTTTCATCTATTTAACATAGAAATACTCTTATTTTAATTATTCACGTATGGATTTGAAATATAATTATATGTTATCAAAATATTTTAATTTATAGAGTACTTATATTTTAATTTTTTAAAAGAATAACTATTTTATAGTTCAAACCAACCAAATTGATTATCTAAAATTAAAATTTAATAGTATTAGTTTAGATAAAAAAATTTTGATCTTACTTGATTTAAATATAATTTAAATCATTTACAAAATGATATAATTAGTTTAACTAAAAGTACTCTTCTTAAATCGATAAAATCGAACTATGAACACCCCTGCTGCTGTAGAGATTGCAAAATGGCCTGAAGATTTGAATTGTGATCATACTTAAGACTTTTAACAATTTTCTTGTCACTAAAAATCCTATTTATTAAATAATGCCTGATAAATCATTATTCTATTTTCATAAATTAAAAAAATAATTAACTATCATCAACTATAATATGAATATAAATTATATTTTTTAAATATAAAAATTTTAATAAACAATTTGATTCGCACCCTCTCTGATGCAAAACCCCACAGCCAATCCATAATGATCCTCCCTCTCTCCTGCTACTAGCCGGGTCAACAAAACGAAATCCTTAATAGTTCCATTCCAAAATCATACCATAGAATTAACACACACCGTCCCAATCCATGTCCAAGAGGTGGTTGGAGCCACCACTAGACCCCCACATTAACATGGTTTGTCCTACAAACTTTGTAGGGTAAAAGAAACAAATTGAGATGTACGACGGTTAAAATACAACTGACATATGATTTATGCATTTCCGGGATTTCTTTTAACTTAAAAAAAATAATAAAAAAACCGCTTTATTGCACCATTCTATCAGGGGGGGTAGAACCCCCCATCGTAATATATTATTTGTAGGTTCTACAACAAGTAAAAAAGAGAGAAAAAAGAAAGCATCTGTCTACAGAGCATCCTTCGATAACAGATTACCGGTTTCTACTTTCCGGGCATTGATTAACTCATCACAGCCGTCCCCCCTTTCAAAAACAGCTGCTGCCCCCATTCCTGTGCCTGCATTTCAAGTTGACGATTGTTCATCATCAGTAATGTTTCAACAACAAATTTGCATGCGTGCACATAATGGGGAGAGAGAGAGATACCTATGCACATTGATATAACTCCAAAGCGACAATCTCTACCACGGCGTTTCATCTCATGCAATAGAGTAGCTACACATCTGGCACCTGCGATAGTATACAAATTCCAGATCATATCATTAACAAACAAGTACTCCATATTCATGCTTAAAATTAATATCTAAAAGGAAAAAATTGGAAGAGACACTAGTCTCTCTATTTGGCAATGCAAACACCACAATAGTGCCAGCATTAATGAGCAGCATTCTGATAAATTTTCAAAGAAAATAATAATATGAATCAGACATTAAGAGCAGGCCAGGCTGCTGACATCTACACATCCCAGACAATGCCCTGGCAAGAGCCTTCCCTTTCACTCTCAACAAAAGTGAAAGTTCAAACACTAATTGTCTTGAAATGGAAGGATAGGACATTGACTGGGAAGAATGGGGAGCATCATCTCCTATGGAAATATTTTCCTTGCTATAACAGCTTTAAAACACTTCACTTTGGCAAAGGTTGATGACAGACTGATCAATTTCGATATGGAACCAAATTCCACCTCATTTTAACGTATAAGACAATTGAGATGTGATACTAAGAACGCAAAAAATTAGAGAACCACTCTATAAATCCACATGGCTTGTATGTATAAAAATCCCAGGCCTCTTGTGTAATTGTACATGTTTCAGAAAAATCATAAAAAATGAATTCTATAGAAAGATAATTGCAATGACTAATACCAAAGATTTCAAATTCGAAAATAGTTCATATCAACTTTACTTATTGTGCCACAAATACCTGTTGCACCCAAAGGATGTCCAATGGCCATTGCACCTCCATTGACATTGATCTTCTCTGGATCAAGCTCCAGCTTCTTACGGCAATAAACAAACTGGGAAGCAAATGCCTGCAAAAGGAACAGTAAAAAAATTGTAAGCCAAAAATTGGAAACAATTCATGGATTCTGTTCTGGTAGTTACAGTCATACAGAGGGTTATGGACGAATATAAAATCACTAAACATTTATCTTTTTTACCTCATTTATCTCAAAAAGATCAATGTCACCAAGTTCTAGACCAGCAGCCTTCACTGCAGCTGGAATTGCAACAGCTGGGCCAATACCCATGATGGCGGGATCCACACCCACAGCAGCAAAAGTCCTGCATGGACAAAAGAAAGCTTTTTTCTGTAGGGGGGAAAATAGCAGTAAAATTCTTTAATTTGCTCACTAATTTTTCAATCAAGAGATGACAACTTAATGATAACTGAATAACAGTGTTTCTAGTAAAATGAGGATCTGATGCATGCTCACAAGGGGACAACTCTTTCACCAGAGCCTCCAAGGCAAAGGCTGAGAGCAAAATCCTTGGCCCTGAATGAGTTCACCACCCTCAAAGCAGTGTGACAGTTATCAATACTCATAGAATGAGATCACAGGATATCACAAATCTCATGCTCAGATGCAATATTTACAGCAAAAAGATAAATGAGTTTGGCAGTTCTATAAAATGGATAGGTTAGAAACTAAAAGCCAACACTTGAAAACACTGCATTCCTCAAGCAAGCATAGTAGAATTGCATAAATTTCCAAGTCAACGTACTTGATGTTGACATAGACTTCCAAAATGAGTTAGAATTGTGGACATCATATCACTCCAAGAAAACAATTTCAGAATCATGGGAAAAAAAAGTCATCAGAAACCAAACAAGTGCCCTTTAGAGGTTGAAAGCTCATATTCTGAGCATCCTGTCATAAAAAACACAATTCAATGAAGTGCACCACTAAAATAAACTAGATTAAATTGAAAGCTAAATATCTTAAAGATTTGTTTTTAAGTGGATTTACAGAACTGTTGTTTAGCATAAACTTATGTACCACCCCTGCAGCTGTTACTTGCAGCACCTCTTAAGATATGTAACTTATTCCTCAAAATAATTTAATATTTAGGAATTGCATACCTGAACACACCAAGGATGGGTAGACCTTTACCCATTGCCACACTTCTTTTCATGAGCAACACGGCCCCAGCACCATCACTTACTTGGCTAGAATTCCCTATAGAACAAGCATCACACCATGAATTTCATGAAATAAACTTTTTAAAATAACATAAAAGAAAGCACATAAGCTGTCACACTCACCAGCAGTAGTAGTTCCATCTTTCTTAAATACAGGTTTCAGTTTTCCTAGCTCTGATAATGATGTGTTGGGGCGAATTCCATCATCAACTGAGACTGTGATAGGTTTCTCCTTGCCGGTTTTTGGGTCAACAATCTTCAAATATGAAATCATAGAGCAGTGTGCCAACATAAATTAGGTACACATCATAAACAGATGCAAGCAGATGAAATAGATAAAAGTTCAGAGATGCATACTACTGCTGAGAGAGGAATGAATAAAACATACCTTGGTAGCCACAGGGACAATTTCATCCTTGAACTTGCCAGATGCAGTGGCAGCAGCAGCCTTCCTATGAGACTCAACCTAGCAACATAAATTTGACAAAATCAATATATAGTACTGTGTGCAACGTGTGGCACCATCAGATTGATTCAACTTACTGCAGCCTGATCCTGCTCCTGTCTACTCACTCCAAAACGATGCGCAACATTTTCTGAAGTAATGCCCATGGGAAGAAGACAATTTTGGGCTTGCTCAAAGATCTTTACCTGTCGTTATTAATAAAACCATCAGTCAATTTGATAACAAACTTAGTGAAACAAAAGAAGTCTGTGCCTGTGTGTGTGTGTGTGTGTGTGTGTGTGAGAGAGAGAGAGAGAGAGAGAGAGATCATACTTTTGGATTCACATCTCCATCCCAAGCCATTGGATTAATTGTCATGGATTCCAAACCAGCTCCAATTCCTAAAGTGAAAGGATTAAAAAGGTAATGTGTAAAAAATAACAAGACACCATTGTAGGACACTGCAATATATAGTTGTAGGTTATAATACATAGTTGTAGATTATCTTACCAATGTCATAAAACCCTGCTTTGATAGCTGCAGCTACATCAGCAACTGCCTGAAGCCCAGATGAACATTGCCTGTTAACAGTTCTAACAGGCACAGTTTCTGAAAACAGACATGAGATACTGCTAGATAAGCAATTAAGCTACAACCAATAAGATAAATCAAGTATCCCTAGAGATGCAAGGAAAGAAACAGACCAGGAAAACCAGCATAGAATGCAGCCATCCTGCATTCACTTGCTCTCTGAGATCCTGGTGCCAACACAGTGCCAACAACAATATCCCCTACTTCACTTGGATTCAGATTTGTTTTCTCTATCAGTCCCTGCACCAAGCAACCTCAATAAGAATCTATACATAATTGAGGCAATATGAATTATACATACATACATACATATATATATATATATATATATATATGAAAGGAGTCAAACTTGGGAATTTTCAATCTCAATTTACTGAAAAAAGAGATAAACCTTCAAAACAGGAGCAAGTAAATCATCAGCATAAGTATCCTTGAAACCACCACGCTTGGACTTGCATAACGGAGTTCGATATGCTCTGCATAACGCAACAGGACAATAAAATTACTCACATAACAAGCTTAACATCAAGTTAGCAATGAAATCACTCAAAAACATAAAAACAAGGCACTTACGCTACAATCACAACATCATCTCCATACAACGCAGTCCTCTGATAAGCGGCGCTATCTCCGGCTAAGCAAGCCGATGCCTGGATTCAATATCCAAATTCAAAAACTGAAATACATAAATTTCAAGAAATAGATAGATTTCTAGAAAAATTCAATTCAATAAATCATCAGATCCATCATTTTCGTAGCAAAACAAAAAAAGATTCAATAAAAATATATCAATAATTAAACAAAAAATAAAAATCAGAACACTTACAGAGAGAGAAGACTCATCGTAATTGTGTAAAGATGAAGGGCGAAGATGATCGAGAAGAACCCGCTGCCTATTGATCGCCTTCTCCATTTGTTTTCACTTCACGAAATGTTAAAAATCAAGAGAGTTTGATTTAATGTTTTGGTGATGAACAGGAGGGAGTTGGCCTTTTATATTATTGGAGCCCCTTGCGGGCGGGCGGTTAGATGGATGACAGAAAAGGAATGCGAAAACGAAATAGCTTTTCTATTTTTTGGTCGATGAAAAATTAAATTGAGAGACTGATTTCGGTTATTACTTATGAGTCAATAATCGGCTATTCACACCACAGTCTAATCAGCGATTGCTATATTTAAAGAATAAACTGTTTTCTATAGTTGTTTTATTTTTAAATAATGTAATTTATTTTATTTGTAAAAAAAATTATTTTTATAAAAAATAATAATTTTATTCATATTTTTTTTAAATTAAATTATTTTTTTATAATTTTTTTAATTATAAAAAAATTAATTTTATAAAAATATGATTTATTTTTTATAAAATAATAATTTTACTAAAAAAATAATTTTTTAATTATGAAAAAATAGCTTTCTAATAAAAAATCATAATTTTTTTATATTTTTCATAAATTATATTATTTTGTATAAAGTTTATAAATATATAAATTTAAAATACTACTTAATTATTATAATATTTTTCATTTTTAATTAGTGAAATATAATAGCAGGTAAATTTAATTATAATACTTTTAATATTTTACTTATATTTATTATTTATAACTATCTTATTGGCCATAAAAAATAAAATTTTATATTTTTTTAAAAATAAAGTAATATAAAAAATTTGTCTATACGATACATTTTATAAAAAAATTGTAATTTTTTTAAAAAGAGTAATATTTTTTCGTAATTATAAAATTATTTTTCTCATAAAATTATTGTTTTGTATAAAATAAATCATATTATAAAACAAATTATATTTTCGTAAAATAAAATTTTTTTTATAATTAAGTAAAATTGCGAAAAAATAATTTGATTTATGAGAAAATATAAATAAAATTATAATTTTTCATAAAAAAAATATTTTTTCTCAATAAAGTAAGTTATTTTATTTTAAAATAAAATAACTTAAGAAACTTTCTAAATAAAGTGTTTGGTAATTCAGTTATTAGAATTAGAGTTGAATTTTAAAATAATAAAAAAGTACATTACTCAATATATTAATAGAAGATTTTAATTATCAATTATTAATAATTTTAAATTTAGGCATATCAATATTTAATGAAAATAAGTACTTATTTTAATTTAATTTATATTTGATTATGTGAATTTTTATAAATATTAGAATATTTAAAAATTAGAATATATATATATATATATATATATATATATATATATATATATATATATATATAATTAGTAGGAGGTATTTTTGTAATACTTTAAATTTTAATTTTTTATTTTTTTTACAAAAATTAACTTCTAAACTCAATCACCATAAATTTTAATTTTTGTCCAAAAGCTAACTCTCGAAAAGTTAGTGTCTATTTGATTTTATTTGGCTTTTAAAGACTCGCAGTGAGCATTTGAGTATCCAGTTATTAATATTAAGTCGATTAGTAAATATTTTTTTTCATAAGGTAAAAAATTTTTAGATATAAATTTTAAAAATTAATTATTGAAAATATAAAAAATAATTCTTAATCTTTAATTAATATTTATGAGATAAAATAAAATAAATAGTAAATATAAAGAGTTTATTAAATTTAAATAATTTTTTTATTATTTATCAATTATATTTTTTTATTAAATAAAATATATATTTTTAAATAAAGGGTATAATTGAAAGTATTATAAGTGCACAAACACCGACTATTGAATACTCAAGCGCTTACCGCGAGTCTCGGAACCCTTAAAACAAGTAAAAATTAAATTATTTTGATATCGAATTTGGATATTAATATGAAAATTAAAATGAAATAACAATAGATTTGTACATGAGACAGAGAAGATAAGATATTGTGATGTGGGAGCTGATGTGGCCGATATTTCTGTTGGGAAATGGAAAATGAGCAGAACACGCTTCTTCCTTTTTGCTTCCCTACTCGCACCCCCTACAGCGCGTAGAATGGCGATTTGTTTGTAAAATTTTCTTTTTTGTGGAATGATTTATTCGTAAATTATTACAAGGAAAATATATATATATAGACACTTTTTTTTATTTGCCTACTTAATTTAGTACAATTAACAAGTTTTTCCTTATTTGTTTGTTTAAGAAAAATGATTAGTAAAGTAATTTCTTTATTAGGCTTTGTTTTAAATTTTATTATTCGAAAATAGCTAAAAAGAAGATTTAATGGTAAAAGTATTAATTATTATGGATTACATATAAGAAAAGAAAGATAAATTTTAAATATATTATTTTTTTCAATCTGTCCAATTAAATTTAAAATTAATTTAATGATATAATAATTAAGATAATATTTTTTTTGTATTAGGTCAATTAAATTAAACTTTTGTTTTAAAATTTTAAAAAATGAATTTTATATATTTTAATAATATAAACAAATATATTTTATATATAAAATTCTTTTATACATTTCAAACTAATTTAAAAAAAAAAAAAAGATTATGCAATCTTTTATAGTGTAAAAATATTTTTTGTTTTTATTGTGTAAAATTTTTTATTAAATTTAACAAAATTAGCAAAAATTAGATGGACAAGTTCAGCATAATTAATGATTCAATTTAAGGTTTTATTCAAAAATGAAATAAATAAAAGAGGGTAGAGAGTATGTTATATTAGGTTTAAAATAACATATTATTTTTCATGATAATCAATGTTGTTAAAATCAAACCAGATTGGTCCATCAAACTAGTTAAACTGGAAACTAACTACTTATTTGATTTTTAAAATATAAAAATATATTTGAACCTGAAAAATCACAATAAAAGAAATCAATTAATGAAGTTGGACCGGCCAATTGAATCAGTTGAACTGCGAACATGTGAGGAACCGGTTCAATTTCCTATCTAATTTTCTAGGATATTATGCCAAGTTACTATAGTCAAATTGTTCACAAATTTATTCTAATTTTTTTTTACTATATTTTTTTAAAATTTTATTTTTGTAGTCAAATAAAAGTAATAGAATTACCGTATCATATGAAAAACATTTGAAGATAAGAAGATTTGAGGATAAGAAAAAGATTTAAAAAAAAAAAAAAGTCAATAACATGTCCAAAGAGGTCATGACACTAAGGATATTTATAAATCACTATGGAATGAGATCAATCTTCTAAAACAAAAATATCTTGCAATTAGCGGGGAGGGGAGAAATAATAAATTTTGAAGTGATTTGTACTTTTTTTATTTTTTTTTTAATGCAGTGCCACTTTCACAACGAAATTGGGTTTTTCAACAGTGTCACGCCATATTTGACTTGACACTGTTTTCAGTGGCATTTTTTTTTTAATTACAAAACAATACCCATTTTTATTTTTTATCAAATAATGAAAAAAAATTCATCCATGTTTCCAATTTCTAAGAAATTTATTTAATTAAATATGGTTAAATAAAAATTACAATATAAAATAAAAAATATATAACTAATTAATTATTCAATGTAACGTTTGTTTTAATAAAATTTTTGTTTTAGCTAATATATAAATAGTAAATCGGGTATTATTTGGTATAGTTTATAAAAAGTAGACTTTTTAAGAAATTATTTTTTAAAAAGTAATTATATATTTGATTTGTATATAATTTCATGAAAAGCAAATTTTTTTATTTGATTTAATAATAAAAAATAATAATATCATAAAATAATTATTAAATAAAAAATTTATTTGAAAGAAAGTAACATGACATGAGTCTCATTTGAAGGTTGCTGGAGTGCTGCGACAAACTTACCATCAAAAGTAACATTAATATTTAGCAAAAATAAATAAATGCAATGTATAATGTTAAGGATAATGGTTTCAATCTCCCAAGTTTATTCTCTTTAAACTAATTGTGAAAATTAAAATTTATTAATGTTGAGTTAATTTTATTATTCTTATTCTTATTATTATTATTATTATTATTATTATTGTTATAAGGTTTGCAATTTTCTTTTTTAGATTTATGACTCTGAAATAATTGGCCGATCAATATTCACTAATCTACAAATAAAAATATTGTTTAGTTGCACGCTCGCTTAATGGAGAGTGCTTCCTTCTGATGAATCCAAAAATTGGGAATGCGTGCCCGCTTAGGGAAGAGCGGGGCGAAAAGATTTCCCATTTGAAGTCTGCGGAGATTATTTGGCAAAAAAAAAAAAAACTGCCTAGCTTATCCTTCTGGAAAGAGAAGGTGTTGATATGCTACACGCGATCGTATGATATTACCGTGACTGGGCAAATTAGACACCGAATTTTCGAGATTTTCTATTTTGCCATGTAATTTCATATTTTTCAATTTCCAATTTTTTTTTCAAAAAATGTCAACAATAGCTTGTTATTATTATATACTATTAATTTTGTAACTTCATATATCAAATAGTTCCATATTTGCCCATAAGGTGTAGTCTTATTATTCTTTTAATCTCTTTTAAAGTTGTGAAAATAAATGTTTCAATTTTGAGTCTTTTAAACCATAAAAAATTATCACTAATTTAGTTAGATATATTAAAAATGAGAGTTGCACTTATTATATAATTTATAATATTATTTCGATTTATTGACCTCTTAATATATACAAAAAAAAAGTTTGGTATATTTTTTATTTAATTTATGTTTTTATAAAATATTTTAATATATATATAAACTATTGTTATTATTTTATATTAAATTTAAATATTATCTTTTAACAAATTTGAATATATAAATAAAATTTATTCAGAGTTTATAATTATAATTTATTCCTCTATAAAATTTGGCATAATCTAATTGAATTGTACCAAAGTTTACAAAATGATTTCACATTTACTATTTAATAGCTGTAATCTTATTTATTGGACCAAAAAACTATAATTTTATTTATAAATAATTTTACTCTATGAAATTTATTTATAAATAAAATAAATTTTATATTAATTTATTTAAACACTGCTGAGTATCATTAATTAAAAAATAAAAATAAAAATAAAATCAGTGAGGATTAATTTATGGGCTCAGGAATTTGTTAGTGATCCAACCTAATTTCGAAACAATAGGCTTGAGCAATGATTTTTATCCTCAAACTTAACATGGCCCAACTTATTGCAAAACCAGTCTATAAAGGTAGCTTGGACTTGAGAACTGGTGCTATAGGGTTCGATTTTATTCCACCAATTTGATGAATAAAAATTATATTTTAATCGTATGAAAATAGAATTAAAATTAAAATTGATTGGTCGAATCTAATCGAGTCGAATCAAAGGCTGGTCAGAATAATTTTTATTTTATTTCATTTAGATTCAACATGATGTACCCATTCAATAAGTTGATACTAGAGTAATTTGCAATTTTACATAATTGTAGATCACGAATTTGAAAAATATGTTTTCTCAAAATGAAACGTCAAATTTTATAATAATTCAATGCATCTTGATTTCATTTTAGAGAAAATTATATAATATACTATTTTATTAGAAAAAAAAATTCATTTTTCTCTTTCATATTTTAGGCCTCTTCGCACAAGAGAGAAAGGAATTGGTTGCAGTGGCCTAAAATATGATTAACTTCCCATTGGTGATTCGTGGATTTATGTGCCAGGGTGGCAGCTAGAATTGTAATTTTGACTCGTCCCATTGAATACTTACTTAATTTGATTCTAATTCAATGGATAAAATTTGTTTTGTTTATAAATGTGATGAGTGAGTATTGATACATCCATCCCAAATCCACCGCATATACTCATTTATATATTTTATGTATATATTATTTAATACACATAAATACATATTATATTTTTTAGAATTGACTTTTACTATGTTTATTGATATTATAATTATATTTTTTAAGCAAAATATATTGACGGCATGCTCCACATTTATTAATGAAGTAAACCACATATTTTATTTTAACAACCGAAAAGAAAATACTGCAAGCTCCCTATTTGCAAATGTACTAAATCATATGATATTTTTTTGAACTTATCCTTTTTTTTATAAGAATTATATTCAATTCTATTAATTGAGCAGAATTGAATTGAATTTTTTCAACTGAATTTTTCCTAATAAAATTATAATGATTTTATAAAAATTAAATTTATTTAATGGAATTTACTATTAAATATTCAAAACACTCTCAATTAAACATGACTCTTTTAGACTAAAATGAGAAAATAATTTTCACTTTTTAATTATTACAAACAATAAATTTTCACTTTAATTTATTTTAAATATACAACTTCTATTATTAATTGAATTTTTGTACATTCCTTGATAAAGAAAATATGTTGCTATTATAATTATTATTATTATTATTTTTCAAGTGGATCCTCAATTCGTACACAGTCTACTAATGAATAATGATCAAACTTGTTCATTATCAAGAGAAGTGTGTTTTGGTGTCTTCCATCAGAGGCTTTTAATACATTGAACTATTTTGCTCAATGATTTTTTAGATATTTTAGTTACCTTTTCATCCACCTATGGGAATAAAATGCAAATATAATTCTTGTTTACTTGAAACAAAATGCAATTAATTTGCATTTTAAGTTAAAATTGTAAAAAAAAAAAAAAAGAAAATGCTGCACTTGAATATTTATCAATTTTAAATTATTATTAATTAATCTAAATGAAGTCTTATAACTTTATAGATGTATTATAAAACAAAAAAAATAAATAAAATAAAAGTAGACAAATTTTACACATGATATTATTGATTTTCGTTCTTTAATTGGAATTTGAATTCAAAATTTTCAATTTTAAAGACAACTTTAATATTATAGTATTAACAAAGAAATATGTCCTAAAAAAATATTGAAAAAGAAGTAAGGCTTTAAATTTCTGAAAGTATGAAATTAAATTATTTCTAAATAAATATATGTTTTTACCTTAAATATATAAATCCTTGCTATTTAAAAAAAAATAGAAAACAACTTAATTTGATTCAAGTATTAATGATATACATTTCTCCAAATTTTATCAATTATGTTAATATATTAATGTGAATTATGATTACATAATTAGTCTATTTTTTTTTTAATATTGGAGAAGGAAATTTAAATATGAATTATCTATTTATCATTAGATTATATTTTAATATAGTTCAACTGCACTAATTGAAAATACTTAAACCTATTAATGCACGTATTATATTTAATGTATAAACTATGAACAAGAGAAAAAGAGCTATTTATGAGTAAGAAAAAGAAAAATAATTACTCTATTCATTTCATAATAGTAGTCGTTTTAAAAAAAAAATTATTTCAAATTAATTATCATTTTAACAGTTTTATACAATATTTATTACTTTTTTTTCAATTTTACTTTCATATCCGACCTTACTCTCTTTCATTTTTTACTTAGCATTTATTATCTTTAATAATAAAATAAGTATACATTTAATTATTTCAATCAAAATTAAAATTATTTAATAATTTTTTAATATATATATAGTATTATAAAATGGTTATTATTATGAAATAGATAGAATATTTTTAAAACAAATTATTTTAAAAATCTTCAAAGCATTTTAAAATTTCGAAGTTTCATTAAATCTTGTAATCATTGAAAAATGTCTCATCAACAAGTAACTTTCATATTTTCCGTATAGAATATAAATTATGTTGGCAGGCGGGAAAGAGTCAATTTATGACTTGAAAATTGAAATTTATCCAAATATTCCATGTGGGTTTTAAAAAAAAATTTGGTCCAATGAGTGTTTTTTTTAACTTTATTTTGGGTTCAATTCTGAGCTTTTTTCCATTAATTATGTTAAAACCATTAATTTTATGTGATTGTAAAAAGCGAGATTCACTTTATGTTTTTTAAAAAAATTATATTTTAAATAATAAAATTATTACTGCTAGAATTTAAAGGCACATAAAAAACTGAAAAGAATATAGCTTCTAGAATTTGTTAACAAAACGGCAATATGAAAATTGAGATCAGAAATAAAAGGTAATGAACTTATCTGTTAAGCAAAACTTTGACGTAATATAAAATCTCTGCCACTTACAATTACAATATTAGTCATAGTAAATCATCATCTATAATGCTATCCTCCAAATCTAATAACTCATACAATCCATACAACTGATTATATTATACTATAATTATAAATAATAAAAATAATAATGTAGAGTTCTAAATTTCATAATACAGAAGAATTTAAAAATAATTATATAACATGATATAATAAAATAAATTCCATTGTCAAAAGATGAAATGTACGAGTAAGTCAATTAAAATTTATTTTTTAAAGCTCAACCTGCAATATAAAAAAATGGCGAGATAAAAATGAACATTTCAGCTCAATAAATGCTATTAATTAATATAGAAATTTCATGATGACTTTGTTTTCGTATAATGTTACATTGGTTATATATGGTTTCATTTAGATATGACTTAGTTTAAAAGAATGGTCGTTTGAGTATGAGAAAGGTAATTTTTTTTTTATTTGATTAATATTTGTTTGAGTTTTAATTTTGATATTTTTTATTATTTAAACATATGAAATGAGTCCATAATTTCACTTTGTCAAATTGATTTAGCAAAAGGGATGGGTGAGTTTTGCAAAACTCAAATTGACCTATTTAAAAAAAATACCCATTTGCTTTGGATTGAGTTGAGTTGTGGAGTCAAGTGGAGTTAGGTCATGGTATAAAAATATATGATAAATATAAACTCGGATCCGACTTGAGAATAAATTAAAAAATCCACCTCACCTCATTTACTTAAAAAACAGGTAATTAAGGTCAGATTGGATCGGTTGCCCGAAGTTGATAATATTATCATCCCCTATTTAGCAGTGCTCAACAGAATTAACCGACAAATCCCAAATTGAGTTAAAAATACAGTTAAAAAGGGGCTAATATTAAAATTTTTTTACCACATTAAACTTTTGGATAAAATTGAGGCAGTAATTTGGATCTTTCCCTGCAGACGGCAATTAAGTTGTTTTTGGCATATATATGCCACTTGTCGGCTAATTATAATTGACGATTTGTCATCAACATAAAAAATGTGTAAATAATTAAGGGACAACAATTAGGAGTAAAATAATTAACTATTCCATTTCTCATCAATTAATTTATTAATAGATATATTGTTTGCATTTGATTTATTACATCTATATATATATAAATATAGGAGGCAACTAGCTTAGCTTGCAAGCGGGACTCTATCTTCATTGGAGGCTACTTTCTCCATATTCTTGCAGATTGAAGACTGTTTCTGAAATCAAAGGAAAATATTAAAAGAAACGAATAAGAATAATAAGAAAGATCAAGAAGGTAATTTGGCTAACCATATTACTGAGTCAGCTTGAACCTCTCAAGCCCAATCTTAAATCCTATAGTCTTTAAATCTTTCTGCACTTGTGCTTGGAAATCACCGTAAGTGAAAGGCCTGTACTTTGAGCTTTGTATCACACTCCCTTCAGCTGGGAATACAAAGTAGCAAATTGACAATCTTTCCCCATATTTGTTTGCCTTCACTCTGTGTTCAACACTCTTGTATTCATCATTGCTTATAGCCTAATCAACCAAAATAAATAAACAAATATCAATATTGATAACATTATATATATATATATATATATATATATATATATAAGCATTATCGTTTTATATTCTTATCAATTTGGATTACAAATTATTGATTTTATTTCAATTATGTCCAATGATTTAAGACATATAAGACATATTCAAATTGACATGACATTGAAAAAAAATTTTGCTAATTTAGAAAAGTAGGCCTCTCTCAAATTTTAATTTTGAGAAATATGAATTTTAAAATACATTTTAAATAGCTTTGTGATAGGAGAAAATTTTACAAAATGCATTACCTAATTGTACTAACGTAGGAGAGAGATCAGAAATTGCACTTAGACATAATCTAAGATAAGTATATATACAATCTGAATAATAAATTTAAATTTAATTCCCATCCTCAATACTAAAAAAAAGAAAAAAAAAAAAAAAGGTTAGAGAGAGGTCTGCTTCTCAAAATTAACAATTTTATGTCTATATTTTATCTTTTATTTTAATATCATATATAAGCATATCTTAAATCTCATTAGATATAATTAAACCAAAGTTAAGAAAGTTATAATGAACCAAAAAGGAGCAAAATTCAAGATATATTAGTGTGATATGGTAAGGTTAATTAAGGACCTGAGTTAAATCTCCAAGGTTGATAATTAGTGTATTAGGAATAGGCTGTATATCTAGCCATTTATCATCCTTGAGAATTTCAAGTCCACCAACTACTTGTTCCTGATTCAATATAGAAATCACTGAGCTATCTGTGTGAGCTTCCATGCCCATTGTCTCATCAGCCATAGAACACTGAGGATACCTATAAACACGTATAAATCCTGATGATTCTGATAAATAACCCTTTGATTTCTCAGGATTCAGATTCAGGTTTTTTGCCATTGCTTCGAATATTGTTCTGGCAATCCTTGTCAAGTGCCTTCCATATTCTTCCAACAGGACTCTAGTGGAGCACAGAGAAGAAGAAAGCAAAAACATTAATTTTTTTTTTAAAAAAAAAAAAATTCTTTGTTAATCAAAAAGAAATAGAATAAAGAGAAAAAAAAAATGTAATATTCACTATATATATATATATATATATATATATATATATATATATATATATATATATATATATCATGCGAATCAAATATATATCATAAAACATTTAAATATTTAAGGCCGTGTTTGGTTGAAGATTTTAAAAAACATGAATTTTTCAAATTTTATAAAATTAGAAATTTTTGAATTTTTATAATAAAAAATAATTTACACAATCTTTATTTTTTTTTTATCGATTTTCAAAAAAAAAACCGTCAAAATGAGATATTGATGTGAATGATAAATTTTAAATAATTCATAAATTTTTATTACGGCTAAATATGGTTTCAGGGGATTCAGAGATTTAAAAATTTTTAGAATTGAATTGAATTTCATAAATTTTTAAAATGAAATCTTTAGAACTGAATTATGGAGAAAAATTTCTATACTGAACTATCTTGATTTTTCAGCACGGTTCGGGATGACAATTCGGGTTTAATGGCACTATTTGATACAAAATAGGACAAAATGGAGATTCAAAATTTTTTTATTTTTAAATAATTAAAATTATATTTTTCAATTTAAACTTAAAATTAAAATAGTACATGCAACAAAAACAAAAATCAAACTACAAAATACATAATTAAATTTACTTATATATTATTAAATTTTCTTAAATGTGCAAAAATGTATGTGTGTTTGTATATATATATATATATATTAAATTAGTTCTAGTTGTGTTTTTTAGGTTCGGAATGGTTTTGTATGATTCAGTACAATTATCTGTATGAATAATTATTAATTTTCAAAATCGTACCAAATAAAATATGGAAATGATTGGTTCAGAAAAAGTCAAATATTCAATAGATATTTTTCAATTATAAATATTTTTAATATAATTTGATATTTTCGAATCTTATACTCAGCCTTAATTTTTATTGTGTTGAATAAAACATTTGTTGTTATAAATTAATTTACCAAACATATTCTGAATATATTTTCCGACCAACTTAATACAAAAGCACGTGGGCAATTTTTAATAGATGTGATACAAAGACAATAGTAAAGAGGGAGAGGGAACAAATTGGAACTTTCTTATCCATTAACCATGAAAATCATATCAAGAACAATGAAAAGAAACGCGCAATGATTTTGCCTTTTTCTGCCACGGGTACTGAAGATGGAATGGCTTACCATTGATGCAAGGATTTGACATTTCGTAATTGTCAATGACAGAATCAAGAAGCTTAAATATTCTATTTAAATTGGTGATTTTTTTTTTGGGGAAATATGCAAAATTAGAACTGGGCTTATGGAATTACTCACATAAAAGGATTAATTTTCTTTTACTACTTGATTTCTTATTTAGCAATTAAATTGAGATTAAAAGGGGAAGACGATTGACAATTTTGGGTAATTAATAAGAAACAGGGATTAATCAAAAACTGGTAAGACATTACTGTGTCACGATAGTTTCAGCGGCTAATCATGTAGAAAAGTTATTGATGCTGACCATTCAGATCTTTTTTGTTTTTGTTTATGGAAAAGATCTGGACAATCCAATCAACATGTCTCTTCTAAGTCTTCCTTTGCCTATTCAAAAACTGTAGAAATCTAAAAAGTCCCAAAAAAAAAAATCAACAAAACAGGACAAGAAAAAAAAAAAAAGAAAGAAACCGTACCTGAAAGACTCAAGTGGATCTTCAGCTTGAAACAGAGAGATTTGACTCAGAGGAACATTAAAACCTTCTACCCAGTTCATATTTTGGTGGCCTCTTGAAAGGGCAGTCCCAGATGGGGTTAGGACAGGAGTACCCCAAAAGTAAGACAATGGGTTAGTAATCAAAACTTGTTTGGATTCAAAAGAAAGAGAAAAAATTTTCTTGGAATGATCTTGAAGTTGGGTTAAAAGGGTTAAAGGAACTCCATGATTTACCAAACGAAACAAACCCCAGTTTTTACAGGCCTCATCAAGATTATCAAGATTGAGACACTGTAGATCTAAAAGAGGAATTAGAGAGTCAAGTTCTTGAATGTCTTGTTTGATAGTACTATCATAATCATCAAGAAAATCAAGATTAGTGTTTTGAGGGTTTTGTTGGCGAAACACAGGAGGGTAAGATTCAAGATTCATTGCAGACTTTTTTTTCTTTGCCTTTTTTTTTTCTCCTGGTGTGAGCACTTAAAAAAAAGAAATAAATAAATAAACAGAATATTGTTTATAGGGTATATATAAATATGTAGGACATGGCAAATGGCAGAGAAGAGTTGTAGGGGACGGAAATAAATGTATTCTAGGAATAGGAAGGAAGAAGGGTGGGGGTCATATCTAGTTTGTTTGGTGAAAGGAGGGCACAGTGGGCTCCCTAAGTTGTCTCTGGCATTGGTTAATCCATCTATGAAGGGTTATCATTCTTTGAATGAATCTTGACTCTTGAGAGATAGTTGAGAGTATGAGGCTGGGCTTTAATGGAAAGCTGCAACTTTGTTTCTCAGCCCTAGATCCCCTCTTGCACTTAACCTGACAAATAAAGGCAAACGACTAGCCCATTGTCTAGTTGCTGTATCCTATATTTTACTCAATCTGTAGGTGTTATTTTATATTTTATTTATTTAATTAAATTATAATATCAAACATTAAAATATATTATAAAATTTTAAGTATTTTCTTAAATTAGTTGCAACTCTCAATTTCTCAATCATGAAAATGAATGCTCTCAAAAATAACTTTATATATTGATTGATATTCAATCTTTGTACTTGTGTAAATATGAAATATTATGTTTGTGTAATTTCAATTTTTCAATTCAAGATAACAATTATTCGTTCCTCTTTGAGAATTTAATTAAACAATTATTCACTTCTCTTTAAGAATTTAATTATGATACATAATTTTTTTCATTATATAAAAATTCATATTTACAATCAGTACACAGCAATTGACAATGTCCAAATGTTTGCAAAATAAAGCAATTATCAAATATTTCAATACAATGATAGAATTTAAACTTAAGCCGATACTTAGTGCATTTCTAATACATTTTTTATTTATATATGTTAAACTTTTTATTATAAATAGTTATCTTAAAAAATAAAGTTTAAATAAACTATTTATCTTTAAAAAATAAATAAGAAAGTAAGTTTAATTTTCCTTATCTAAAAAGCCATCTACCACTCTTTATTCCAATTTTAATTAATGTAACACAAGTTTTATGCACTTTATTATATACTATAATTTTAGTACTACATTTTTTGATGTGATAAATTTAAAAAATGAAAAATGAAAATAATTAATGTTTATGGGATAAATAAAATAAAGAGTAAAATATGAATAGTCTATTGGAATTAAATAAAATTTTTTACTGTTTATCAAATCAAATACTCTATATAAATAACATATAATATCTTTAAAATAAAAAGTATCATTGGAATTACCAACTAAGCTAAGGCATCACTAACATGATACAAAAATTTAAAATGATAAAATGTTTGCTCTTTAAATTATCATTATAGATTTGAATACTAGAGATATCTTCTCAATATATGATTGAATAAATATGATGTCTTCATATTTGTTTGAATTAAGAATTAATATTGTTTCCATTTCTAAAAGATTGTTATGCTTTTTTAATATAATTTAAGAATACAATAAATAAAATGATATTTTTCTTTTTATACTAATTTTTTTTTTAATCTATGGGAGGGTCTATAGGATAGTTATTCTCTTATATTCACTATAAAGGTAAAATCTCACCTAATTAAAAGGAGAGAACACCTAATTGTAAAGAGAGGATTTGAATAAAAAATCTCTCACTTCCAATAGCAAATGCTCTTTATTTAAGCTGAGTCTTTTAGACTATCGTTAATATAATAAATACACTTAAATTTATTTTTTTATATATTAAATGCATTTTAAAGAATGAGGATAAAAATGAAAAATTAAGTAAAAATAAAATTATTATGTAGAAATATGACAATCTTTTTAAAACATCTAAAAAAAATGTGACAATCTTTTGGGATAAAGGTAATAATAATAATTAAAAAAAAGAGTTGACATGGCTAAAATCTCATTATTTGAGACATGATCATTCATTGCAAGAAACTTGAAAATTAATTTTAATAAAATCTCAAATTATATATTATATCTTACATTCAAGAATTGAAAGTTAATAAATTAGAAAGTTCTTATGATAGAGGATCTTAATCCAACTTATTATTCTCATCTTTAAAAATAAAAGAAATGATAAAATAAAGAAGAGCACCAAAATAAAACAATGTATATGGAGAAAGAATTTAGGAATAAAATATAAAAAATAGATATTATATCTAATCTTACATGGAACTAATTAAAGATTCATTATTTTATTTAGTTTTCCTCAGTCGGTTGAATGGTTCTAATGAATTTTTATTTTTTTAAAAATGCTCAAGGCAATAGTAGTAATAGTGCTGGATGATGGAACAATTCGGAGGGGCTTTAAAGGCATCTACAAGCTGTGTTGATGCAATGAATTTGGCTGTGGTAGCCATGAGTGTGCCTCTCTGACTCAAAATAATAAAAATATAGGAAAATTTATATTATTAGTGTTTGAATTTTTAAAATTTATTATTTTGGTGTTTAAATAATTTTTTTATCAGATAAATTTTTTAATTTTTATAAATAATAACATATAAGTATTTTTAATCATTTACTAGTCATCAAAACGCATTAATCCAGAAAATATAACAAATATAAAAGTAAACAAATCTATACACGAGGAGCTGCCTGTATTTAATAAGATTTACATATACTTTAATTGTCTTAGGAAGGGATATTTTGAAGAACACACAAGGTGAAATTGTTTTTAAATGGTTAAAAACACTATGATGCCAGATAAACAGTTAAAAATACTTATATGATATTATTTTTAAAAATTGAAAAATTTGTTGAACTAAAAAATTTATTCAAACACCAACGGTAGATTCTAAAAAATTTATATATCAATGGTGTAATTTTTTCTCATATATATATATACATATATATTAAAAATATTATTTTTTTTATTAACTGAATGAATATAAATCCTAAATAATTAGCCTTAAGCATATTGAATCAAGTTGAGTTTAAAAATAAAATTTCTTATTAGACCCTATAAAATTTTAATTTAATGTAAATTGAGTCGAGTAGAAGTTTGAGCTTGTGAATAGCTATAACTTATAGGTAGTAATCTTTCCTTTTGGTTTTAGTCTCTTTTCTTTTTTCATTTATTGCATTGTTTTTAAAACTGGACTAGACTAGATGGTTTAACCAGTTGAATCGCAAATTGGAGGCTAATATGGTCTGATTGCCTTTAAATAATTAGATTTTCTGATTAAATTGTATTAAACCAGCTAAATCGAAAAAATTGATGAACTGGTCAAATTTTGAAAATTATTAAAAAATAAATAAACTTATATTGTATTTTTTCTTAGATGTATTTAAATTTGATATTCGGTTAATTGTAAATGTTTGTTTTCTTAGATGTGTTTTTCTTAAATAATTATAATTTAATGTAATGTATTTATCACATAAAAATATTAAAAAATATACAAATATAAGCATTGTACAGTAAAATAATTGAATCGATAGTTAAACTTGTCGGATTAAGAACCAGTGACCTGACTCGTTTGATCACCAGTTTGATTATTAAAATACTGATTTATTACTCTCTCGACTCTTTTTTATTAGTCGTTTTAAAAAATTAATTGTATTTTAATTTATATGTTGTTTTAAAAAATTGAGGATATATATATTTTTTTAATTTTACTCTCAGTATTATTTACCCTAAATATTTAATAATTATATGAATTTTTATAAAAAATAATTTAGTTGTGTATAATTTTTATTTCATACTATTTTATAATTCTCTCAATTTATGTACAATTTTATATATATTAAATAACAGATTAAAATTGGAGGCAATATTTTTTTGAAAGAAAGTAGAGTTGATCAACAAGTACCACTCACTAGAACCTAGGTGAAATATATATCACCGCTGCTAATAATAACATTTTAGCGATTCCAAAAAAAAAAAAACAATATTGGGAAAAGAAACATCTAACTCACACATTTTTTTTTTAATAGGTGGAATATTAAAAGCAGGTCATACCTGTCTTCTTTTCAGATTTACCAATAATTACCAATGTTTTTATAGAATTAACGACGCAAATAATTATAGATTAAAAGTTTTAACTGAAATTGAAATATATGATACTTAATAATATTTATTAAAGTTATGATAAATAAAATATATTAAATAAATAAGAAAATTACAAGTCAAAATAATTGGCAAATTTATTGGATAATATTTGAAATAAAATTTCAAATCGTAATAATATATTAAATATTTTTTACTTAAAAATATATTAAATATTTATATTAATAATAATTATATTCTTTGTTACAGACCTCTCTATATATACAAATTTAAGATATTATTAATTTTATAAATTGAAGGTATATTATTTTAAAGGATGTAATTATTAAAAAAAAATTAATGGATATAATTTTTCATATGAAAAATATTGAGATAAATAGTTAAATTATTTTAGAATAATAATAAAATTTTGAGGAAGAGATCATAAGGATCTCACCTTGCCAAACACAAATTAAATATCTTGTGTTTGATTCTCTGCAAAGGCTAATAATTTTTTTCGCCAATTAAAATTAGTTTGAGAACCGGTTAATTTGTTTGAACCGTGGTTGGATTAAACAGTTCACTGGTTAACTGGCTGATTTAAGCGAATTTAATTTGAATTTCTTTAAAAAATGATATAATATATGAACCGAATCGATTATTAATCTGATTGCTAAGTTTTTTGATCCAATCAACCGGCTCATCTAATTTTTAAAATTATGATGATTACTGGAAAGTTCATTTTAATACTATTCACATATTTTAGAGAAATTATTATAGATTATTATTATTCATAGAAGTATAGGTCAATTTTATTTCGATTTAAATTTTCATTACAAACGAATCGTGCATGAGCAACAAAGACTTAAACTATATAATCAAATAAGCTATATTGGATTGAGGTTCAATTCTCAGAAAATTCCATCACCAATTTTATAAATTCCACCATCAATTTTGTTTTTTATTCAAATCATATAGATATATTATATAAGATTTTTTTTAAGAAAAAAAGAGTTATTTATTATTATGCGCATATTGAAGTTTTTTTATTAAAAATAAATTGTAACGTCTAAAATATAATTAATATATTAAATTAATAAACACTTAAATAAACATAACATAGGTTATAAAACTCAAATTAGATAATATATTTATAAATAATGCATAATAGTAATAATTAAATTACATAAATTTTCAATAGAATATTTTCTTAGCTTAAAATTTTACCAAAAAAAAAGTTTTGTAAAGACTATCAATAATATTCTTAAAAAAAATAAAAAACAAACTCTTATATAAATAATATAAAAAATAATATACTAATAATTTATATTAATAAAATAGAAAAAATTTAAAATATAAAATAATAATCCTTTTGAATATTATATTTATAATTTACATTAATGAAATAAAAATATTAAAAATTTAATAACAATATTTTTGTTACTAATAAGTCGTGATTTTATTGTTTAGTAATGACCATATCAATACGTATCAAGTGATTTAATATCAATTTATAATTAAATTTCATAAGCACATTGTAATATTGAAATAATATATCGAAATTTTTAAAATTTTATATGAAATAGCTTATATGTAACGTATCAACTATTATTTAAAATCCTATTAAAACAATATTTTAAAAATATTCGAAAAATCACATCACAAAGATGGCCTGACTATCTGTGAACATATATATTCGAAAAATTAATGTTTTGAAAATATTCGAAAAATCACATCACAAAGATAGCCTGGCTAACTGTAAACATATAGATTTTTCAAAATTAATGTTCTAAAAGGCAAAATAGAATTTTTAAGGCAAAATTGTCTAATGGGTACCTTGCAAAAGTAAATGTTATTCACTTTCAAGTCATACGTTAAAGCTTTTAGGGAAAATTTCAAAGAAGGTGTCATGTTGTTTTGTGTATATATAAATAAGTATGTGTAAAATTTATTTTTATAAATCGATATCTTAGATTTACCTTCTTGTTATATAAAGTATTTACAGTCCGTTTGATATATAGATTCATAATTTTTAAAATTAGTTTGAATTTTAAATTTAGTTAAACTATATGATTATTTATTTTAAATATTGTTTAATATAAAAAATTTAATTTATAGTATTAAGTAATTATATTTTTGTAATCCTATATTTTGTAGAATAGATTAATAAATAAAATAAAAAGTGAGAGTTATTTTAAAAAATAAAATATCATAAATAATGGAATTAGTAAAGACATTGAAAATTAGGTGTTAGAATACTTATCCCATGGGACATGAATCATATATACCAAATGTAGTGTTATTTACTAATATTACAGATTAGTTAAACAATAATGTTTATTAAAAAGACTATTAGTGTTTAATTTTGTCAATTTTATATTGATGTGATATTATTATACTGATACAAAATAATTTTAATATGAAAATGGATCCCATTTATTAATTATTAAAAAATAAAACTTAAAAATTAAAAAAATATTAAAACAAATAAATAAATAAACGGAATTGAAAAAAAAAAATAATAATGAAAACTACCGCCTTCATAACCACCACCGCCATGCCTAGCCCCACCGCCAGAGCCTCTTGGCGTACTTATTCATGGCTTTTTTTTTTTTTTTTTGCCCAAAGAAATTTATAGTTATTCATGGCTTGAGTAAGCTATTTTTGAAATTTATAGTTTATCATTTAGCTATTATAAAATACTACGAGAATATTAAACTTTTTAACGCAATTAATTAATGATTTGGATTACAGCACCAGTATATATATATATATATATATATATATATATATATATATATATATATAATTTTAATATTGAGAAGAGAATAGTTAATAAAAAAAACCTTTATTTTTCATAAAAATGATACGGTAAAATAAAATTTAAATTACTTTTAAAGTAGTAATAATTTTTTAATACACAAAATCAATTAAAGATTTTTATTTTAAAAATTTATTATAAATATATTCATTATTTTATCTAATATAACGATACAAGTAATATTTATATTAAAAGTAATGAATAAATTACCAACTTGATGATATGAGATCCTGTGCCAAGTCACTCAAGTTTGCCTCTTTCGACAAATTCTTCAACTATTCCGGCTTATTATAATTAATTTTCGAAATAAAATACAAAAAAAAAAAAAGAATAATTACTCATAAAAAAATGAAAATATATTGGAAATATAATAATTATTATAATTTGATTGATAGTATATAATAATTATTATGTTACAAATAAATGACCATAATATTCTTATAAATTAATTTCATTGTTAATATTAATATTAAATATAATTTTACTAAATTTTATTTGAGAAATAATTTAAATGTATAGTAAATAAACTTTTTATTTGACTTAAAATTAAAAAAATGACTTAAAAAATAAAAATAAAAATTTGAAAATAAAAAAAAAAGGTAATAGTGGTGAGTTTGGACTTGCTAATATTTTTAAGGATAAAAATAAAAATACTTTATTGCATTGTCTAAAAAACTAATTTTTTAATAATTTGTGAAATATGTATTTTTGAAAAGTTATGAAATCACTATTTTATGAAATTAGTATAATTTGTCTAAAATTTAAATCAAGATTTAGAATAATTATTTCACATGAAATAACTATTTTATTTTTTGATTATTTCATAAATCAAATATAGCATTGGTATTATTTTGTTATAAACCCATCAAAATTATTTGACACATCTATTATAATCATGAGTAAAAAGTTAAATAATTTTTTTTTTCATCGTATAAGTTAATGATGTTATACAGATAATCTCAGTTTAGGAAAAAAAAAAATCCTCTTTAAAATATAATAGTTTCAAATCCCTTTTTTTTATTTTTTATTTTTTATTTAGTAGGATTTAAATTCGACAATTTATTTTTAATTAATTTCTTTCTTACCACCAAAATTTTACGAATGAAATTAGCTTAAAAAATGAGCCGTAAAAATGAACTGAGATTTAAATCTCGCGTCAAAGTAAAGAATTTGTGATTTCTTGACATAAAAATCATAAATTTTTTAACCAATCAAATATAATTTGATTAATTTTTTCATTATAATTATATGACTATAAAATGTGGAAGATATTAGATTTAAGACTCTCAAACTATAAAGATTTATTTTTAATTTGATGAAAAATATGAAAGGAGAGCCTATCTTAGCGTATTGGACTTCGATTTCTTCTTTTTTTTTTTACAAAAAAAAAAGAAAAATTATATTTGTAACTTCTAATTTTTTATTTATATTTTATTTCTTTTTACAACACATCTTTATTTAAAATTTTATTCTCACAACTCCCTTTTTCTTTTCTACCATTTTAATTTCTTATATGTATTTTCTCTTTAATTTGAGCCATAGTGTAACGTAATATAAATGCAAAATAATACTTATATCTAAGCAATGCGAATGAATGAAAAAATTAAAGGAGCAATTAATGTGAACTTCTATTTATCTTGGCAAAAGATTTTATAGTGTATTAATTAATGGTTTGAACTTCAATTTAATAGTTATTAGTTAATATATTTATTTTTAAAATTAACCGTAATATTTAAATTCTCACAAATTCTATAATTTGATTAATTACTATTCCCTAATAATTTAGATTTTATTCGAATTCAATCAAACAATTCATAATAAGATTAATGTGCAATTATTTAATATGAATTAGCATCAAAAGCAAGTCTAAAAATAATATTATTGGTTGAAATTACAGTAAAATATGAGGGTTTTAAAGTGAAAATGATTCGTAGAAATTTTTTTTTATTGGGAAAAAGGAGTTGTAAAAATTAAAAGGGTAAAAAAAGAAAAAAAAATACTGTGAAAAGAAAATTTTAAATCAAGAGAAGTTGTAAAAAGAAATAGAGTATAAAAAGAAAATAAAATATGGTAAATAGAATTTCCCAAAAAAAAAAAAAACATATATCACGGATTCTTTTTGGGTTAATATCCTACGCTTCGAATCACAAACTAAAAAATTCTTGCATTAGTTCCAAGCCCATAAGCAATGGGTCCATCACCTCCTCTAATGGCCCGTTAAGACCATTTGCCCATATCCAATTCCAATATAGGAATATAATTTTTCGTAAAAATCTTTGTTATATTTCATTCATTATAAGTGATAGACACCTTATTATGAGTGCAAGGTGTAAATCCTTATCAACTGTAAATCCTTATTAAGTATTACCTGTGTATGATCCATCAATGACATTAATAAAAACATAGATAATATGTAACAGGGATTTACAGTTTTCTAAACTAGTGGATCAAACATAGTTTAGAAATGCTATTTTTATAGAAAAACATAATAAATTAGTGGATCAATTAAGGCTTGCAGAGAGAAAATCTTTAGTTAATTAGGGTATCATGCATCATAATTTTATTATATGATAATATAAATCCATCAACGTACCTAATAAATTAACATAATCTGCAAATAAAATAGTACTTCTAATTTCAAACCCTTATAACCTCAACTGCATATGCAAGTCACACAAAATTCAACAAATTAATATGCTACATTATCAACAAAAGAAATAACAGACCTAATTTCATTAGTTAATTTGAAACTTTTTTCTTGAAAATATTCATTAATTAATATTCATTTAATTGATTCAACAGTGGCAACTCCATGGTGAATCAATTAAAATTTTTAAAGAGAGAATCTTTAATTGTGACATTACCCATCATAATTTTAGATGTTCATTTAAACTCGCCAATTACACGTTAGGCAATAATTTATGTATCTGATCATATTCAACCGTCCTCTTTTTTTTTTAAAAGAGCTATATATACATAATGTATACCTAAAATTAGAACTAATCTAAAAATCAAAACAAATTACTATATATACCTTTGAAAGAACTATATATACCTAAAATTAATATGAAAATCAATACACCTAATATATATCTAAATTAGAATTAATCTAAAAATCAAAACAAATTACTATACATATCTTTTTTTTTTTTTTGAAAGAACTATATATACCTAACGTATGCCTAAAATTAGAATATAAATTAGAATCAATCTAAAAATCATAACAAATTACTATATATACCTTTGAAAGAACGATACATACCTAATATATACCTAACAAATTCAAATATACCTAAAATTAATCTAAAAATTAAAGCACTTAATATATAACTAAATTTAGAATTATTCTAAAAATCAAAACAAATTATATATTCTCCTTTTTTTTTTAAAAGAACTATATACCTAATATATGCATAAAAAATTCATATATACCTAAAATTAATCTAAAAATTAAAGCACTTAATATATAACTAAATTTAGAATTAATCTAAAAATCAAAACAAATTATATATTCTCCTTTTTTTTTAAAAGAACTATATACCTAATATATGCATAAAAAATTCATATATACCTAAAATTAATCTAAAAATTAAGACACCTAATATATAACTAAAATTAAAATTAATTTAAAAATCAAAATAAATTACTATATATATCTTTTTTTTTTGAAAGAACTATATATACCTAGAATAGAATATAAATTAGAATTAATCTAAAAACCATAACATATATATATATTCTTGAAAGAACTACATATACCTAATATGCCTAAAAAATTCATATAGACCCAAAATTAATCAAAAAACCAAAACACCTAACATATACCTAAAATTAAAATTAATCTAAAAATCAAAACAAATTACTATATATATCTTTTTTTCTTTGAAAGAACTATATATACCTAATGTATACCTAAAATTAGAATATAAATTATAATTAATCTAAAATCAAAACAAATTACTTTATATTCTCCTTTTATATATATATATATATACACCTAAAATTAATCTAAAAATCGAAACACATAAGATATACCTAAAATTAGAATTAATCTACTATATATATCTTTTTTTTAAAGAACTATATATCTAATATATACCTAATTTTAGAATTAATCTAAAAATCATAACAAATTACTATATATACCTTTGAAAGAACTATAATGTATTTAGTTCTATATATTCATATATATAATAAAAAAAGATTAGGCTTACCTTTTTGGTGTTGCAGAGACGATGATGAGACGACGATGATGGCAAATAATTGCAAAGACTGAAAATAGAGCTGATTAAGGAAAAAATAAATAGAAAAATAAAACAAAGAAGTTGATTACTGATCACGTGGAGAAATCCAATCGATGTAAAATAACACTGGCGATTTTATTAGCGGTGACGACACACACACACAAATGAAAAGGATATGCACAAATCTACGTTTTTAACCTTGAAAACTTAGCGACTCCATGTATCAGTCGCCAACATAGTCGCTTAAATTCATAACGGCTGATGAGGTTGCCGTTTAACAAAGTGACATTTGACGACTATAGTTAGTTGCTACCCATAGTCGCTAAAGTTAAAACGACAATCTTTTATGCATATAGATAATAAACTATTGACAACTACACAGTTTACTGCTCAATTTAGTAACAAGCATTTAGTCGCTATTTCAGTGTTGTATCTTTTGCGCTATCAGATTTCGATTTGCTGCTAGAAAACGAGTCTCATCTTAGTGACTTAGGATCATTTAGTTGTTTAATGGCAAATAACGAGCAACTAAGTTTAGTCGCTAAACATGGCATCATATTTTGGTTGTATTTTTAGCGACAAATTATGCAATGGTGTCACTAATATAAAACATTTTGCCATCTCCCTATGTTAATTGCTAAGTAGTTGCTAATTAATAGCTAAATGGTGACAAAATCAATATGGTCGCAAACATAGTTGCTAATTTGCCATTTTCTAGTAGTGAATTTAATTGTCCGAATGTGATCAGGCAACCTAAAATTTATCATGTATGGGATGGATGATGAAATGCAATTAATGAGTTTAGATCCATCCGGCTTTGGCGTCAGTAGGGTCAAAAGGTCATGAGTTGGAAGTTCAACTAGGATTGAACAAAAAATAATTAAATTAATATTAGATAATATAAAAATATAAATTTTATAAGTAATTTAATAGAATAATATGAAATAAATTTGAATACAATAATTGCTTTATAACATATAACATCAAAAAGTTGTAGAATTTAAGATAATAATAAAATAGATATGTAAGTACAAGAATTTTAAAAGTAATAATTTTTTTAAATAAAAATGAGAGAAATATAATTTTTAATGCTAAAAACTTAAATTTATTTTATCCTTTAAAAAAAACTTAAATTATGTATTTAAATTTTATTGTTAATTTATATGGAAAGTGGTTATTTAAAATAATTTTACAATATAATTTATTTTAAATGAAATAATATATTTTTATGGATAATTAATAAGAATTCATGCTTGGCTTGGTTGGTTGGTGCTATATTAATATATATTTATATATATTTTTTTAAAATTGAAGGCTAATACTCATTAAATTATCCGGCCGATTCATACGAGTTGAAGTCAGTTTTCTTAAAACCAGGTAAAAGAATTAGATCGGATTGAAAATAAGATTAATTCTGAGTTAATTCGATCTGATTGATCCATCCGGTCCGGTTTGAACAACTATACGAGTGCAACAGAAGCACAGAAGCAACGACAAAAAAGAGCGCAATTAATTAATTAATAGTTTTTATTTGAAACCAATTAATTAATAGTTTTAGTACCTAGGAATCTCTGAAACCAACAAAATGAACGAGGAAATCAAGAAACAGCAGCAGTTTCTGTTTTTTTTTTTTTTTTTTTTTTTGGGCTCGCATGCATGTCCACCCGCACGTGGGTTTCGGTGCCTCCATCTAGACACGTGTTTCAGAAATGTGATTTTTGGCACGTGTAGCAATAAGAAGTCAACAAATAACAGTACTAACCGCTCCGAAGTTTATACCTATTACTCCCATTAAAAAAAAAAAAAAAAAAAATTATTAAAAAAGTTAATTTTATTTATAAATAAGTGATTATTTAATAATTTAATAAAAAAATAATAAAATTATTAATTTGTCATTTTATTTTTTAAGTATGAGAAATGTTTTTTTAATTTATACTGTAATTAATAAAGATTTTTTTGATAAATTATAATAAATTTATTACTATTTTAAAAATAGTGATTTTTTTTTAATAGTAACTTTTTTCAGAATTGAGAGAGTATTCAAAATATGTCATAACAAAACTATTATTATTATTATTATTATTATTATTAATTATATCTTCTTCTTACTTTTTTATTCAAATAACAATCGGCAGTTAAGAATTTTGGTAGTTATGTAGATATTTATAATTAGAATTACACTAAAAGCAAAATATAATGATAAGAAGAACAATTATTAATTTAACAAAAAATAAATAATAGCAAAATATAGTAAAAATAATAAAATGACTATAAAAATAACATATTAAAATTTTGATAGATGGATCTTTGAAAACACAAAGTAATTTCATGATTTTTTTAGATGGAGGAAAATAGATCTATTTAAGATTAATGTTCAATTAGCAAAATAATTGTATTAAAAATCCAATTGAATTTATGTTACAAAAATATTTTAAATGTAAAAATTATTATTTTTTAAGAATTTAAATTTTGTAATAAATGAATTTGGTACTTTGAATTAAATTTTTAACTGATTTTCGTAATTTAATTTAAGAATTTGAATTTAGACAAACTATATATATATATATATATTCTTTAACAAAGAAAATAGTTTACGAACATTACATTGATTTTATAACACATGAAAAAAATGGAATATTATTGTAAATTTTTATAATATATCTAGTTGCTCTTAATAATTTATACCTCTATTATATATAATTATAATAATTCAATTTACTCTATACATTTAGATATGTATAATCTATCGGTAACAGTAAAAATACGTTTGGTAGGCCGTAATAAAATATAATATAATATAATCAAATGAATTTTTAATATAAATTTACATTAAAAATTTATTTAATTACATTACATTACATGTCATTACGGCCTACTAAATACACTCTAAGTATATATCCCCTCTATCTTATTTTGTTTGGACATATTTTTTTTACAAGTTTAAAAGTAGTTAAATAATATGCAATTTTTTTTTATTTTCTTTATTAAATATAATATTTATATTTTTTTATAAATTTTATGAAAAAATTAAATTAATATTTAAAATAAAATAAATATAAAAAAAATTTAAAAATATATCTGAAATATAATTTTTAAGAGATTTAAAAAAAATATATTTCTAATAAAATCGAATGGAGAGTTGGAAATACTTGGCTATGGATTTTACACCTCCCTGTCAATGTTTGGCTAAATCCATTTGGGGCCTAGTTCTAGGGTAAAAAAAAAAAAAATGAAAATTAAAGAGGAAAGAGACAAAACCGAGAGGGTGACGCTGGCAGAGAGGGTTGGAAATTGAGCTGCCATGGGAGGGCCCACGTGCATATAGTTGATATAATTTGTCTGATGTATGATTATTGCCTTACCCACGTGGCACATGCATTAATTCTCATTTATACTCTAAGTTGATAAATGTTAGCATTTACAATTGTAAGAAGAATAGACAAAACAACTGTCTTTTCATAATATTATTTTTAAGGGAGTTATTTTAAAAAATAAAAAATAAAAGAGTTTAAATAGGTATTATTTCTAATTGAGTTGAAATTGTTTATTGATAAATATTTTTGAATATTATGGAAATTATGAGAATTTATTTTTAAATATACACTTAAACGAAAAATATTTATATAAGAATTTAATTTTTTATTTTTTACTTTGTGTTTTTATCTTATATAATTGATCAAAGAGTTCTATTTTGATAATAGAGTATGATAAAGATATTTATTAATTTGAGACATAACAATTTATTTTTTAAAAAATAAAGTAAAATTAAAAAATTAATGATATTTCAAGAGAATTTACTCTTTTTTTCTTTTATTTTACTCCTCTCAGTCTCACATGAGTTAACTTCCTTAAAGTAATATTTTTTTAATGGTAAAACCAACAAAATTTATAATCATCTTTATTATGCAATACTTCCCCAAAAATCTATTTAAAATAAATAACATTAGATTCTGATATACATAGTACTAATTAAGATTGATGACCTTAATTATGAACTAGAAATAATTAATTAACAAGAAAATTATATAATACATGAATTAAAAATTTCATTTATCTCTCTCCCTTCCCTTTTCTTTCACTTTTTGTTGATGGAGCTATTTACGGACACAAACACACACGTGTGCACTAGGGATTGGTGTGCTCTTTAATATGGGGATATAGACATTGTCAACAAGGCGTTGATCATGGAATGCAATGGGTGTGTGCATTTTATATGAGGATGAAATGTGCAATGGGTGGGAAATAAAGTGCTATCATTTCTTGTGTAGGGTAATGCACTTAGATATGATGATTTTTATGGAAGAATAATTACCTGCCGGCTTTATTGATTATTCTTAATTACATGTCACTACTTCATAGTATATAATTACCAATTGCGTTGATGTAATTCTTTTAAAATGCATGATTAATTTAATTAAGCTCTTATGACAAGTTCCTAATTATTCTTCATGACTAGAATTCAATTATTGAGACGAACATTTGAGAGATATATTTGAAGTGTGTGAAATGATCACAAAGCTAGAGTATATCTTTGACCTATTTCAAAAAAGAAAAGCTTAATTTTAGTAGATAAACGTGTCAATTTACTGTTGAGTGTTAAAAAATAAATTCCAACTTTTTATTTAACATAAATAAATTTATCTATAGTATATAATTTATTTATAAATAATACAATTCTAATTAATTATACTAAAATTTATAAAATTAAATTCATAGAAATAAAAATACTTTCTTTTTAAATATAATAAACATTAAAATATAAAATATAAAATTTTAGCCAACTATTATAGAATTTACTTGTAAGATAAACATATAAAAAAAGAGATATTCATAAATTTAATTCGATGGTAGATAGTACATTATTTATATTGCAATTTTTGCTGCTTGTAAATATAATGAAGGAAAAGAAGAAGAAGAAGAAGAAGAAGAAAGAGATATAAATTTGGTAATTGGGATTTTGTCCTCAGATTTCAACTCCATGCCATTGCCAACATTTCCAAAAGAAACACACGCACACATATGGAAACCATTGAAGAGCTATTGGCCAAAAGAGAAGTAACGACAAACAAATGTTCATGTGTATATATATTAGTAGTATAAATAAAACTTTAAATCACATATTTTCGAGAACCTGATAATGGAAATAAAAATAAGGAACAGGAACAGCTGATTATTGAACCTCATCTCCACGTGTCTATGCCTTCCATAGCCAGCTTACTAGCTCTCACCACCATCACCACCTAACTCTTTTTTCAACTTTTATATAAACCCTCCCTGCAACATACCCAAATCAAACTACTCCTCATTTCTTAATTCACAATCTCTCTCTATTTCAATCTAACCATGCAAATCTCATTTCCTCAATTCTACGCTACTCGAACATCTTCAAACCTGAAAACTCAAACTCAATTTCACATACCCACAAAACAAAACGACACCAACTTACCATTTATCACTAGTAAAATTCTCATTAACCCTCCTAAGAAAATAATTCCACGAAAAAAATTTCCTCTCTCACCGCCAACTCCGCTACCGCCGCCTCCGCCGTTACCTGAACATGAACCAGAACCAATATCCATTACACGACAAAAAACCAACTACCCAACTGGTTTAAATTTAAATCCATTACAAAAGCTTGTAGCTTCAGCTTTGGACAAAATAGAGGCGTCACTAATTTTACCGTTGGAGAAAAGCCATGTATTACCTAAAACCGTTGACCCGGCAATTCAAATATCCGGTAATTTCGCTCCGGTTCAGGAGTGTCCTGTTCGTCATGGTCTAGAGGTTGTGGGCCATATTCCTGACTGCTTACGTGGCGTTTATTTGCGTAACGGCGCTAATCCTGTGTATGCGCCTACAGGTGGACACCACTTGTTTGACGGTGACGGTATGATTCATGCGGTTACTTTGGAATTTGGAAACAAAGCCAGTTATAGCTGTAGATACACACGTACGAGCCGGCTCGAGCAAGAAGCCGCATTGGGTAAGCCAGTTTTTCCGAAGCCGATAGGTGAGTTGCATGGACACTTAGGATTGGCTCGGCTCATGCTTTTCAAAGCTAGAACTTGTCTCGGCTTGATTGACGGATCACGAGGCATTGGCGTGGCAAATGCTGGGTTGGTTTATTTTAACGGTCGATTATTAGCCATGTCGGAGGATGATCTTCCTTACCATGTAAAGATCAAGGGTGATGGTGATCTAGAAACGGTCGGACGGTTCAGCTTTCATGATCAACTTGATAGTTCGATGATTGCACATCCTAAAGTGGACCCCATCACCGGTGAATTGCATGCACTGAGTTATAACGTAATAAAGAAACCGTTCTTAAAATACTTGAAATTTGACAAGTACGGTAAAAAGTCACGTGACCTGGATATTACGTTAGAGCAGCCGACAATGATCCACGACTTTTCCATCACACAGAATTTTGTAGTAATTCCTGATCATCAAGTGGTGTTCAAGTTATCCGGAATGTTACGGGGCGGATCACCCGTAACATTCGATAAAAACAAGACTTCAAGATTCGGAATTCTGTCAAAAAACGACGTGGACGAATCAAGAATCCAATGGATTGATGTGCCCAATTGCTTTTGCTTCCATTTATGGAATTCATGGGAAGAAATTTCTGACCGTGGCGATAAAATAATAGTTGTTATCGGGTCATGCATGAACCCGCCCGACTCCATTTTCAACGAATCAGAAAATTCGGTCCAAAGTGAATTATCTGAAATCCGGTTGAACTTGAGGACTGGAGAGTCAATCCGGAAGACTATAGTGTCGGGTATGAATTTGGAAGCAGGTCAAGTAAACAGGAAATTAGTGGGTGAAAAAACCCGGTTCGTTTATTTAGCAATAACAGAACCATGGCCAAAGTGTAGTGGTATTGCAAAGGTTGATTTGGAGAGTGGGGAAATGAGGAAATTTATGTACGGTGAAGGAAGATTTGGCGGGGAGCCGTTTTTCGCTGCCAAAAAAGGAGAAGTTAATGAAGGTGAAGGTTATTTAATGGGTTTTACAAGAGATGAAAAAAAAGAGAAGTCTGAGTTGGTGATAATAAATGCATCAAATATGGAGCAAGAAGCTTTGGTGAAGTTACCCAGCAGAGTGCCTTACGGTTTTCATGGTACTTTTGTTAGTGAAGATCAATTAAAAACACAAGCTTTGTGTTAATTATTTTAAGTGTTATTTAGTGTATATATATATATATCTATATAATTCTAGAATATTATAAATAAACTAAAAGGTAATGTTTTTCATATATATATATACTTCATTTCATTATTAATTAATTAGAGTTTGTATTTACGAAATTAATATATTGGATTAAGTGTGGATTTTTATGGCAATAGGATCCTTTATTTGTTTTCTTCATTATTTTAGGAGTACGTAATTATGTGTATGTATATTAACGGCATTACCTATAAAATGAATCAGTTATTAATCATCCACGTTCATGAACTAAAGACGTTTTTAATTCAATTCACGTTCATAAACTAGAAAGAAATCATAATTTCTTTTGAAATTTCAGTTAAATTCACTTTCATTAATTTTAAATGTACACTCATTCAAAGATACGAGTGGCTTGATAATTTGATTCTAGAGAATTACTTTCTTATGCAATATGCATATTCTGATTATGTATCTTAAATTCTAAGACTATATTTTGAAGTAGTTACATAGTTGGCAATCGATTATATTACTAAAATATGTAGTATGTTTATAATAACAAGCTAATTTTTTGCTAATAAGATTTTGTCTAAAGTAATTATTTTCTAATGAGACTTGATTTGAACCAGTTGCTCTCAAGGAGTCCTTAGAAAAGCTGTTTAAATTAAAGGTAATATAATGTAGATAAGAGGGATATACCTAGAAATGGCAACAGTTGGTGTTTGAGGTGGATTTTGTAAAATTCAAACTTGATCTGTTTAAAATAATGATACATATGTCATACTTTAGGCGGATTAAATATACTATTTATAATTTTTTTAAAAAAAATTATTTGAAGATTTAAAATATAAAATTAATCCTGCTTCATTTACTAATTAAATGAACAAATATTAAGATTGAGTGAGATTAAATATCAAATGAATGGGATAAAATTATCATCCTAAAATACAAACCTCTGAGAATACATATACCTTAGTCAATATAATAACAACACATAAAATAAATTTGAATGTGTATCTTTTCACTAAAAACAAGGTTGGTGTGTTGTAACGTGTAGGGAATATAATAAACTTCATCAGTTTTAATTCAAATAGAAGTAAAGAGTAGATTTTGATCAGCAGTTTTGTCTGAGTCTATCTAGATTTTAGAGCAAGAATCTGGTCAAGAATAAACGGTTGAGAATCCTTCAATTCAATAGACCAAACAAAATAAAAAGAAACGCTTGAGAGCGAGTACGATGTGAGATAAATAATAGGAAAAAAACGAGAGAGAGTGAGGAAGATAAGTTCATGACGAATTTTCTTATGCAGAAATATTTTAAGACAAAATTCAGTGTTTATTAAAAATTAAAATTTTCATCAAACAAATAATAAAGAATAATTTTCACATTAAAAACTATTCATAAAGGAAGTATGTATTTAAAAAAAAAAAAAAAGAAGTTGATAAAGTGACTTTCCTATTTAAGGAATGAGAAATTGAAAACCGACCAAAATTGTGAAACGTAAACGTGTGCAGTTGTGTGTCTGTAGTGTCGTAATTGGGCCTAAAAGCTCCGACAAGAGCAAATGAAGGACTATCTTAGGATACTTTTGTTTCCTTTATTATCTCTCACGTTATTGGACCATTTCTTTTACAAAATCCCACAAATTAATTACTCAATTTCCTAATAATAATAATAATGCTCTTTCACGTCAGCTGCTTTATGACCCACAAATTAATTTGCTAATGCTAATCCACCTCAGATACTTAATTTTGGATCCATCACTAATATTACACCACTTCTGCGTCACTTCTTCTTCAGCTAATTCCCACAGTTCAGTCGAGTGGGGGATGGTATAAGTTATTAATTTACTTAAATCAAATAAATAACTTTTACCATCAAACCATCATCTCAAGTATAAATTAAATCTTCTATACAACATCATATATATTAATTTTAGTTAAATTTTGTAAATAAAAATTTACAATTACATTTATCTTATGTATTGTTTATAACATTGGTGTTCTTATTAATTATTTCCATAGCAACAAGTTTTGATAAAATTCTAATTTAATTGATACTTATATATTATCACCATAGAGATCATACTTATTCATAAGACTATTTTATATCTCTTTAAGGATTATCAAATTTTGATTTCGAAGATTTATTTATTTATTTTATATTGAATTCAATTTCTTACACAATGAGACTTATATATATATATATATATATATATATATATATATATATATATATGCTCTGATACCATATCAGAAGAGAAATAATTATATTTCTGTATCTTATTACATAATTAAATAACACTTATTTATATATACAAAAGTGTGAAAAAAAAATAATATACTAATTAAGAACCTATAATCAAGTCTAAATAAGATTCTAAGATATACAAATATATTAACAAGTCTAATTAAAAACCCATAATCAAGCCTAAACAGAATCAATATATATAAATATATTAATAAGTCTAATTAGGAACCCATAATATTATGTTAACAATATATATATATATATATATTAAAATAAAAAACATATATATATATATATATATATATATATATATATATATATATATATATATATATATATATATATATATATATATATATATATAAATAAATCTTAAGTTGATTTATTAAATAAACAGAGGGAGTTTTCAACTAACTTTACTATTGTAAATACATGTCATTCTAAAATATTTTTCAATTGGATGAAATTATGCTGATAAGATGTAATCTGATTGATATTTTCATCTTCTTCGAGAATATGAAAAGTGGGAGGTTAAATCATAAATAATTGCTATTTAATTCGGCGAATGATATGAAATAGTATATTTTTATTAGGTGGTCAATAAATTCTTTTTATGAATATTAAAGAATTGAATTTTTTTTTTTGTTCATTAATATAAGAGGATAAAGATTGCAGTAGAATCACACGTCGCTCCCTTAATTAACTTCAAGTATTGCTTTGATTAGGATATTTCGCATAATCATGAAGAGAGACAGGGAGGATAGAGAAAAGTAGTGATTGTATTTGTATATGGCGGTGGTGGTGTCTCTCTTTGCCTTTTTAATTTGTCTAATGCATTGACCAAAATAATTTAATTTTTAATTTTTGTAAAATTTTTCATGGGTTTGACAAAAAAAAAAAGGGTGAATTATACAAAGTATTATTCACTTTTGACTTGCTATAGCAACTACAACAACTAATGATCTCACGAAGGAAAATATAGGAAAAAAGATAAAGAAAAAAGCTTTCCCACCAAAAGGAGGGGAATGCATCTTTCTCCTAAAGTTGCATGCAAAACAATTGCCCCAATAGTTTTTTAGATATTGAATTTCAAATAATTATTCAATTATTAAATTATTACTATTTGATATGAGAAATAATAATTCAGATAACACTTGTAAAGAATTAATGATATTATTAAGCGTTTAATTTTAATCATGGAAAATTTTGTTTACAATGGTGTTTGATTATAATAAGATAAATGTTATTATAATGTATACAAATATTTCAAATTATTTCGATTAATGGTGTGATAAATTATTATTATGGGAGGAAAAAAATTTATTGCATATAATATTATAAATGAAGATTTCACTAATTAATATATAACTTTATTAGGTTACTCAAAATAAGTTGATATTCATGAAATATCATCTTATAGGAGTTTGATGCATTTATGGTGCGTATTTAAATGAATCAAGTAATTCCATGCACTAGAATGTCACAATTCTATGTATTATAAAATTATGGTGGACATGATTTTGGGAAATGTCATTGTGAGGTTTCAATAATGGGTAGACAAAATGATAGGACAAGAAAAGATATATAACATGGGATTGGCCGCTAATAGCTATTTGCAAGTGTTTGTGTTTCAATTTGATCTTTGAAGAAGGAAAGTATAAAAATGAAGAAAGAGAAAAAATGGGAGACAAAATTGGATGGACCTCTACACTCTACTAGTAGTGGCACAATTTATTATAAGCCAGCAAAAAATTGCAACTTGCAAAGTCCAAAAATAAAAATAAAAATAAAAACTCTTACTATATTATCAAGCATTTCCATGGTTATTGGTGTTGGTGGTGTATATATAATTGTTAATTAATTTGACTTGCAAGTTAAATAATGTCTTTACAAGTGTTTATTCCATTATTAGGCTGACTCTAATTATCAATTAAATTATATATTGTTAAGTTTTATGCTTTATTGTAATGGGAAGAAAAGATGTTGGAACATTACAAGGATAAGATAACACTCCCAATTCCTATCCAAATTTGCACATTTTTAGTACTTTATATTGCAATATAGCTAGGGTAATACTAATAATTGACAGAATGATTTTTTTTTTTAATTTCAATTTATACATATGAGAGATTTTACCAAAATTTTCATTTAAGTTAAAATTCAATGAAGCACACTAAAATTTAAGTTTAATGTTAAATGCATATACGATATCGCTTTTAAGTTTAATGTTAAATGCATATACGATATAAGCGATAGAACTAGGTTCACACAAAAAATTTAATAATATTTTATCAGTTTTCTCATTTTTGAGAAATTTAAAGGACTTCAGAAGAGAAATTTGAATAATAATTTCATCACATGTTATATTTCTCGAAGTGTTAGAATAAACAGTTGCGTATGGCATCAGAAACTGGAAAAAGTAACAGATTATATTCATGTTTTTGGTCTACAAGGTTTTTATCTCTATGGACATGGCTACTTAAGAAAGTCAGATGTAACTTTACAAACATTTTCCTACTTAACCTTTACATATAAATGAGTCTTTTTTTTTTTTTTTTTAATGGACTACATGGGAAATGTAGGTTTCATCTATTTGCAGGATTACGTCGCTTTGGTTGGAGCGCCATTGACATGATACGTAGTCTGTTTGTTATCTCTGTAAATGATGGCCTGGCTGCTGGGTTGAAAGACCAACATTCTTCCATCAACTTTTTCCACTCAGGATCACAATGTTTTGGTATCGGAGGCCGAAGCGTGTTACTTACAATTCCACCTTCAGAAAAAGTTCAGAAAATTCAGATCTTCATGCCAAATTTAATAGTATAAAGATTTCAAAGGAAACGTAATATGATCCTCCAAAAAATTCACACACGCCATACATGGCTTACAAGAGAATTCTGGAGTTTCATTATTGTCAAGGAAAGGATATCCTATTCCATTTTCATTTTTTTTCTTTTGTTGGGTACAGAGGAGGAATTTCATACTTCAAAATCACTCTAAGGATAGCTTTTCTCCTATGAAAAATTTTACTTATTATCAATTTCACTCATTTCGTTTCCATTTCTTATGTAAAACAAATACCATTCAGAAGTGGGTCAAAGAACTGGCTTAAAGATAGAAGAAATTCAATTCTCAGAAAATGTCAGTGTTCTTAGTTGGAGAATAATATATACGTACTATTCTGTAATTATTGCTTATTGGTTAAGAGAAAATAATAGAGACAAGACTTCCTAAATAAATAGTTTCCAACAAGTCATATATCCCAGAAATGTCTTCCGATTTAACTTCCTAAACATACTCTTTTTGCAGGCTTTTAGAGATTTACATGACCTTAATTAGGAAAGAATAAGAGCACTTGCATACAATTTTAAGTCGAATATAACAAAAAAGGTAAAGAAAGCAAGTACAAAAATGCAATTCAAATAATAGATTAATGGAAGGTACAAATTAGTTTCTTGGAAAAGTAGTTAGAGAATAATATTAGATCAACAATAATGGAAAACCAGCGTCAGCAATCAGCTAAAAGCTTACCTATAATGGCACCACAATGCATGTTGGCATATGGCTCCTCACCAGTCAAGATCTCCCACATTGCAATGCCAAATGAGTAGACATCAACCTACCAAAGAACAGAATTTCAAAATGCTTTTTTCATTAATTTTAAACAAATAATTGGTTAATTCCTTCTTTACATACTCAAACTCTAGGATAGAAACTTATATGTATTCTCCTAATAAGGTCCTAACCTTCTCAGAGACTCGGTTGCTGCTTCCATCAAGTAATTCTGGTGCCATCCATGGGAGGGTTCCACGCACCCCACCAGATACTAGTGTATTGCGCTTAATTCTTGACAATCCAAAATCTCCAACCTGATAATAAGATAATTTCCCTACGTAAATGCGATCATGTACTGCATATAATTGATTGGTGAATAAAACTAAAAATGAAAGACAACTTTGATACTCTGATTTAATTAAAAAAAAAGCAACAGATAAGCAGACAATGTGGTAATCATCTACCTTGCATATAGGCCGTTGTGAATCCCTCAAATTCACGAGCAAATTGTCACACTTCAAATCAAAATGAACAATATCTTTCAAATGTAGATATTCCATGCCAAAAGCTGCATCCAGTGCAATTATAAGCTTTTTTCGACGATCAAGTGCTCTGCAGGACGAAGACTCCATAAATCTACATTGTAATGAGGGTGCAAGGGATTAAAACAACTATGAACTAACTCACTTGTCCCTTTTTTGCAAGACATGCCTCAATGATCCATTAACCATATATTCAGCAACAGTTGCCATTGTTCCCCCAGGCCCATCAGGGACAACACCATAAAATGCTACCACATTTGGATGGTGAAGATTTGATAGGATCTGCGCTTCTCTCCAGAAGTCTTTGATCTGCAAAGAAAAGCAGGGTTGGGATTTTCAGTCATGTATACCACAAAGTCTATGCTTCAGGTCATCTACAAAAGTTCAATTCATTCATTTGCAGTCAATGTTCGATTCTTAATCTTGTTTAAATTTCGACTCTTATATACAATTTATTTGTGAATTCTTAGGACATGGCCATTATTAAAATGAAGAAAAAATAAATTATATGCTCTAATACTGATGGTGAAATTTTGAGACACACCAGCCGCTCTTGCTCTGATGATCTTCCCGAAAAACAACTATTTTTGATCCTCTTAATAGCAACATCAGTGCCCCTCCATTTCCCATAATAAACAGTTCCAAATGTACCAGATCCTAACTCTTTTAATTCTTCAATATCATCGTTCTTTATAATCTGCACGTTAGCAACCAAAGCATTTAGTTAAAAAAATATTTTCAAATTCTCTTTTTTAGACAGACAGAGACAGCGAAATAGGTTAATGAAAAATAGAGGAGAGAGATCTAATTTTGGGTGAACTGATGGGTATGAAAATATCTGAATATGGTTAAATCTGTTATGTGTAGCAGTTTGAAGCTTTGATAGTCTATAGTAACAGTGAATGTCTCCGCAAGACAGGTAGCCATTTCCCCGCTTCATAGGCAATAGATAATACCTCCTCATAAAACTGATAAGAGTCTGGTTCTTGACAGAAAAAGCCTTAATAATAAGCAACACAATGGCCTCTTTGCTCACACACCACTGGCACCAGTTTCAAAAATGAACTCCTTTAAAAAACCGGTCAAACCCAAAACAGGAAAGGTCACCATCAAACTGCTACACATATGAGTTTCATAATAACTTAAAGGCATAATAACAAAAAGAATCACGGAGGTTCATCAAATTCACCAGGTATTTCTGATACCATAGATTCGTTAATTCTAACAACATGCTGAAGGACACATTTTATCTTAAACTGCATTGTCTACGTGAATGCGCGCAAACAAATTCAGATCTAAACTTTAAAGCTATCAATTATAGCATTATATTTTCATTTTTGGTTCCTTATAATTGCTTGTATAGAAAAATTATTCCTCCAAAGGAGGATAAAACCAATGTGTTCAACAACATATTTGCTGGGGAAGAAAAAGAAGGAATGATTAATAAGAGGTGATAAAAGATGGAAAGTTGCAATTGCTCCCATGAAAGGATAACTATTTTATGAGGGCATAAACCATGTTATTTAAACAGATCTTTCAACAACTAGCTGCTTCTAATTTTCCCAGAGAGTTTGAACATGAGAATTAATAGTGTAATCATAGTTCTACAAAGCCCACCGCATTCGGCCTCATATGTGCTAAGAACAGTATACTCATATTAACAGAGTTTCACTTTCCTGATGGAAGTTTTTAGCTTGCCATATTCAGACATTCCAAAAATGGACTGACTTAGCTCATATGAGAATAGTTTGGTCTCATCACATGTATGGCTTGCTGATAAAAAATTGTATTCTCATCCCTAATCGATAAGGAAAATTCTGGCTTTTGATATAGTTACAGAAAGTAGTTCACATTTCTTAAACACAATTTCCAATTGTAAGGAACTTTTAAAAATTTGATGTTGACAATACTAATCCATGCTTCAAACATATCCATTGAAATTTCACTGCAAAGTTAACACAAAAAGAAAGCATTTCATGGCCATAAGTGCAAACTATCCACATGACATTGGGAATTGAAGTTAGCATCACGCATTTTTAGGCAAAAAAAATAACTGGATTTATACATACTTCCATTGTAGTCCAACCACAAGAATAATGTCTATATGTCGAAAGGGAAGTTAATATTAATTGCATATAATGTAACGAGATGGTATTTCTGAACCTGCAAACCGTAGATGCCTGCTTCTATTTCAGCTATTGCAGCATCACTAATAGAGTCATCAGTGTCTCTGCCATCTGCCTTCGTATACTAAGAAATACATGGTAAAAAGGTCAAATCGACCAACAAACTTCTATAGATTAAAAGTATCCAAACCAAAAGGAAAAATGGTACCTCTGATTCAGATCCTTGAGCTGTGCTTTCTGTCTCAGTATCTATATGAGATGGGAATTCATCTGTAGCCTCTTCTTCTACATGCGGCACAACTCTGAAAGCCAAGGGGATATCTGGAGGTGTGGTGCCAGTAACATCTTCAACAATTACAACTGATTCCATCACCTTATTCTCATGGTGATTATCTAAGTACGGTGGAGCATCTCTATCTCTAATCTTTGGTTCCTCGTATGATTGTTCCCTGATGCCGATGTTTTGAACTTTGTGTTCAGGATAATTCACAGGGTCTTCGTCATAGAGAGAAAACAGTGTACTCATAGCAGCATTCTTAGCGGATTCCTGAAATGCCTATTCAACAATCGTATGGTCATTTTCATGCAGGTTGAAGTTCAGACCGAGAAGATTTTCTGTATAGAGAGCTATACTTACAGGACTCTGGACTTTCTGTTTTTGATCACATGATCCCCGAGGTGGAGGATGAGGATATCCAGCAAGCCCACCAGAATTTTTATGTCCGCTTTTTCTCTCTGTTGTAGTACACTGCTGATCCTTGGTCACATTCCTGTTCACAAAAAGCAAGTCAGGTGTAGGGTTAGCTGTGCCTGACCGGCAACCCCGGAGATGCTCCCTCATATTATCTACAGAATTTTCCAAAGCGTTAATTCGAGTGGCACAAACTATTCTTCCAGATTCTCGTGAATCTTGTTGGTGGTGATGAATGCTTGGAAGGTGGTCTGAATTCAGTAAGTTCTTATAATCCATGGACTTATCTTTGAATTTGTTTCCTTCACATCGTTTTCTGCCTTCATCAGAGCAAGTAACTCTCCCGTTCACCTCCCTCAACAACTCTTCGTTCAAGTCAATGTTCTTTGGAGTGTTAAAGTCGTACTCATTCTCATGTTTAGCTAGTTGGCGTCTCTCATTCATTAAACCTGGCCACATCATTGGCTCCTGTGAGGAATTTGACATTGCCAAAGAAGGTGATTTTTCCTTTCCTTCATTCCATATGGACAGTGGGCTAATTGCTTCTTCCAAATAATATTTTGACCCTTCATCATGTTCTTGTAACCGTGAGTCAGAAAGTGCCCTTCCCATAAGCTTAGGTCTCTCTGAATTCATGTCACTTTGAACATGTAGATGATATGGTAGAAAATCTTCACTTGGACTACGATTGTGAAAATGCAGTTCTGATGGTTTGTTACTCTGGTCATTTTCTACAAAATATTGGTGGTGATGATGGTAGTTCATAAATGGTAATGGCCCTTGAGAAATTTTGTGATGATATGTAGAGGCGGGGGGTTGATATACATTGTCAAATGGATTTTGTTCCATGGCAAAAGGACTATTGTCATTACCGTCAGGATATGATTGATCAACATAAAATTGCATGTTAGAATTCGTGTTATCTCTATGGCGAATTGTAACTGGAGATAGAGGAGGAGAAGATTGATTGAAGGATGTGCCTGGGATCTGGAGTGTAGGGAGAAACTGAACAGCAGGATTTGAAAATGTTCCCACCATATTGGAGGAAGTTCGACTACAATCCTTATTGTCATATGAATAAATGGATTTAGGAGAGTCTCTATGAATAGTTGGACCATGATCTGAAGTAGTTCCTAGTTGCATTGGTTGGGTTGCCAAACTTTGTCCACTACAGCCCTTTAGGGGATTCAGATCGGGCATGCCATTAACAGCAAAAACATATTGGTAGTCTGAATCTTTGTGTTGTGGTGGCTTTCCCTCAAATGAATTTGGGCTGTCAGGTTCACTAGAGGAAATGAGAAATATCCGCAGTCTTTGTGAGCCTCCATTTCTTTCTAATTCTTGGTACTCTTCTGTCATATGATGTAGATCTTCATTGGAACATACAGAAATAAGGGCATCAAGATCCTCGCCAGGGAGCTGGTACTTGATTGTGTGAGGTTGGTTGCAAATTGCCAAAGTCTTCTTTGCAAGTTCATCCCATGTAACATTTTTCCTGATGGATATAATCCGTGTCTCTCCACCAACATACCTAAGCTTTCCATCACTTGGCCTTGGTAATATCCTGCCCCCAAAGCTGCATAAAAATTTCATTTTTCCTGGGAAAGTCCTTTCTGAAACACCTGTTCCATAAGGATGATATGACAAATGGGACTCCACATATTTAAGAGGAGTGGTTGAGCCCATATTAAGTCGATCAGAATTCACTTCACCAGTATATTTACCAGGATTTTGTCCACTGGAACTATATTCCCATTGGCATCTGCCTATATGATCACTATAAGCCCTATTATCTGCTTCAACTGCATGTCCTGTCCTGGAAACAAAATCTAAGGTATCACATTCCAAATTTTTTCTCCAAACCCCATGAAAGCTCGAAAGATCCTCATAAACCATCTGATGGTTTGGATTATAATTAGATGCCTTATGCATAAGGTGGCTCTGATCTATCACCCTTCTTATAGCAATACGATCACGTAAAAACTCAGTAGAAAATTCTTCACCTGTCTGTACACAAACATTCTTTACATTTCTATCTTCCGTGTATCTATCGCTGGATGAAACCTTGGCCGTGTCTCCATAGAACTGCTGGCCTAAACCACCAGGAGATTCTCTTGTCATGGTATCAAAGAAATCTCACTCAATATAAGTATAGACATATAAATATTCAATAGATTGCCAACTCTTGTTTCCTCTAACACTCTTCAAAATCCTTACAGCACTAGTGCAAATGCTTCTCCAATGGGACCAGATAATAATTCTCACAGTTTCTATGCACTAAATCAACCCCAAAATTATTCTTCTTTTGTGAAACTTCAAAGCATCCAATGCCTATTTTCAAGATGCCAATTTGATTGCCGCCAAGAATGGCAAAAAGTTTCATTACTATACAGTTGAGGTATTGCGGCTAATAATCACCAATTTCCCTATCTTCGCTACAAAAATATAATAAGCAAAATCCTTGTCCCATTAATTATATATACTTGATGGTACATATCTTTAGCCAATTCCAGAACACAGATACAAATATTTACAGAAAATCATAATCACACAAAAGAAATACAATTCATGACTAACCCACAGTCCCAAACTGATCTAATCCGTGTTGCTCATCCATCAAATTGTATATTGGTGGAGTCTCATGTTTAGAGAAGGGTCCAACTGTTCAAAAATTAACAGATGTTCAATGAATGAACCAACTCGTATAATAACCAAAGAAAATGCATAAATGCATGCAAGATAAATAATAACATTCATAATTCAAAAGCTGTTTTCACAAACAAGAATGGGGTCAAACTCAAAGGCCATTATTCATGTCTTTCTTAATCAAGAAACTCCAAGGATGATTATATATACAGCAAGAAAATTCAATATTATTACATATATCAGAAAAGAGAAAAAAACAAGAAATGGGCATGAAATAAAACCAAAACTAAGATGATCTTCTTGAATAAATACATGAATGTAATAATAATAAAGATAAGGAAATAAAATTGGACAATGTTAATGAAAGAAATTAAGGAAAAGGGAAATGGGTACCTGGTAGTTTGTTGATATTTGCGGATTGACGTAGAGAATTTAGATATGAAGATTGATGTATATAGAGAGAGCTAAATGGATGAAACCCAAAAGAGAAAAATGGAGTTTGAATTTTGGTTTTGTTAAAGAATTGTGGGTTTTGATGGAGAAAGAGAGAGAAAGAGATGCCGTTGCATGAAACTCGGAGAGAAGGCGCTTAAAATAACGCGGCTACGCTGGACAAAAATGGGAGAGGCAGAGAGGGCCTAATTGCAAACTAATCCCATGAAAAGCAAATTTATGAATTGTTCAATTTCTTTTGCTTTTTTCATTTTTTTTATTAGAGGTTTGTTCTATTTCTTTTTATTTGTAAGCTATTTTTGTCACTAAAAACACAAAATTATCCTTAGTAAGAAAAGAGACACAAGCACCTTAACATTTGTTTTTGTTTTTTGGTAGGATGTAAACAATGTCGTTTTGGGCTTCTTTAACAGAAAGAGAGATAGAGAGAGGATGTAAATAATGTAGTTTTGTTGAATTTGAGTAGCTTACAACTCTAATATCTCAAATTTAAATGTCAATTATAGTCAAATCTAGTAAAATTGAATCATGAAAAGATTTCGAAATTTAATCATTACAAAATAGGATCATTTTGTACTATTCTATACCTAAAATCTTAAATGTTTATAATTAAAGAGCCAATCTTAAACGTTTTATATCATTCTATCAAAGTTTGAAGGAAGGAGAAATAATTTATTCTCCATATCTCAATCATATATCAAAATAAATTAGAAAATTAATAAATGAATATATAACAATGAAATTATTATTAAAACTCATTTAAAATATAAAATATCAATTAAAATTTTTTTTTATTTAAAATTATACTGTCTTTCATACTTTTCCAAAATAAATTATTACTAGTGTGTGTACATGCATTAAAAAAACAAAAGTCAATATGGCCTAATTTGATTTAATTTACTAATTTTTTTAAAAAAATATATGCAGAATTATAATTTTTAATTTAGATCTTCTTATTTTCATTATAAAAATAAAATTGCATTTATTTGTTAAGAATTATCAAAAGGCGAATATTGTAATAATTTATCCACTAGCAGAAAAAAAATTACAATAATTTATAATAGTATTGAAATCATTTTTAAAAATAAAATATTTCAAGTTCGAATATCAATCGAAACTAAATTTATAAAAAAAAAAAAATTATCGTCTCAACAATCAATGGACAGATCAAGTCACGGTAAAAAAGAATTTATAAGATTAAAATTGGAATAATAGACAACAAGAGAATATTTATTTGGTCTTCCTCCACCATTATTATATGAATATCCAACAATTATTCCCATTACATGATCCTAAAAATTTTCATTTCTTTGAGATAGTAAATATGAATATGAATGAAGGAAGAAGAAGCTCTAGAGCATGACTTAATTATGCTTCAAACCAGTAAGTAATTAACTAATTATTAATTAATTACTTTATTTAATGGGAAGTGAAGGATTAGATTGTATAGCAATCCGCATCGATGAGAAGCTTCATAGTTTATCTATTGCACCATCTGATCAACAAATCAACAATACTATTTTCAAAGTGCCTACACAATTACGCAAAGTTAATGAAAAAGCTTACGAACCAGAGCTAATTTCCATTGGTCCTTACCACCATGGTAGAGATCATTTAAATAAGCATTGTAAACTATTAAGGCATGATAATCATATTAATCAGTATTAGCAGCTGGATTGCTACTTTTGCTTACAAACAATTTATTCATCACTTTATTATTATAAATAAATAAATAATAAATATCAATTTCTAAAATTTACCTTTTTATTCTATGATAAAAGAAATTGTGATTTCGATACGTAATTATTCTACCTTTTTTTTTTTTTTTTTTGTTTTTGCCTCTTTTCAGTGATTTGAAATAACATGTTTTCATTGCCTTTTAACTACAATACACATTTACTTACTTTAGGCCAACATTATATAGTGGAAAACAACTTTTCTAGATTTATTTAACATCGCACATTATATAGTGAACATTATATAGTGAAAGTTTACAGTAAACTAATCAGATCATATTTGATTTATAACTTTAATTGCATATATTTAAAATTTAGAATGACTTATTTTTCATTTCAATTTTAATCAAATGAGTACATTATAAATAATTTTTGAAATTGAAGTAAGATAATTTATTTAAAAAAAAATTAGATATAATTATTATAATTAATTTAAAAAGAAGTTTTTATGTGTTAATTAATAACACCATTCAACACTTATTTTGTTTGAAATAATTTGATGATAAATTACTTAAAAATTAAATTAAAATTTATTTAAAATGATATATAAGTAAAAATTGTTAAACTTAAAATTAATATTATTTAATTATAAAAAATTCTCAAAAGTGATTGAAGAAACCACACACTATTTATTTATTTTTTATTTCAGCACACACATACAATTAATATTAATTCCACAATACAACACATCACTGATAAAGAGATTTAACAGAACAAACAGTCTGTACAAGTGTAAGTACAAGCAGAATACATGCAGCCAGAAACGAAATCAAAGCCCATGGACTGTAAAAGTATTCCTGCCACAACTTTTCCCTCCATATATTCCACTTGGCTACCAACGCTGTTCTTTTCCTTTCACGATAGATGTTCATTTCTCGTAGTAAATCAGAGTAGAAAAATTGGGAAGGGGATGGAGTAGCATTTTTCACAAACTTCTCAAATAGCTGTGAAAGAATTACCTCATCACCCAAATGGTTATAAGTAACTTCCAAATCAGATATAAATTTTTCATCATTTGTAGAGCTAATCAGCCAGCGCATCATAAACGAATAATCAGTCACATAACAATTTTGATTATTATTAAGACTCACCTGTTCATATGCAATTAGGTTTGGTATCAAAGACTCTGTTTGATAGGAAATAATGACTGCAGGAATTTCCAAGTTCCCATTTTCAAACCTTAAATCAAACATGTGCCTCCAAACTGCCCTTTTGAAGTTGACTCCTGCCTCTCTTAGCTTTGTAGCACTCGGAACTGATTCTACCCAAAACTTGTGCGCATCTTTTTGTGGAGGACGCCACATTTTGTGCATAAAGTCTAGTAAATGTTTTGATTCTTCAATAGCAGGAGGTTTGTCGCGCCAGAATGTAAGCGGTATTATAGTGAAAAAGAAACTGGTGAGTAAGTCCTCGAATTTCTCTTCGTTTGGCGAAGCAGTCTCCTCGAACAACTTGGAAAGAACAAAGAGAGGAAGTTGATTTTCGATTAATAATATATCTCGCAATATGCTTTTCACATTTATATCCGCCAAAAAAATTGGATCATCAACTCTCTTTTTCAAAACCTTCCGAATCAGCTCAACAAGGAAGCAACCATCAACAACCAACATTTTCACAAATTTTTCTTTCCAAATTTCTGAATCTTCTAAATCATTGTATACTTCATAATATTCGCGGGCTTCTTTTTCCAAATTCTTCATGGCCTTCACATATTGAGAAACATCATGTTCTTTTCTGTCAAGAAGTGATCTTAGATAGCTTCTTTTTTGTTCTTCCATTTGCGATACTTTAATATTATTAAGACTGTGTTTGTAGCCATAAGGACCAATTGTAATCACTTGTGGTTCATAAGCGTTTTGATTTACCAGACGTAATTGATCAGGCACCCTGAAAATACTGAACTTTTGAGAGGATGGATGAGATGGGCAGCTGAGCATGTTTTTAATTTCAATTGAAACAGACTCCAAATTTGCTTCTTCTTCATCTTTCGCCATGTTCTCCTCAGGTCTGGACATATTCTTGCTCTGTTATGCATAGTGAAAGAAACGAGGAAAAAGGTTTATACAATTGCAGACTTTATCAACAAATGGCATACATATAATGAAAAAATATATATATATTTGAATATTATATTTCTGTATTTTAATATATTATGTATTGTATTTAAATAAATTTTTTTTGAAAGTGTTCTAAATTGCAATGCAAAACAGACTTTTAAGTGTTGAACGGTGTTATTAAATACTACTTAATTCAAACTTCTAATTTTCTTTTGGAAAGCCTAACACTAGATATGTATATAGTTAGATGTGCTTTTAAAAATAATGGAAAAAGGGAATCAAATAATAAAAGAACATATATATAAGGAAAGGAGAGATTGAGAGAAAGCTGCTTAATTTACTTGTTTGAGCCCTATATATGAAGATGGATCTTCTTATCTTTTCTCCTGCCGCCGTGGAAGGAGCCGTTGGAAGTATGGTGTGGTATGGTGTTCTAACAAGCTTAATTTTTAAATGTCATTGGCTGCTTGGTGTTTGATATTTTTAACTCTATATATAATGCCCACCATAAGATGTATAGGAAAAAAAGTTTCTGGGCAGCCAACCACTATAATAAAAGTTTAATTATTAATAAAAAAAAAAAACTGTTAAAACTAAAGATTAAATATTAAAACTTTAGTGCTTTATTTATTTATTTATTTTGAACTGATAGTTGTTAACGCTTATATTTCAAAATGCACATAGATAGCCAACCTTGCAAGGCAAGCACATATAAAGAAGGAAAAGGAAAAAGAATCAATACGAGGAGAAAATTTTAGATAGATTGAGTTTAATACATCATCTATAAATTAAATCAATAGAAATATAATACGTCAATTAATGATATCAAATCACTTATAAATTATAATATCATCAGTTGATGTGGTTTATTTTTATTGGATTAATTTATTTGTGATTAGACGTCATTAATTGATATGTTATGTTTTTATTGATTTAGTTTATTAATAACGTGACAAATTCAGTTTACTTAAAAATTTATCCAGTGTGAGTTTTTCTGTTTTGACTTAAATAAGAAAAGGAAAATAAAAAAAGATATATGTATCTAGTTTAGCTAAAATTAACTTAATTATGGTTCTAATTAACAAAATTTTGTACAAATAATTGTCGTTAGAGACAAACTATGAAGGCCTGAACTGCTTAATTATTATAGGATTTTGGCAGTGGTTGATCAACTAATAATCTATACAAGCATTTGAATCCTCACATATATATTAGTGTAATTTCCACCCATAAAATATAAAATAAATAATGGAAATTTTTATACAAAATCTAAATCTAAAATTGTTGAGATAATTATAATTTGAAAAAGAAATCTTAAATGGTCCAAGGATTTAGATTTGGCCAAATCTTTTGATTGAATCATTAAAATTGAGTGAATATAAATTTGATTCAAATCCCGAGTAAAATCTACTAGTTCAAAATTTTAATATTTTGAATTCTTTTTTTTAACCTAAAATTTCTTTTTTTTTTTTTTGACGGTGTTAACATTAGTATTAATATTATTTACACAGAAATTAAGAAAATTACAACTTCACGCTGAAATTCTCTAATTCTTTTATAATATTTTTTTTAGATTTGATTCCTATATAATCTTATTTCCAACTTTTTTCTTGTTATTTTTATGTATAATAAATTATGTCCTTTGAATGATTGTCCATGTAAAAAGGAACATGATAAGATGTGGAAATTTAAATATTAATTTTTTTCTTTTGTAAAGACAATTGAATTAATAATGTAATGTGAAAAAAAAAAAGGAAAAAAGTAAAGCAAATGCCTTGTTATTTTCCCTGTTATCTGATGAAGCAAACAGTGCTAGTCACATACCAGTGGTTCACTGCATTACTAATATTTAATTATATACCTATATCTGTAGTCGGTTCAAAAAAAGTAAAAAATTGTGATATCTGAACCCTTAAAAAATTGTGACACTTTGAAATTTTGAGTACAAAAGAGTATGCTAATGCATTTAATTACACATCACAGCTTCATACAATTAATCATAATTTGTGTGTAATATCAAGTTCAAACAGTAATTAACTAAAAAATATGTGCAACATCAAATTAAAAAATAAAAATAAATTTACATATAACATAGAAGAAATAAGTTGTATATAATAAGTGTATTGTTATATAGCTTTGAATTATTATATTTTTTAGATTTATTTTTAACGCTAAATTTCTCCTTAAATAATTATTTAAATAAGAAATTTCAAATTCGTTACACCCCTCATATAAGAAATTTATAGACTTTAAATAATAAATTTAAAATATAATATTTAAATATCTATGATTTTAAATATCTACTAGTGCATTGATTTTATTCAATTTCTTAACAGAATAAATGAATGTTAACATTTAATTCGTACATATTATATTTTATTATTATTATTATTATTATATAATAAAAAATGATGAAATTTTTTTTATTAATGTATTAAAAAATAAAAATAAATTTATTATCATTGGCAGTTGCTCCTAACACACATATTATCTAAATCCTGCGTCGGATTTACATCACCTGGGATAGCGTTTTTATATCTGTGAGCTAGTGGAGGGCCAGAGTATGCTTTAACAACTCATATTTCAATTCAGTAATAACAAACTATTCTTGATATGATCTGTTATTCTAGTGTTTGATCATTGATGACTTTACAGCTATACGAAGCTTTTTTTTTTTTTCTTTTTACTCATCAAATTTCGAGCTTGAAATCTCACTACAGACAATTTCAGTAACTCCAAGCTAAAAATCATTAATTGTAAGTTCTTTCTACACCACGAAATGTGCACTCTTGTCCACTTTTCAATTAAATACAAGTATTAAGATTCTCTACCACAACAATTCACCTCTCTTATTCAATTTTTGGAACCCTTCCATCATCTCTCACCCAAAACTTTCTTTTTCCTCCCTTGATTGATTGAAATGCCAACTTGTACATGTGTATCTTCGCCCCATGCATTGAATGAGTTCCTTAATCAGCAAATGATGAAAGTATTTGTAAACTCTTGCTAATTCAAGAATTGTTCCTGAACCTTTTTCAATTAATTTTTTTTTTTATATAAACGTAGTAAAAAAATTAATTTTTTTTTTTTAAATCTTTCCTCATTTCACCCCTTTCTACTCTATATATTCTCTCTATATTCACTAACTTGAGTATCAAAAACTTTCTATTTAATCTACTATAGAGAGCTCCTAATCTACTTATTTCTGTTTATAGATAGTATGCTGGGCATTTTCATCAACAATACAGAATACCTTAGACTCATAAAAAATATTTATAACTTACTTATTCGCAGCTTAATTATCCCTTCGTCCATGTCCTCTAGAGATAAACTCATTATATCTTCTTTAGTGAAAAAAAATACTATAATGAAATCTCAAACTAATCTCACATACGAAATAAATTTCCATGATTTTAACTTATGAGTTCTGATGGAAAAGTCGAGGAAATTTCCGTTGCATTTATTGGATGTTGATATGCATATACATCATGCAACCTACATGGTAAATATATATATTTCTCCTAAATTAATTGTTGCGATAAACACCAAGCCTTGTATTAGATATTAACGATTTATTAATTAATGTATAGTTATATACATGTAATTTGCATTTAAAGTCTAATTAGCAGCCTGACGATTTTCTCTTTTTTTTTTGAGTTTTTTTTTTCTTCTTATAATTTATAAAATTTACACACACACGTAATACAACAACGAATTGACAAGAATACATCTCACCAAATAAAAAATTTAAATTTGAAACTAATCATGTGATGAACTACGAAATAATAAACGGATAATGGGATTCATTATTGGATTAATAGTTTAATAATCAAATATTTATTTATTTTAATAATAGTGGGAAAAATTAAAAATTAAGATCCTAACAATTAAGAGAAATGGGATTAAGCTGAGACTGGTTTGCAGCACCAGTTATAACAGTGGAGACATCGGGATTAGCAGCACACCAAGCAATAGCAAGCTGTGCTAACGTAACATTTAGTTCCTTGGCAATAGGCTTCAGTCCATCTGCCTTATTCAGCAACTCGTCAACTAGTGACCTGTTCGCAATATACTATACAAATTGTGTATATATGGTCAGCATTTATCATATTTTATTAGAAGTTTAGTTTCTAAAATATATACATGTGCGTAAATAACAAAGTAATTAAAAGTAAATATAAAAAATTTATTTATTTATTTATTGACATTAGATATAATTTTATTTTTTATTATACTCTAAATAGTGGTGATAAGTGTAATATTTTTTTCCTTTTAAATTTATAAATATTTGAAATTTATTGATAAATATTTAAATCGATATGAATAAGTCGAATATAATTAAATACTCTAAATAACTGGACTCATTTTCATTTATATTCATATATAAATCTAATAAACAATATTTTTATTATTCATATCCTTCTTCACTCCATTAACAATTCACCTCTTACCATTCAAAAATTTAATTAATAATATTTGTATCCACTAACACTAACCATTATTAATATGAATACATTTATAAAAAATTTATTTATTCAGATATTGAAGTTGATTTAATTTAAAATTTAGTTATTATAATTTTTAGTGCATAAACGAATATGCATATTAAAGTAAAAAATAAAAAAATGAAAATTATTGTTGAAAATGAAAATGGAGTAAATCCTAGCCAATTAATTTAAAAAGCTAGCTAGTTTGGTAGTTTACTCTTGGCCGTTCATGAATAAGTCGCTATGATTGTCTACCAAAAAAAAAAAAAAAAGGGTATTTTGTTCATGACTTACTGAACGATATCTGAGAAAAATGTCACAATTTCTTAGGCAATGTTAACCTGTTCATCAGCCGGTAACAACTCCGCTATAATGCTTGTTTTAACTGTAAAATGGTACTATGGCTTAAAGACGCAATTAGAGTAATTACCTTGTATTTTTCCAATGCGAATCGGGTTCCAGGAGGAATACTACTGGTGCCGTACTTGCCAGTCAGGACTCCACATGCAAGTGGGCTGAAAGTGCTCAAACCAAGTCCGTACTTTTTGTACAGATGGGAGGAAATTCAACTCCACCTGCGTTCACATAAATTACTATTATTATTATTATTTTTCAGAGTTAGAATCCAATGAACCACATGAATCCTCTATAAGGTACCATGAATACAGTGAACCGCATAAATTATAACAAGTTGCTATCATCATACTGTCTAATTTATAAGTTATGACGAATCCAATACAACACAAAATTTTTAACTCTCTTTTTATACATCAAATTAATTATTAATTAATATTTTAAAATTTTATTATGAATATTTTATTATCTTATTAAGTGTAAAGACATCAATATATTTTTACACACATACAATTTTTTTATTAGACTTGATGTATACATTGAATATGATTAAAATTTTCCCTAAATTATAAGGTATGATCAATCAATCTATAAAGTAGTAAAATATTAATCACATGAAGTATCAAATGTCTCAACATGCCAATTTATACATTGTGAAATTTAAATATGAGATTTTTCAGTTGCAAAGTCTCAATTTTAATTGATTGAATTAAGCCATCACTAGTAAAGTTCAATTAATTCAATAGTTTGTTATTAATTTTTTTTTTATTTTAGAAATATACTTTAGTTAATGTGAAAATAATATGTAAAAAAATAATTTTTCATATCTTCTCACTTGAAAAAAAAAATTATATTGGATGTACATTTTTCGTTATATGCGTAATTAATATATGAATGTTATTTAAAAAAAATTGCAAATTAAAAAAAAATTCACTTATTATTTTTTAATAAAAAGATATTAATTAATATACATATTTATACTATATGTTATTATCAGATTAGCTTATATATATATATGCATAAGCAAGATTCTCTTGGAAACATGATAGACATAATTATAATAATTTAAAAATATATATACGAAATTAATTGATATGTAAATCCATAGTTGTTAAACTCAGAAATTAAATCAATCACCGGTCGAGTTCATATATTAAATTCTTATAATAAAAACTCAGACTAAATCCTGTGAACTGGACTGATAGATTTACAAATGAATGGGTGATTGATCTAGGATAGCTCACCTTGTGCGTAGAGAGCAACTTATACTCAGGCTGCTCAACAATCGGACCAACCAAGTCCAGCCTCTCTGCAATGCCCCATGCCTCTGTAATTTGCTGCGCCGACCACTCGCTAGTGCCCCAGTAAAATGCCCATCCTTTATCTATCACATAATTCATTGCCCTAACTGTCTCTTCGATAGGTGTTAACGAGTCAGGCCTGAGTTAAATTAAAATTTTATAAAATACTTAATATCTATATATCAATTATCAATTTGAATGATATTACGTGCATGTCACAATCTTATAAATATTATTTACGAATTATTTAGCTCTTATTTTTTAGTACAAAAATGTGTGAATATAACAATTATTAGGATCATATTTTTTCTTATTTACGAATCTTTTAACATGAATCGTTTTCATTTAATATTAGCATTCATAGCCCACACTACTTTATTGCTAAAAACCAACATATATAATTTATTGTATTTTATGATTATGCTACCAAATGATATATATATATATATATTACACTATTCAAACACGCTTTAGTTTTTAAAAGGTGACAGGACACACCTCAGTATTTTGGTATCAACTCAACTGTCGGCAAACTGATAAACTAACTGCAAACGTTAAGTACCAATTTTATGATTATTTACTACCTGTGACAGTCAATAACATCAACATAATCCATATCAAGTCTATTGAGAGAAGCTTTGGTGCCCTCTACAACGTGCTTCCTCGACAGCCCCCTATCATTAGGGCCAGAGCCACCCCAAAAGATTTTGGTGGACACGACAATATCGGATCGCTTCCACCCGAGCTGGCGGAGAGCTTGGCCCATCACCTCCTCTCCTCTTCCGCCGGCATAACCTTCAGCATTGTCAAATAAGTTAATCCCATGTTCCCTGCAACACTGCAACAGGGACTCGGCCTCCTTCACGTCCACCTGGTTCCCAAAGCTGACCCAGGCTCCATAGGACCGTTGGCTCACCCTAAGCCCTGACCGACCCAAGTTCTTGTACTCCTTTTTTTTTTACTTTTTAATTTTGTGTATTGAAATGAATGGAGAAATAACAGAGAGTGGTTTCCTTTTATAGAAGCGAGCATTGACGGAGGGGTACCAGAGGCCATAACCTGAAATTATTTTTTAGTATAATTTTATAAAAAATGGTCATTATATATATATATATATATATATATATATATATATATATTAAGTGAAAATTTCCCATAAGTTATATATACAACTTTAAGATGAGTCCTGATATAAAAATTTTGGTTCCCTTGAAAAAATTTTCAGACTCCCTGGATGAAGTTTGTCTTTACAAGAAAATGATAACACTACACACATTTTTGGTGCACACTCCATAAATATCATGGAAGTTTGTCTATACAAGAGATAGCCGATAGGTAGGTAATGCTGAGGAAATTATTGAACACGACAACACCCCCTATCCACGTGAAAATAATGCAACTAATAGTCAATTCACAGAAAAATAAATCCCATAAAAATATGAATTAAAAAAAGAGTAATCTATACTTAATAATTTTTCAATAATAGCTCCAGAAACAAAGGTCGCTAAAAATCTATACTTAAGAGGTAGCACGCGCAATTAATAAAATGACTTTACTTACAGTTTTAATTAGAATTCGATTCTTATATTCCATACTCATGACATAATTTTCGAATACAAAAAATAAGCGTGAAAATATATTTTTGAAAAAGAAAATACAATTTCATAAAAGATTAAACTAATTCAAAAATATATACACTAAACAATAAACTTATATTAAATTCTCTTCTTTGATAGAACATTTTTGTAGAAATGTTGAGATTTTATATAGTTATGAGAGTGCCAACCTCAAAAGTTAACTACTGAGATAGGAAAATTTAATTATATATAAACTCATTTAACATTTTATATTTTATCAATGTGAAATCTACTCCCACATTAAAATTTTCATTTAATTCTATTTTCATTCTTAACACTTGACAATCTTACTTTGATTTTTTTATTCTTTTTTCTTAATCTATAATCCTAAATAAAACGATCTTTACCTCGAGGATTTTATTTTTTTTGTCTCTCATCAAGTACGAGTTGTGGAATCTTGTTGTCATGGATGTTTGGATCAAGATCAAGGCTATTGAGGGAGCCTTGGTGGAGTCTAGCTATATCTAGCCTTCCTCCCTCAATCATCTTTTCGTTTCTGTATGCAGATGAATGAAAGGGGAGGGGAAGAGTCTACTGGGGTTGGTAATGGAGCTTTCTACAATGAATTTAATTTCCATCTATTTTCCTCACTTCCAGCTTCCAAAGGAACTAATTTGTTGGTTTTGTTAGTTCCTTACTTTGTTTAGCCCGTTTCTAGTTCATTACGGAGGGCAAACTCAAGATCTAAACGGTGCAAGTCTTTTATGATTGGTCCAGATGTAGATCCCCCATTCTTGAAGTTGACCCAAGGCCCCCTTCAGCCACTAATGGCAATGGTGAAGATGAAGGATGTCTCTGAAAGAGTGAAGGTCAAGCGGCTCTTCTGTAAATTCTTATTGGGCTGGAAGCCCATTTATGTAAACCCTCCAAAGGGTAGTTTGAATCGGGACTTTACAATGAAGCAGGCTTGTTTTATTTCACTTGGGTCAGTCATAGTTGTTTTAATATCAAATTATCTTCATTGGGCAAAAAAAAAAATACATTTTCTAAAAATATTTTAACATATACAAATAATTATTATTGTTTTTATAAAAAATAAAATATTGAATATCAATTTGAAGAAAATATATGAATCAAGTTTATTATATACAAGTCAACTAAAAATAATATAAGATTATATATATATATATATATGTGCGTTGCCACAATTTACCCTTTCTTTATAATATAAAAATTTTCTTCTTTAGTCAATAAATTTTAATATAAAGGCGAAACCATCTAAAATATAGGTGTCTGATACTCAAAAATCACTAGAAGATTCCCTCCAAAAAAAAAAATCCTCACTAAGAGTTAAGGTTTCAAATCTCTCACCCATAGTAAAATCCATTTCTCCAACAGTCAACACAAAAAATCTGGGAATACATGTACTCAATTCTTTTTGATTTGAACTTGGAACTTCACATACCATTAAAATAAAAATTTATCCATGCAAAATTTTCATTCTTAATATACTACTAATTCTTTTTTATTATTACAAAGTCCAGAGTTTTTATTTTCCTTTCAGAAATTTATCAAACATACATTTACAAGCAAGAAGAAGAAGATACTAGTATTAGATTAGTATGCATACCAGAAAATATGACACAGAAGGAGATGCAAAATAAGATAAGAGAAGAGAAGCATTTACAGGGATCAGCTGCAAATAAGAACCGAAGCCTGAATGTATTCAAACTCACACGAGCATATGTAACCTATATATAAATGTAAAGCAAAAGAAAGCATTCACGTAGAAGAATATTGATATCTCTAATCTCTAATACACCAAATTCATCATGACTACCAATTCAACATTCTGAACTCCATCCATGGATAGCCAACAATCCACCAACAATTGTAAAAATAAAATAAAAATAAAAAAGAGAGATCAACCACCCACACATGAAATGCTTGTGGTGGATTCTGAAAGCTCCAAGAAAATGAGACTAAATGTAAAAATACATCAGGCACACTTGACTGATAACAAGATTAAGGTTTGAGCTTTGCTTTTCCAACACATCCAAACAATGAATCTGCTGACAATAACACGCAGAAACCATGGAAGTGATAACATCCAGCGATTTACCTATATGAATCTGGGCGTTTTGGCTTGGTTTGAACAACAGCCTCGATCTTCTCCATCACAGTAGGAGTCAACAAGGGGATGACATCAACAGCTTTCATGTTCTCTTGCACCTGCACAGTGGAAAACAGCATTCACCCATTGCACATGGAGGTTTCTATATGAATATGAAACGGAAATCTCACTATGAATATAGAACACATCTAATGGACAAATTTGCACCCTAAGTGCATCCAAAATTCCATCTGCTAGTGCTATGTAATAAAAATAACAAAAGAAATTTTCATGACCCCAACAATCATGAAGATATTTTTGAAAAAGAAAAGAATGAAGATATATTTGGAAAAGAAAAGAATCTATCTTCTCCAATTTGCTGATGCAAAATGGATAGGCGAAACCACAATATAAAATGCAGCTGTGCCACAAGGAATAAAGATTTAATTTTTCACACGGCCAGCAACTACAACAGCAATTATCATTCAATTAAGCAACTGCTAACACTCGGCCAAAAATCCCTTTTTGTACAAAATTATTGTAAAAAACTGTATTTTTTATGGTGGATTTTATTCTTATTTTATTGTAATTAATTACCTATTTATTAGCTTTTCTAATATAGACACATAATTAGAGTTAGCTAATGGCCTATAAAAATGTTTAATTGTTTGCTTTTCTCTCTTATCATTCATAAATAGACAACTAAATTTTGGTCTCAAATTATGCGATCAGATGGCTCCTTGAAACCTAAATATTCACGCTACGATCGATAGTATAGCCTATATATCCACCACCCCTTGATTGATGGCTCTTTAAAGCTTATATATTAGACCTTTGATAAAATCAAGGTTGACAATGCCAAACGCTTATATCCAGTTGATTTTAGGTTACTTTTATTGTTTGATTCAAACCACCCATTCCTGTTGCTCTAGAACCTAAAACCTATTTACACGAACCTTAATTAAATAATCTAATTATTAATTTCCAGGTGTTAACAGCAACAAACCATTTCAATCAATGGGTGCAAATTCCTGAAGTTTCATGGCCTATGGTCAGAGACAAGGCTTGCGATTTGGAAGGTACCCTTAAGTATGGGAAAGCTTTTCTATTGAAAGTAGCATTTCAGCTTTTCTATAGTTCAATGTGTGATGTAGGTAAGTGATATTTTCAATTTATGTTCATAATAAATCTCCAAACTTAAATTATTCTATTCAATACCAATTCAGAAAGAACATCAATTTTCAATAATAGGGTTCAAAAAAAGTAAAGCATCACTCATACATTTTGATTTGGATATTTTTTAAATAAAAAAAATTATTTGCAAGATCCACTGTACTAAATGTACTTTAGGTTTTACGTAATGCATAGAAACTTCTGTCTAGCTATCTAACATATGAAGAACCTCATTGTTCTCCCTTTAATGTTCAGAAAAATATGAAATTGCACAATGCAACAGGCAGCACCTGATGTGATTAACAACAAGAATGCAATGCACACACATCCACACAAATGCCAAATTAACCTAGCTAGGAGGTCTCCTGACTTGATGGCTTGAAATGGACTAACAAGAGACGTATACTCAAATTACAAATTTTATAAATATATAAATTCTAGATAATGCACAGGTTGCAACAAGAGTAGCTTTGCAAACAAAAGATGTGATATTCTGTTAAAATTGACCTGAGACTCCTTCGTAGCACCGGTAATAACTGATGAGACATTTGGATTAGCAGCACACCACGCAATTGCAAGTTGAGACAAAGGGACACCCAGTTCATCAGCAATTGGCTTTAGTCCATTAACCTTTTTCAGAACATCATCAACCAATGACCGGCTAGCAAGATTCTACAAAGCATAATATATTGTTAGCATTGGTGTCGTATGCAAAAACAAAATTAAGGGATAAAAACAAAACAAAATAATTAGCAGAATTTCACAAATTAAACACCAAAATGTTGACTAAGATTTGAATGAAGAATTATTTAGTCTATGCTGGACAAGTAGACACTAACATCATTACTAATACAGATAACCTTTGAAAGCTAAAGATATTATTTTGACACCTGTATCCAACCAAACTCAAAGGTGTTCAATGCTTTCTGTGCATGAAAAACATTAGTTGCATCATGAAGATGTGCAGAACAAATATTACAGTATTAAGCACTCAGTAGCAAAATCCATAAGAGAAGGAAAAATGACCATGGATCTCCATCAATAATGGCGAGTTAACAGGCATACATGCTTTGGATAAGGAAATTGGTTTGAATACACATGTTAATATAGTATTATTTGAAGTTCAGACCCTCTTCCAAACAAAAAGGAACAATTTGGTGAAAAGTGAAGTCAATAATCAATAAAGGAGAAATATACGGCGAGAAACTGCTGGAACTAGATATGCTAGTTAAAACAAGTCAGTAACACTTGTCGAAAAGACCTTTAAAAATATGAAAATTCAGCCATCAACAACATAAATCCAAGACTTACTTTGTAATTTTCCAATGCAAACCGGCTATCTGGGGGTATAGCCCCCTTGCTGTACTTTCCAGTAAGCACCCCAGATGCAAGTGGACTCCATGTGGTGAGACCCAGGCCATAGTTGGTGTACAGAGGGACGTATTCTGACTCAACCTGCATCCATACAGGATATGAGCATTTTGTAAACAAACAAAATTTACAAATCTACTGTACATGTGTGTATGAGGATTCTTAAATTAGCACATGCAGCAAATGACAAGAATTTCCACTTATGAGGAAAATCATGAAACAAATTAAAGAGAGAATATTTTAAGATTTACAAACCATGCCCTATTTGATCTGTAAATAAAGATTAACTGTCAATAACAGCCTGCTTCACAATAAGATAAAATACAGCAATTTCTTTCTATAAAGAATCATAACAACAGGAAGAAAAGTTTTTTATCCCTAGTGCAGCTAAAGTGAAAAGTTACTAATAACGAGTGAAGATGAATTTGTGAACCGAAAAACCAGTAAAACCATTTCCTTCAGACAAAAAATTATAATATGTGATGAACTGTACAATAGACATTTTCAGTACCAACAACAAAAACGAAATGCTTCAGATTTGAAGAACAGAAAAAACCCCCCACCTTGTGCCTAGACAGTAGATTATACTCTGGTTGCTCCACAATTGGTCCCACTAAGTCCAGTCTTTCTGCAATGCCCCATGCTTCAGTGATCTGCTGGGATGACCACTCACTAGTCCCCCAATAAAATGCCCACCCCTTATCAATCACATAATTCATTGCTCTTACTGTTTCTTCAATCGGTGTTGATGAGTCAGGCCTGTGTGACAGCAGATGACATTCACATGAATCAGACCTCATCAACTCAGAAAAGAAAAAAATAATTACTCACCTAACAATAATATTAATCAATAACCTAAAAATTAAATAAATAAAAGGAAAAGCCTCAGGCAACACATGAAGAACAAAACATCAGAGTTTAAAAAAAAAAAAAAAAAAAAAAGGGCTGTGTGATAGTAGTGGCACAAAATCAAGCCCCAGCGGTAAAACCTTGCAGGCAAGAATGCCTCAACCATGATAATCGAATTAACCAATTAAGCAACAAGAACTACAACAATTGCTATTAAGTTCTGCCAGTCCATTATTAACAAAATCTACATTGCATCTCTTCTGAAATAACCACAATCAAACATACTATATATCTGCAGTTAAGAAACCCATCAGAAAAGCATTAAAGAACATAAAAATGTCATGTAAACAGAATTAACATGATAAAACAAATATTAAGATATCATTTGATAGGTTATAATGATATGTAATATAATATAATCAAATATATTTTTAAAATATATTTTATAAACTATAATGTAAGTAATCAAATGTATTTATAATATAAATTTACATCATAAATATATTTGATTATATTATATTATGTATCATTACGATTTAAAAAATATATTTAAGTGTAAATTTTATATTAAAAATATATTTAATTACGATATATTTACCATCTTAAAATAAAAAGAAACAATCTCTAGTGGTCGGTCACATCAAATCATATCCGTATGTATAGTACCAGTATATTCCCAAAAAAAAAAAACAGCCTTGTAATCAACAAATTACTCCTAGTTAGGATTAACAAAAAAAAAAAAAAAAAAATCCAAAAAAGACCCATCACCGCATAAACAGAAATCAATAGCAAAGAACACATAATCGAAACGAATTTCTCCATATTAAGGCTTCTCCCTAGTTAAATCCAAAAAATCGCCAGCCCATTTTCATAATAACACAAATCATTCGCGATTGCCACCAAAACCAAGAAATCAAGATTCGATAGACGCATGAAACTCAATAATATCAATTTAACCCTCCAAAGAGCAAAATCAAAATTACATAATCGTAAGAAGAAAATCAAATAGAAGGATAAAAAAAAAAAAAACTCACCGGTGGCAATAAATCACATCAACATAATCCATATCCAGCCGCTTAAGCGAAGCTTTGGTGCCCTCCACAATATGTTTCCTGGACAACCCCTTATCATTAGGACCAGAACCTCCCCAAAAGATCTTGGTAGACACAACAATATCAGAGCGTTTCCATCCGAGTTCACGGATCGCTTGACCCATGATCTCTTCGGCCCTTCCGTTGGCATAAACCTCAGCGTTGTCAAAGAAGTTAACCCCATGGTCCCTGCAGCACTGCAAAAGGGACTTAGCCTCCTTGACATCGAGCTGGTTACCGAAACTGACCCAAGCTCCATAGGAGAGCTGGCTCACCTTGAGCCCTGACCGACCCAAGTTCTTGTACTGCATTTTTGTGTAGATATTGAAATTTGAAACTTAAGAGCGGAAATGTGCGTAAATTGTAAAATTAAGAAATGAAACAGAGAAAAGAGGATTTTAAAGTGGTACACTTGTGCAAGAAGGGCCTGCTGGTTGTGTGTGGTTGTTCCTCTGTGTGTGTGTATGTCTGGATTATTAGGTGGAATATGATCCCTCTGATCTTGATTTGTTTAAAATATTAGTTTTTGTTGAGATAATAAATAATTAAATATTTTTTTAAATATAATATCACAACAATTTAATTTTTTTTAATTGACTCACATAACAATTTTTTTATATATTATATTATATTAATTTTATTTTTTTATTTTACTATAATTATTTATTATTGAAAATAAAGTAGTTTTAAAAATATTAAAAATCAATTTTTCATTCCTTTTATTTATAATCAAATTGATAGGGGAAAAAAATTATTCTAAACAATATACAAGTTCATAATATTAATTACATATATAATCTTATATTAAGATATATTTTTCTAATAATCATGGATATTTCTTTTATAAATTTATGATTCTCTTTCTTATACTTAATTTATACATATAAAATTTATATTTTTATTTAAATTAAATATTAAGCCTTTTTGCCAAAATAATTAAATATTAATTTTTTTTTTTTGATAGAGAATTAAATAATATAGGACTTTTCATTAAAAATCATATAAAAAATAATTTATTATTAAGGAAAGAAGATAAATGATTTTAGGAGTAGGGCAACCCCAGAGAGGCTCTGTGGGGTGGATCCACAGATGGTTGCTTGAAGCTCCACGTCTGTGCCAGAGAATCAATCGCATGGGAACAAAACCAACATATGCTTTTTTTTTTTTTTTTAAATAATAAAAATTCGGCGCTTTGTTTTATTTTTCTAATTATGAATTTTGACTATATAATGAGTACACGTGAATTTTCTCATATTTTATTTAAATAATATAAAATTTTAAATACCATATGTTAATTTTTTATGTATTAATATAGGGAATTTTTCATTTATAATGCAGTTCAAAATATAGATCATTTTAACTTCTAGACGAAAGATATATGAATTTTATTATTATTATTATTTTTTAACAAATGATATATTTTATTTTGAGAAGGTAAATTTTAATTCATATACTCACAGTCATAAATTTGATTAATATTTTATTTAAATTAACATGAAATTTGAATAGCTAAATTTGTGAAAAATTAATTCACGTAATTTATTAACTCGATTTGAAGTTAATCCTTGTGTTTTAATGTGAAAATAAAACATGTTTTATTATAAGAATATATTAATAAAATTTTTATCGTTTAATTAGAATTTTGCCATTGGTAATTTCACTTTTAAAATTGCAATAATAAATATTTGTTTCAAAAAGTAGCCAACCGCCTAAGCCAATGAAGTCCTACTCAATGATGTTGGTTAGCTTATTAAATTAATTAAAATATAATTAAATTGAGTTATAATTTGTCCATTCATTATTGTGTCATCATGTTTTGCTACCAAACATTCTTAACAATTTTAAAGAAAAATTAATCCATAATTACATTGCTGTATTTAAGTCCAATAAAGTGGATTTTGCGGTGAATGTGACCCTAAATTAAATTACTTTTCATTTGGCTAAAAGTGCTATTTGACCTTAAAAAAAGGGGAAAAAAATAACATAATGAAGCCAAGTCACATATTCCACGTCCGCTATTTTAACAAACACAAAAGGAAAAAATCATAAATATTAAATCTAAACTGCACTGATAAGTGATAAGTTGACTCGGTGATTCGAATATCGAATCAATCTAATATATTATTAAAATGAATTTATAATTGATTCATAAAAGATAATATGATATGAAAAGTTGATGTGATGATCCAGTGTGACCCAGCCAATGACACTGTGACATCATAATTTCAATTTTTTTTTACTATAATTTGATTTTATTTAGATAAATTATTATGATATGCATTTTTATTTTCATTTTTTAAGATTTTTTTAATTATTTTGTATTTTTATTTTATAAAATAAAAGTTAAAAAATTTTCATTTTACTTTAATCCTTAATATTAAATTAATTTTAATAAGTAAAATTTAATAATTTAATTATATTTAATTCTTAAATTGATATATAATGAAATATTTGAACTTATTTACACAATTTGATGAAAATGTAAGTATTAAAATTATTAAATCTCAATTTCTCTTTTTTTTAGTCCATAATATGATTCATGGATATAAAAGTTTAAAAATATATGAAATATTTAATAGATTTATTTATGTATTTTTTTTATGTTTGTAAATTAAAATATATTGTTTGTTAATTTTTATTTTTGAGTGAAAATTTAAATACTCATAAATTTTTAATATTTTATATTTATTTTATTATATAAAATTATAAAATATATATTTAATTAATTATGTTGATCTATTGGTTCAACCATTGACTCATTAACTCAGTTTATAAACTCCGCTGATGTCCGATCCAGATTTAATAATTATTAAAAATGAATAAATAAACTAACTATTATAAATAAATTATTACATGATATTACTTAAATAATATTTTAAAGAGGTTATAGTACATAATTATTCAATAATTTTATATATATTAAAACACTAAATATTTTTAAATATAAAAAAAAATAAAGTTAATCTAATAATAATGAGTTTCAAGCCAACATTTTCTATATTTTTTATTTTATAATATTTATTGTCGTCTTTGATTTACTATTATGATAAGTTGAATTATAATAAAAGTAATACTTTGCAGCCCTAATTTCTGGGCAAAATATAAATATTTTCCATCCTATGTCGTAGCCATATATCATGAATTTCTATTTAACAATTATCCTGTCAAGTTATGCAATAAAGTCATTTTCAATGGACCTATGCATCACTGTTAAATATTTATTTTATTATAATTAAGTTGATTAGACGGATGAGTTTTTTATTATAATAATTTTTGGAAGAATAAAAATTCAAATTTAAAAGAAAAAATGATTAGAATTTTTGTAGTTAACAAACACTATCACTAGACTTAATGGTGGACCAAACTTCGACTATAGTTTATGAAGACAATTACATGTCAAACATTACGTCTAAGATCTTTGAAAAGTTTAACCTTTTTCACACTCAAATCAAACAATGAACAAATCTCATCGCCACTAACCTTAATATATAGACTATAGAGTATAATTATTACATTGTCCTATTGGCTAAAATTAGGGATGGATTCTGCACTTCTACTTGTCCCCACGTGTTTTGACGCTGTCCCGATTATAGTTCTAGAAAAATACAAATTTCAATCATAGTCCATCTATTAAGATAATTTTAAATGTGTCGATTATGTCTAATTTAAGAAGTAATTTTTTATCATAAATGTGATGTGTTTAAAAATAATTATGATATATTATTTTTTATAGTATTATATATTTAAATTATATTGATTTGCTTCAAATTTTTTAACACAATTTATATTATTTAATATTATCCTATTTATTAATAGAAAGAAAAAAAATGTATTAGTAGATAAAAATATTTTTATTTTTTTATATTTTTAAATTAAATATTTATTATTAAATAAAAAAATCTTATTACAGTAGGATTTACATATTATTATTATTATTATTATTATTATATAAGAAAATTTCATTATAATAGAATTTAGATTTATTTTATAATTTCTTAAAACAAACATTCCATCAAATTTTTACATTATTTATCAAATTTTAAAAGTTTGTAGAATTTTTCATCTATATATATATATATATATATATAAAATAATGATATGAAAATATAATTTATTTATAAAATATTTATTGAAGATATATAAATTTCAATAATCTTTATAAATTAAACCCTTCAAGGAGCCATTTATTAAAAGAAAAATGAAACTTAAGGGAACACGTGGAGGAGGTTGGGCTCCAGACTCAGGAGCTGATAAGTTGTCATTACTATGATTTGGGTTGGTAGATAAAATGGATTGAATCGAACCAGCCCATGTGAAATGGTCTATTAAAGCCCAAGAAATCCAATAACAACTTGTTAAATGAGTTGAGCTAACACGAGTTAAACTCAATTGTGAGATCGAATTGGCCTCGATTTTAACATTAAACTCGAATTACGAGTTGTAATTTCCGTCCGTATCGTTTTGTATAATTCTTGATAAACATATTTTTTAGAAGGTAAATTTATTAAAAAATTATTTATTAACAAATAAATTTATCAAAAAATAATTATATGTTTAGTTTATATATAATTTATTAGATTGTAGATTTTTTTATTTAATTTAATAATAAAAAAAATAATATATTTTTATTTATTTAATTTTATTTAACGAGAAAATAGATTTGTCAATTTATATATATTTCAATTAAATAAATATAATTTTTTTAATTTTTTCTAAAAAAGTGTATTTCTTTTAAATTTTAAAAATTGACGTCTTGTTTTTCATAATTTTATTTTTTTTAATAATTACGACCAAACAAGCCATTTGTTTAGTAGTAATTTCCTTAGATCAGGAGACCATTGGGCCGGTTTCTATTTAAACTCGAAGTCAGGTTTAGGTTCGAACATTTGGATCAATTAGCGTATTTTAAATTAATCCTATGTGTGTAATCAGTACTGGTTTGCTTTTTTAATACAGTACTTCTTTTCTTTTGGCTTAAAAAAAAAAAAAAACCCTCAAATTAGGAGTTGAGCCGAAATTTCAAAATGGCTAGTAAATTTTAATTGAATATATTTTTTCTATTATTATATAATAATTATTTATCATTTGAGCTCGGGCACAAATTTATTGGAGCATCAATTTAAGATGAATGCATAAAATTATTTAATTTTTTAATATTAAAAAGGTTGAATAAAATAAGAGTTTGAATACTTTGACTATTAAATTAAATCAAAGCTTGAATATAAAAATAAAATAAAAAATAAAAAAAGTTGATCGAGATGTAGTCGAATTTTGAGTTTTTTTTTTTTTTAATTATAATAAATTTAAATAAATTATGAGCATCTCAAAACCAAAACTCTCCATGTAATGAAATTATTTAATAGAGTGATTGCATCAAGTTAATCCAAGCTCGTTTTCTCTTTCTGGTTTTTCAAATTAGTGATTAAATGATGGTTAGATTTGTTTCGATTATAATTATTTCCTTTTCGACATTCATTGGCTTGATATAGCAAATCAACATGCTGACTTATTTTATTGAAGGAGATTACTTGTGTGTTCGCAAATTTATAGATAGAGAAGGCAGGGAAAAATAGAAAGGAAGATGTTGGATGACTGACCTTCCTTTCCTTGGTTAGAAGTTAGTATGATAGTCTGATAGGATGAGATGAGAGGGGTTTGTTAGTTTTGTTTGGTTTTCCCTTTAAATTTCTGATATATCTGAAACAAATTAAAAAGAATAATAAAAAACTTGGAAAGAAAGGACGAAGAGCCTGCAAAATTGCAACATAAAAAACCAAAGTTGCGACGTGATGAATACGACTAATTAGTGTATCTTTCATTTTTGATAATGAAGAGCTGTAAATAGCCATCAGCACCACAGGTTTGTCTACAGTATGATTCCAGACATGGATTGCAATGACATAACCGAACAACAAATAAACAAGCTTTAATTGCCGTATTTAAACTAGAACTAAAACTAAGAGAGGCTTTTTATATCAGGAATAGATTCTGAAATGTTTTCCATAGGAAAGTGATCACGATCTTAAGTTGATTTTGTGTAGAGGCGGATGCCGAATGCCAAACCCAGTATCGCAAGCGGAACTAGGAATTGCAGGAGCTTGATAATGAACTCAGAAGTCTTATCCTGATTGTAGTGAGGCTGCTTTGGAGGCTTGTATGTGGTCTTCTCGGGGACAGTTGAGGGATCAATCTCTCCAACGCAGTATTGATCCATCATTTCTCTAGCGCTCGAGCTATGACCCACGTCCTCAAAATCATCAGTTGCATCCTTCCCTGGAAAACACGCAACATAATGTCAAGTCCTTGAGTGTCAAGATAAACTCAATACTACGTATACTCTGCTTCAATGGGCTACCACTGACCTGTGGCAGACAACAAAACCTCATCACCACCAGGATGGTCATCCAAAAAGTTTGTCACATCATATACCTGTTGCAACAAATCAAAATAGCTCAGAGATGTAACATAGATTTTCTAACAAAGAAAGTTGCAAAACTAATGGGCCAACACAACTCAAAGTCAAAATATGTCTTCAAGATTAAATAGCTTCCTACAAAAGAAATCCATGTAAAAAGGAAAAAGCTTTCCCAAATGCTTAGACTGAAAGATACATAATCATGATATATGGATTACATTCATAATTAAAAATGGAAAGAGAAAAAAAGATGTCCTACCAAAATGATTAATATGTCCATCAAAAAAGGCTTTTTTATTCCCAATAATCCAAAAGCTTACAAAGATACTATTTATTCTAACTAAAGTTGTCTTAACAACTAACAATGAGCCTTAATATTCATGTATAGATGAAAAGCCCTTTTGATTAAACTTAGAATCAAGTAGGAAGCCAAATAGCCATCTTGGTTTTGCATGAGATGAGACAGAGATTAAGTTAACATGTGGAACTTTCTATGAGATCGAGATCAAGTGTACTTACTCATCACTGGAATAAATCTATATTAAGGTGGTTGCCCTGCTCCTCAACTTTTTTTCCTCTCTCTAAAAACAGTGATTGAATTTCCATCTTTCTATTCTGCCATAATTCTTATTAATCTCAACCATAATATCTGCTTAATACCAAGTTAGCCTAAAAGACAAAAAGCTCATCTGCAATTGCATAGGTACAAAGATATGCATCCTTACGATTCCACACAATGCATAAGTTGATGATAGGGCCCAGAACAAATAAAGAACTTCCCATACACAATTTTTTTTTGTACATATAGTTTTACAGTTTTGATTATGTAAACAGAATTCAAATTGAACTAAAGCTGTCAGATCTTGGGAGAGTTCATTTGTTGCAGCCATGTCACAGGGCATTAACAGAACGCCAAACTTGATCATGTTGATCAAGCCAAGAAAGCATACTGGATAATGAAAAAGGTCTCCAATTGAAAAAGACATTCCAAATCAAACTACATATAAATTACCATCAACGAAATAATCATCAATCAAAATTTTGAAGAATTACCAAATGGTCAATTTCATTTAAAAAAAAAAAAATCCCTGCTTTCCCATCTCCATCTCTAACCAGATAATGTATCAGAGAATAAAGCATTTACCTTTCAAATAATCACACAATATGCAGAGTAGCCCTGTATATATATATATATATATATATATATATATATATATATATATATATATATATATATTTGAGCTCATGCAATTCCTTTGCATGCTCTGATAATCAGCTTGAAAGCAATCAATTAATAACAAATTACATTACTCAACACTTCTGTTTTTTGAGGGTTTAAACAAACCAGATATGAAGATAGCTTAAAAATCAGAGAATAATATTATATCAAGAATAAGAGAGGGCCACAAAATCAGCAATAGAGATTGGAAATAGAAATCCCATAACCACCCACCAGCCATAAAGAAATCAATCAAGCAAAGATTCTATAATCCCATGTGGGTTATAAAGATCAAATCACAAAATTCAAATGTTCAGCAGAAAATATGCAAAATAATAATAAAAAGAATAAGAAGAAGATGACCTTGCCACCGATAACCAGCCAACAGTCTTTAGGATTGTCGTGCTGAGACACTTGAGCCAAAGTGAAAACTTTCTCTGCACCACCCATCTCTTTTCTTTCTTTCTTTCTTCTCTTCTTCTCAAAAGCGAGAGAGTTGAGTGCGGGTGAAAGGAGCTTTGTCAAAATGGATCTCCTTGGTATCTGAGAAAGAGCGAGCTTTGAGGGATACCCAAAGAGGAGGGTGTCCACCACACTGTGATTGAACAGAAAATAGAGTAATTTAATGAGATTGCGAGAGTGGTGAGGCCATTGAATTAGATTTGGTAGGCAGTTGGTGCGATGGATGCTGACTTTACTCTTTTGAGTGGGCTATTTAAAGATCTACTGCTCCTAATTTCTTTGTTGGTAAATGGTTAGTTTAGTTTCTTTCTTTCTTTGCTCTATTGTATTAATTTTTTTAATAAATTTATTTTTAATTAAAACTCAAATCTAAGGGTCCACCTTTTTTCAATTAAAATCCTTTATGTCTAATTTTGATACAAATTCATGTCATATAATTTTTAATATACAATAAATTTGTTATTTATTGGCAAAAATAAAAAAATAAATTTGTTAGTTGGTCGAATGATATAAAGTTAATTTTAAAATTAAAAAATTATATCTATATTAATATTAAATTTATCAAAATAAATAATATATAAATTTTCTCATCAAAATGTTTTGAAATTCATATCAGTCCGGTTAGTTCAACTAAAAAAAATTGAAAATCAGTTTACAAGCTAATCTGAATCACTTATAAATTTTAAAATTTCGTAACAAACATTTATAATATACTTCTTTCCTTCCATAATATTTATTATTTTAATGAAAATATTTCGTTTCAATTTATATATCGTTTTAAAATTTTAAAAAGATATTTATTATTTTTTTCAATTTTACCATTCATTTATTTTTAACTAAATATTTTGTATTAATTATTTTTATTTTTATATCAAAATAAATAAAAGATATTTTAGTTTTTCTATTTTAAAATTATGACAATTTAATAACTTTGTAAATTTATGTACCGAAATCTAAAACGATCAATATTATACAATAAAAGGAGTATATTGTTACTTTGACATGTAATAGTGATTACACATGCATAATAATAAACACTTATTAATATTTATTATTACTTCCATTTTAAAATATTAATTTTTTAAAAAAATTATTTCATTTTATCTATTATTTTTAGATTTTAAAAATATAATTATTATTTTTTTAACTTTATTTTATTATTTTTTTACTAAATATTTATATTAATTATTTTTATTTTTCTACATCAAAATAAAAAATATATTATTTAATAATTTTTTTAATTTATGTGTCAAAATTTTAAGTAATTAATATTTTGAATGCAAATAATACCATAATATAATAATTATTTTTAATATAAAAATAATAAATATATAATATTATTTAAAATTTTAATTTGATTTCAACTTATTTAAAAATCGGATCGGATTTAAGAAATATAAGCTAACAAAGGGCCGGCATCAAATATTGATAACATCGATAATATCGAAGCAATTTGTGTTGAATTGGAAACAGGTGCATTAATGGACATGAGACAACAATAGTGGCCTTGCGGCTTTAGGGTAGGTACGAGTGCAAAAGACAGGACAGCCTAGCCTAGTATATCAATTTATTTTTTCTGCTAAATTAGTAGGATACAAGTTTTTATGACGGTTGGTGGCTTTGGTCAGATATAAATCTGGATCTCACCTATCTCAAATGAATTAAATGCTATATGGCTATTTTTTCTTTTTTTAAATATAAAACCAAAAGAAAGTACCAGAATTAATGGTGATGGAAATGTACCAGAATGGGACATGCTAGTACAAAATGGTAGGAGAAGGTCAGATGTGTTTAATTGTCCAATGCTTTCCTCACCTAAAATGAATGACAATTAAGAACAGCTCTCTTCATCAGTTTACATTGAAATCTTATCTATTCGAGAATGAAGCATCTGGGTTTGATTTGTCAATAATAAGATTATGAAAATTTTGAACATTTTTATAAGCAATGAAATGGAACAATGTGATGATTGTCATTATTGAAAAGGGGAAAAAAAAAAAGGCTATTTTATAGACAATGTTTACAGTGACATCAAGCACCTATGAAAGTAATGTTTGTTTAAGTATTTTTTTCCCCTCCTTGAATTGATTGTACAAAGTGTTGAATCAACAGAATGTTAATCAGGTAAGGACTAAAAGACAACAATGGCAAGCATGAAGATTGATGTGGTGAGCCACATCCACTTAGACATGGCAGCTGCTTCATTTGTTAAGCCTCCCAGTTGAGTCTTATTACTTCCCTATCACTCCCAAGGAAAAAAAAAAAAAAAAAAAAAAAAAAGAGAAAGTATTTGTAAAGATAACGTCAGAATAATGCATCCACAGTGAAAAAGAATTAACAAATTCATGACAAAGTAACGTATGATAGGATAATTCCTTCAGGTATGCAAATGCTCCATAGTAAATAGCCAATGAGGTGATGACCAAAACAAAATATTGATCTTTCATTACTAACAAATCATTCTAATTATGTATTCATTCATAGGAATCAAATAATGGATAAAGAAATCACTTTGGAACTTGCTGAGGGAATACACAGTTTCGGCTGTCGCACAATGTATATTTGATCACCATGACTATCATTCTTGTAAATGTCCTGATTTCTGTGCCAAGTCCATAATGCATATGTAGAATTCAAAACCTGCATCAGGAAAAAGAAAGGATTAAAAAAAAAAAAAAACTCAGTTACATCACAGGAAAAAGGAGTGCCTATAAATGATGTGGCAAATCGAATTCAATTCCACAGTGCTGTGATCTAGTTATAATCCTGAAATGCAGTCAGGAAAATATTCCAGTGTCCCAACCTCTATTGCATAGTAGAAATTTTCGAAGGAGTTCACAACATTTTACGCTGAGACTTTATGTCCATATATACCTCAAGTATTCCATGCCCAAAGCTGCTTTCTCTTAGTGCACTCCACTCTGGTTGCTTGTCCCAACAAAACTTGCCCTTGGCAGGGCCAGTAGAAAAATTAATGTGGCATACCCCCCCAAATTCTGGTACGTTATCTCCAGCTGAAGGACATTTTCCAAGGTCATCTGCATGATCAACATCAACTTTTTCGATATTTCCACCATCTCCAACTGTTATGTAAACAGGACCACATGGGTCCAACGTATAGTTATAGACTTTATTCATCCGCTCATAAGCATGCACCTGCATAGCAGATGGTTCTACGGAAAATTATAATCTTGGCATCAAACAACTTTCATAGGTTAGTATTTTATTTCTGTATCCTAAACTTGTCATGAAATAAATTGCAATAGGAGGACAAGTTTTTTGCAATTGGCACTTTCATAATACAATATCATTTACTTTATCATGTCAGTGATAGAATTATTCACTAGCCATCATCAGACCATGACAAGACTAATAGCAACACTTGAATAAGAAAGGAAAAGTTGCAAATTCACATAAACGTATAAAGTAATTCCCAAATTCTAAGATTTTATGATCAGCTGTGCATTTTTCCTCCAATATTATTGCCAATGCTACAAACTAGCCACATTAAAAAGTTGGCATGCTTTTGGAGAAGCTAACTTTAGTTCTCAGATTGATGAACAAACAATATATGTAACTTAATTAGAACTGAGCTAAACACAAACTTTTTCTGTTTCAAAATCATTGCAAGTAAAATTTATGAATAAAATGTGAATTTTAAACAACGCCAGAATTTAATTAACAGGCCTACTTTCAAGTATTTAGGAACTGTCTCATATTGGAGAAAATTTGTTTAGACAAGTGAAATATAATATGAGACATAATTTTTCAAGGCTCTATACTTGAGAATATGCAGTTAAGCCGTGAAATATTCATGCATTACAACAATCTTGTTCAACGACCAATGTCTTCATGTTATCATGCATCTTTTATAATAGAGTTACAAGTAAGAATTCATCTAGACAAGTTTAAATTTAGTGGATTGCTACTTACATGGCCAGAAAAAACAATGTCAACACGGTATTGATAGAGTAGTGCTTCCATTTCCTGCCTCATGCATTCAAACTCCTGATAATGTGAGGAATAGCTATTATACCAAGGTGGATGCCATGCAGCTACCAGCCAAGGGGTCTGAGTGCGGTCTACTTGATTTAGGTCTTTCTTTAACCAAGCATACTGAGAACCTAGAAACGAAATCAATGAAACTTACTAGTTGAAAAGAGCACTCCAAGTGTTAGAAATTAAACATGTCAGGGTTTACTATGATATTTATCAAGAAAAGGAATGTCACATTACCAGTACTATTATAGTCAACATATGCTCCCAACATGATAAAATGTATCCCGCCAGCATTGAAAGAGTAGTAGAAGTTACTGTTGGAGCCAGATTCCTCTGATGGAACTGCATACCTAGTCAAATATGATTTGAAAGTTATCCCAGCAACTTGAGGTTCAATCTCATGGTTCCCTTCAATGACCATCATAGGAACTCTTGATATCAATGGCTCCATGAACCTGAAATTCCAATTAAACTTTGTCAATGATAAAACTACATGAAATTCCCTTCTTCAATGTACACCCATATTCAAACTTATATAGCATAATACATTGTTGATATCATCATTTATCAGGTTCTTATCTTTATTGGATTTATATTTAGTAACTCCAATATTTGAGCAAGAATTAAAAGCGATAAATTATTGCTGACGGCTGAAATGCATGTAAGGCAGTATTACTCCAAAGAAATGATAAGAACAGAGCTTAAAAGAAGAGGCAGATGAGCTTGAAAATTCAAGACATGCATTGCCTAGACATACAATCACCAATTGCAGAAAATAGCAGACACTAAGAAGAAATCAAACAAAAGATAATCAATCACCCTATATAGATCAATGAGATATTTATCATGGTAGTAAATAAGGATCCTAGAAAGAGTTGCGTTACGAAAAGAAAAGTATAGCTTATAATTAATTTGTTCATGAGATCTACATACAGTTACTTAAGAAATTGAATTTCCTAGTCAAGGATTTGATTAAGATGTTTAAATGAGATTTGATTAAGATGTTTAAATTATCATCAACATTTTTTTTCCTAGTCATGGCCAATCCACCAACTATGCTGTAATTGATATAAAAAAGATTACCTTCCCCAGCCATCCCAACGGGGTTGATATGTCTCTCTGATAGGTGCATCAGGGAATGAACATGAGAAGCATGGAGCTCCTTTGCCACCAGTTGTACGATACTGATTTGCATAAGTTAAGTCTCCAATCATTAAAATCAATGAAGGATCATTCATGACCAGATGATCTATGGTTGTTGATGAATTACTTGTGAGACCCAGATCTCCAATAACAGCTATTCGGCGAGGATATGAATTTGGGTTAGATGATGGTAACGTTTTGAAGATGTGCTCTTCACTCATAGCTGGAATAGAGCTATCTCCACACTTGTAATAATACTTGGTCCCAGGTTCAAGACCTGCAAGGAAATTAACTTCTTCTGAATATAGAAACTCACAGTTTTATATTAGTGGAGTCATCTAGGGGCTAGACAACAATATAAACAACCATCATCACATGAAAATAGAAGATTTGTGCCTAAAAAAAAAAACCCTTAGAAACGCAGAGATTTCTTTACCATCAATTCTCACATGGTGAATGATGCCAGAAGTATAATTCATAAGTCCCTCAAATGGATATAATTGACTATAAACAGTTGAATTTCCCTTCTGTTTCCTTGTATAATTTCCACTTTCCTTCCCATACCAAACTTCGCTAGCCACAGAAGCAGGATCAAGAGTAGTCACATTAGAACCAATCTGTGCATCCCCTGAACCAATCCAAACGAAATAAACATTTAAGGAATTCGGCTATTCTACATGGTCACCTCAGATGCAATAAAAACACTCAGTAATCAAGAAATGAAACCCAATTCAAGAATCTATCAAACTGAGCTCTCTCTCTCTAAAATGGCACAAGAAGAGTCAAGAAAGAGTAAAGATAACCCAATTCAAGAATGCTACCAAACAAAGATATGATTGTACTAAAACAGAAAAATATGGAAAGAATAGAAACAGTAAAGACAAATACCAGTGACCCAGGAAACCCACATTGAAGTTGGTGAAGAGAGAGCCAGAGCTATTTGCTCTGGTAAATTTCCAGTGACATTCTTCTTAAGTCGTGGATGGTCCATTGGCAAGTCATCGCTGCCTCTGCGCAATGAGGAATCAAATTTGCGAGTTACTGGCTTAAATGGGCCTTCAAGAGTGGTTGGTATCTGACTTATAGCAAGCTTTATCTGTGTTATTGTGAATAAAATGGTTATATGTATCCATAATGTCAAGAGATTCATCTGGGAATTGTTCTTTCTGGTGCCGGTTCCTGTTTGTTGGTGGCTCCAAGATTTATAAGGATATCAGAGTGACGGCCATATTGATTTTTGATGATGGATATGGACAAAAACGGACAGTGGAATGGAATATGCTTATTTTGTTCGGTTGGGGGTTAAATCTAGGAGTCTGAACCAGCAAATGATTGATAAAAATGGGCCCCAAAGTCATAACACTTTTTTTTTTAATAAAAATATAAATAATTGATCTTTAATTTTATTTTTTATGGTTGGATATTTTTGAAAGATATTTCAGCATTTGAGAAACTAAATTGCAAAAAATTTATGCCTTTTCTCGGGTACGTTTGGTTTCTCAGCAAGTGAATTTGTTTCGCCATTAAGCAAGAATATCCTGATATCTCCTTTCCCATTTAAGAAAGGAAAACAGAAATCCTATTCCTTGTGGGATCCTGCATAATTGCCTCTGTAAACATTAATTTGTCCATTATATGCAACAATTCTCTCCTACATGGCTATATCGTTTTTCTTTCTTGATCTAGAAATAAACCTTTGACACTAATTTGGTTGTTCAAGAATCTAAAAATGGCTCTCTCAATTACGGAGTCTAACCATGATCATTACCTTTATGTTTCTGCTTGGGAAACTGGAAATCCTATCGAAGACGACACTCTGCCTACTTCCCAATTATTCATTACCGCTAAAGTTGAACTTTCTTATCAATCAGGGACAGGAACAACCTACAGTACTATTATCACCAACAACAACAAACGCAAATCAAGATTCTCTGCTACAAAATTTCCCACTAAAATCAGAGACAGTGAAACAGGACATACTTTTAGATTCACATACAACTCATTCAAAACTAATGATGTTGATAATAAAACTGTGTCCTCACTGGTTTCTGATATGAACATCCCTTTCTCACTAGAAAAGATTCAGTGGAGACAGCAAGTATATGAATCGTGAGTTATATTGGAGAACAGGGATGATCTGTTAAGTTACATGCTTGATCTTGCTCGTTATATTGTTAAAGGGCTCGAAAAAACTAATAGCCACAAAGAATTGAGGATGCATATTCATATTGAAAAGAGGATAATTTTGCCTGAACAAGAACACCAAAAAATGGCTCAAAGAAAAGAGGATCAAGAACGTTTCAAGATGATGAATGCCACAGCAATACAAGAGATAATTGGGCATCAAGTCAGTTCAGGTATATTACTGTCAAGAACTGAATTGTTGGGATTGGTATGTAACAAGCTAAAGGGGCAGCAGCAGAGTTACTTGGAGTTAGAATCTATGGCTGACCAAATCAGCAAGGAGACAGCAAGATTTTTGAATCCAAAGAAAGCAAGATTATCAATACCCTCATCAGTTAAAAAGGCATTGGAGGAAGTGAGAGTTAAGGGTGCTGATATTGAAGTAATGGGTCGATGTGCGATTTGCATACAAGAAGTGGAGCTTACAAGTTTTGTGACTCGCTTGCCTTGCTCTCACATGTTTCATCGAGGCTATATTAGATAGTGGCTCACCAACGGTCTTCCTGGTCCCTTGTGCCGATTTAATTTGGTTTAATTAGTAATTAGACAGAATTAATAAGTTCATGTTAATATGATTTTTATCTCTTTATTTTTCATTAACTGAACTTGGGATTTTTGACAAAGCCCTTATAGCTCAGTGGTAGAGCGTCAGTCTTGTAAACTGAAGGTCCGTAGTTCGATCCTGCGTGGGGGCATTTGTTATTTTTTCCTTATTTTTTTTTTAATGTTTTTGGGTTTGTTCTGAGAAAATGAAAGATCCAAGTCTCTGTATTTTGTTTTGAAAGGAAATTTTGATTGTGAAATCTAAAACTTTAAAATTAATTGGCTTTTTCAGCATTTTAAGCAAATGAAATTAATAGGATACGTTATAATTCAATAAAATTTGGTCCTTTTATGGTTTTCCTGCATGTCTTGATATGATTTGTTTGAGAATTTGAATTATGGTAGCTAGTAAGAGATTAAGACTATAATTAGAGACTTAAAACAGAAGCAAGAAATATTGAATTTTTGCATATCTCAAAGGCTGAGATAATTCTAATTCAGAATATGATTAAGCCTTTATGAGAAAGATAAAGAGTGACGTTAAATACCATGTTTTTTATGATTTCACATTGAAAACTCCTTAAGAAATAGAGATCTCACATTAAATTAGTAGTTTAATAATAGCATGTCCATCTAATAATACAAAAAATGAAAATTCAAAGTTCTATACTTTCCTCCTTTTTTTAAAGTATTTCTATTCCATCAGACAAAATCTAAGAAAAGACAAATGCTTATTCCCACAATAAAGAACTCCGTTGCATTATTCAACTGGTTAATGGCTATATGAATCCAAATTCATATCCAACCAAATAAGCCAATTTCCTGAAGTGTATGGCTTGTTTTTTTCCATTTTGACAGAAGCCATCAATCGTTCCTATCTAATTGGCTTCTGTTATTTTTTAACCCCTTTTTCTTAAGAATGAGAAAAAAGGGATTTAATTGAAAATCGAAACCAACTTCATTTAATTCAATCTATTTGGTTCAATTCAATTTAAATTTTTGTAAATTTTAATTTTCTTCCGTTTGATTCGATTTATGCAAAAAATAAAATAACCAAACCGATAATTTTATTATTAAAAAGTTGAATCAACCGAATTATCAACTAAATTATTACGATTCAATTCAATTCAATTAATTTTATAAAAATATCAATTTGATTTGATAGAATTAGTTGTGCAAATCGAATCAATTTGATTGTGGTACAATAATTGGCATAATAATGTCACTTTTATCATTACGATACATGAGGAAAGACCATATTTTTTTTTTTTTTTATTTCTCCCAAAGAAAAATTCATTCATTCATAAAATAGACTTCCGACCCAATGTAGTACACAATACAATGAAAACAAGTCTAGTCCAAATAAAATAAACCACCCTCTAACAGGATTTGAACAATAGGCTTTAAGTCCAAAAACCTAGTCCAACACGTGGGTAAAGATCTTAAACTACCCTAAAAGTCTCCCCCACTTCCTAAAACTTCCTCAAAAGAAGGCCTTAGCTTCACTGGCCAACATAGGAAACCATAATTAGCCAAGACTAAGACTAGGATAAGGAAAATGAGCATGCATTAAAATTGTCTGAAGAGCCCCCAATCATGAACAAACTCAATGCAATTAGGCCAAAACAAACCGATATTTAGTGGCTCTAACTAGATTTGCAATTGTCGACTCTCCTCCACCCTAGAGCCTCCAAAAGCAAGAATCAAATGTGATGCACAGCCATTGGTTCCTAAAACAACACCAAAGCCTAGCACAGAGGCTGCCATAAGGCAACCCTCTGGACTTCGAATAATGAGGAAAAGGCAAATAACCGCAGTCTTGAACACCACCACCACACACAAATGCTCAACCATCGACTAAACCACCTGTCAATCAAACAAAACAATTGACATATGCGGTAGCACGAAAGGAACCAAAATCGGCCTTAGGCAAAAAGAAATTACACACAAAGAAAAAAATACAAAAAATACAAAACAACACAATAAAGTGAAAAAAGAGAAGCCTGCCAGTGGCTAAAGCCACTGAGGGCTGCCCTACCACCAAACCCTAATGCAGGCACACAGCTCCTAAAGAGGGAGAGAAGGAGAGAACCAAAAATGTAATGGGGAAGACCATGTGTTACATTATTATTTGTTATCCGAAAAATATAAGCGTAACTCCACATAATTATATGTTTTCTTTTTTGCGGAGTCTAAAAAAATTAATAGAAAATATAAAAATTACTCATTATCTATCTATAGTTTATAATATATAAATGTACGAGAGGAGAAGATATTAATAAATAAAAATATTTTTATTAATTTTTTATATTTCTTAAATTAGACATTTATTATTTATTTTATTATTATATAAAAAATCTTATTATAGTAGGATTTATGTTATTATTAAATAATAATAATTATTATTATTGTATAAGGAAATCTTATCATAGTATGGTTTGGATTTGTTTTATAATTTTTTATAAAAAAAATTTCTATCAAATTTTTATTATTTTATGTTATCTATCAAATTTTAAAAATTTATTAAATTATCTAGAAATGGTGCATGAAATTACTGGAGTTGAATGTGGATGGTACAGTCACAAAAGGAGGATATTTTTAGAGTATTTTTGATAAACCATAATAAGACATAACGTAATATAATTAAAAAAAATTTTAATATAAATTTATATTAAAAATTCTTTTAATTATATTATATTACGTATCATTCAAACATACTAAATGCACCCTTATTTCATTTTTCATGAAAGGAAATACTGGCTGGAGTAGGGGAAAGCCAGGGTAAATAAAAAAAAATTATTTAGATTTTTCAAAAGAAGGCAAAAAGGGCCAGAGACCCATTTGAAGAAAAGACGAGTCCAATAAGGCAACCTCTGCTTCACCAAAAGACAAAAGCCCATATAGAAGCCTTCTTTTTTAGACTAATTCAACCAAAACGGGCCTTACAAATTATTAAACTGAGTCACAAATTAGAAACTTTTGCCATGGAAAGGTGGGCCCTGGCTTGATCTTCTCGCCCTATTTATATGTTATCATTTTCATTCTGAACTAATGAAATGGCATATAGAAATTTAATATATTACCCTAATTAATTATCACTAGAAATAAAATACTTTTCAAAATTAGCTTTTTAAGTTAAAAATTAATTTTTTAAAAAAATTTCGGTCAGATAGTGTGAAGGGTAAATTCTCATGGACTATATTAAATCTATATATCTCTTCATTAGATAAAACCATTAAATAAGGAATAAAAAAAATTGCAAATAATAATCCTTTTTTGATATTACTTGTATATAAAAGTACAATTCAAATTGATAGGATGAAAAATAAGACCAATGTTTATGATTCTGAAGAAGTTGGCCTAACTACTTTCCGATTGCACCAAACTTGCAACGTATTGGAAAAGATAAGGGAAATGTTTAAAAAGCTTTATTTAGTCATGTGAAATCTCATAAAATAATAAAGGAAAAAGTTAAGTTACCTCTTATTATATAGCCTATCTTATTTTTATAAAGTATTTTCCTTTCTATTACCAAAAAAAATTAAATAATAATATATATTCTTCTGTGCATTCCCTTATTACTTTAAATTTGGAATTTATAGCTACAATTCCTCAAGTTTGACATTTCATTGTAATATAAATGCCAAACACTTTATTGATTTTTTTTCCAAAAAATTAATCAATATAGGTGGTGATGAATGACTAATTATATATAACCCACTTTTGGTAACCATTGAATATATATATAGGAATACCTATTGATTATTGATGTGAGCTTCACATATATAACAAGCTAGTATATATATATTTTTTAATTTATTAGAAGTTCAATAGGTAGAAATAACGTTATAAACTACACAACAGAAATAGCCATCCTCTTTAAAATATTTTACTAGATGGGTGACAATTTTTTATGATTTAAAAAATTTGAATATGAAATTTTTTACTTCTCGTATTATTAAAAGGATGAAAAAATTAACTATCACAACTTAGTATTTTTGTTATAAGAATAAAATTACAAATAAAAATTATTATTAGGTTGCCATATAAATCGGCCAATAATTTTGGGGAAGATACAATTGATTTCATTTTATACCTAACACTACGGTAGTGTTTAGAAAATGGATGAAAAATGAAATAAAAGAAAATAAGAGAGGAAAATATATTAAAATTTATGAATTTTAATTTTTTTAATATTTTATCATAAAAATCAAGACATTTTTCTTCCATTTTAGGAGAAAAATGGATGGAAAATTTCTTGAAATTTGTGCTAAAATATTAAAAAAATTAAAATTCATAAATTTTAAAATATTTTTTTCCTCCTTTATTTTTCACCTATTTTCCAAACATACCATAAATTCCTTGAAAATATATTCCCAATTTCAGGTTACTCAAAACACAAGACACATAAGCTGGTTGATAAGAACAGGGTGTTGGGGCGGCAGAACATATATGTACTCCATAGGAAGCCAACACAATCAAATCCAAAATTAATATATTTATAATTATTTTATGTAAAATATATCCATTTAGAAAATGGTGATTAAGGTATTACGTGGAGGCAAGTAAAAGGATAGAAAGACAAGTGCATGTTCTATGCAACAATTGAGGCCAGTGGGCTTTTTTATAATTTTATTAGAGTGCACATGCCATCATGTGGGGTTGACATTTTTGTGGGTCCATTTTAACGACACATTTTTTGAGCCAGGAAACTAAAAATAAATATAATGTAATTAATTTGATTGTATATTAATATTAATGGTTTAAAGGCTAATTTCGTCCATGAATTTTTTAATAAAATCTCAAATTAAGCCTTGTAATATTTTTTTTTCCATAATCCATACATAAAGTTTTAAAATAAAAGTCAATTTTACTTAATTTTAATATAAAATTAATGTGTTTATCACTTCTAAAAAAATTCAAGTGATTATAATAAAATATAAAAAATAATAATAATAAACGCAATCATCTGAAATTTTTTAAATGTAACTGACATACACATACTAATTTTGTGTCAAAAAAAAAACAAAATTGACTTTTATTTAAAATCTGGTATATGAATTAAGACTAAAAAATATTATGAAAATTAATTTAAAATTTTATTTAAAGTACAGGGATCAAATTGTCATTTAACCCTAAAATTAATATATGGTATATTATAGTATAATATAAATACATGCATACCTGCTCATAATTATTTCTGTTGCCTAATGGCTAATGGATTCCATGCGTACATGCAAAACGTGCATGCGTATATGATAAGATAAGGATTCGTGTTTTGAGTGGTGATTCATTTCCTTTATTACATTGTTAAAATTAATGTTTATTATTGTTATTATACATTTTATATTATTTATTACATTATTAAAAAGGACATATACTAAATTCTATAATTTTACGTCTAAAAATTTTTATATTTTAAAGGCTATGGACATCCTCTGTTCCCTTAAATCCGTCCATGGATATATACAATGAAATTAGTAATTATTGCATTGCATTCATTTATATATACTACTCTCTTGCTTTGACCATAAAAATAACGACTACTTCCACAAGCAACATTTATGTATTATCTATTTTAATTTAATGGATTTTTTCTGAATTTCTTAATGCTTAAAAATTCTGATGAGTTTATTATTTTTAAGAGAAAAAGGACAAAGAAAAAAAATGAATTTGTAAGAGAGAGGAAAAAAATTATATATATATATATATATATATATATATATATATATATATATATATATATATATATATTGCATAGTTTAATAATAAGTATATATATATATATTTTGGATAATGAATTAGGATTCAAATCTCCATTCCTCAATGCTAAAAAAGAAAAATGAATAATAATCTTAAAATTATAATTTCAAATTGAAAATAAATATAATTATTAATCAAGTTATACCAAATTAAATCAAAAGTACCATACATATATAAACTCTTGATTTATAGAGTTGTGATCCAACATTAAGTGAAGAAAGGTTGTGAGCTGGATAGAAAAGTACTATAAATGGACAAACTAACCATATATCCAAAGTGACATGATAGCAAAAATTAATGGCCAGTTTGAAATTAAACTGTTTGATTATTAATTATTGATCTTTATATCTTAAAAACTTTTTGAAAAGCCCTACAAATTAATAATTAAGTTGTTTCATTAATAATATCCCCAAAAGAAATTTCAGGGTTTGAAAATTGGAGCTAAAGCCCTGCCATATAATTTAATAAATTGTCATTCCATTGCATGCATACTCAAATACAAATGTTTTTATTAATATTCCTGTTTTGTGTGTAATATAATTAAATTAAATAAAGTATAATTTAAATAAAAGGTTATCCATCCACACACACACGTCAGTTGTCACAGAGCAGTGTGCATATATGTATATACATGTTTATTAATTATCTTTACCCTGCAAGCATGTAATTTATATGTTTATTGTGTCTCTAATCCCATAAGTAATCATGATTGGTTCCCTATATATATATATTTTTAATTCATATAATATCAAATTATATTCAGATCCCATATAGAGGATATGTTTAACTAGAAATGGACAATTGTTAGTTTTTCTTGGGAAGATTAATTAATATAATATTTTTAATTTTTAATGGGGTATAACATTAATTGAATATGCAATAATAAAAAAAAAACTCAAAATTAGTGTTCATTGATATATGTAGGAGTAAATGATTAGCGGTTAGGGCTGCAAGGATATTCATTGGAATTAATTCCTGTATTCTTATTATAATATATATGTTATATGTGACATTGTGGCCAAATTAGAAAACCATATTATATAATATTGGATAAGAAATTGAGATAATGAACACATGGATCAATATTCAATAACCACCACATGTGAAAGAATCTGATTGATCAGAGCTATGAATTTTGATTATATAATTCCCATTGTAATATTTTTGCTCTATGTTTACGTTGTCATTATTCATAGTCCTAATATATCATTAACTTTAATCCTTATAAAGTCATATCATGAAAAATTGTATTTTATTTCTTTACGAATCTCTAATCTACTATACCCAAATTTGTAACGCCACTTAATAAAAAAAAAATTATAATTAAATATATATATATATATATATATATATATATATATATATATATATATATATATATATATATATATATATATATATAGTCAAACAATAAAGTTGAAAAAAGAGACAGGGAAATTTATCCATGGAAAGGTTAAAAAAGATTGGTTAAAGCTTTAGCTAGTAAGCAAATGCAGAGAAATGATTGATAAGGTTGACAGGCGAGAAAAGCATTATTTCTCAGTCACCACTTTATAATTATCATGGTTCTTGACTTTTTTTTTTTTTTTAAGGGGAAGGGTGTTAATTTTTTTTTTTATATATAATTAATTAAGATGCATAATGGTTTATAATTAATTAAAATTAAAAATTACATATAAAAGAAAAAGAATATTAAGGTGTAATTACTGGGTTTTGATCTTAGGAATTACAGCTGCAAAGACAACAATTTTGTGATTAAATTTTAAGAAGGTGTATGTAATAATGATAATCAATCTTCTATTTTACCTAAATTTCTAAGATTTTGGAGCCCACTTTTTTCTCTTATTATATCCTATATCTTGGGTAGTGCTTCAAATATCAACAAAATTTACAAGAATCAAGGGCTTGATTGAGAAAAGAGAGATTAACCCATGTGATTGTGGGGTTTAACTTATAAAAGCCATTGTCTGTGTGTTTGTCCAAATAAGCCATTTTGATTAAATCTTGTTGTAATTAATTACTATTAGTTAGCTAAGCAATTGATATCATTATATTTAGTTAAGACAATGACTAACTAGACAACAATTTCCATCAATTAGACATTGTTTTCTAATGTCAACATTACAATTACAATGGATGACAATGGGCAGGAGACTGTCATTTTCATTTTCATCTCATTAGGAAAACAAGGAGTAGAAACTGAAAATATCCCTAATTAAGAAGCAGTTAATCTATAATTAAATAATATATTGAAATAAAATTTCACATAATATAAGCTAAAGTTATAATTCTTTTTAAAATGAGATGGATAATGGATGATGAAATACCCTAATTAAACTCATTGACATTTCACTGTCTTTATAGCAGTCAGAAACTCCAAGTAGATTGGGACAATACCAACAAAACTCGATTGGACAATATATAATTGATGTAATGAATATTTCATAAAGAGTGAAAAATAGTTATTCAAATAACTATTTTTATCTTATTTTACAAACCCTTCAGAATGACATACTGACTGGGGCGGCAGCAGGTTATTGACAGTGGGTAATATGAATTCACTGAAATTTAATTTTTAAGAATTCTATTAATTTATATGAATTTTACATAATAATTTTACTAAAATTTTTAAAATAATCTTATCAGAATTATTAAATATTTTATGATTCCACTAAAATTTTTTAAACTCCTAAAATTTTTATAAAATTTTACATTTCACTATCATTAAAATATATATTATGACCCACTTAATTTGTTGATATGTACTTTAAATTTACTTGATTTTTTTTTATACCTAAAAATTTAAAAATTTCTAAATATTATGTGTATTTTAAATTTTTTCTTTTCTCAAATTATATTTTATTAATATATCCATTAACTTTTCTTTTTTAATTTTGAAATGATAATATATTTATTTTAAATAACACAATAAACTTATAAAATTATTTTAAAGATCACTTTTAAAAAATAAAAAAAATATATAGTTTTAAAATTTTTGTCTTTGCTTTTTGTATATCCATTATTTTGAATAAAATGAGAAAAATATTAATAAATTATTTAAATGAAAAATATTATATTATATTTAAAATAAATCAACATAAAAGTCATCATTTGTTATGTAAATAAAGTTCTTTAAAAAGTTCACTTATAAATAAATTCTAATATTTAATTTTTATATATTAAATATGAATTTATTTTAAAAACCATAATATAATTTATTTATAAACTCTATCAATTTTAAGAAAATTTAATTAAAATATAACTAAATTTGTACAATTAATGATATAGACTTCTAAGTAAGTTTTAGTTTATACAAAAATAAATATAAATTTGTAATTTATAACTATTAATACTAAAAAAAAAATTAGTGTTTAATGACTCTATTGAATAAAATTTTTAGCTCTGCGGATGCATATTGACAAATAATAAATATTTAATTAATTAAGTGTTGGTTAGAATTTTTTTTTCTTTCTGCTTAAGAATGCAATATTATGCTTAATTAAGATAGAAACAAACTCATAACACATATTTTATTAAGTTTTGACAATTAATAAATCGAATTGAAGTTATACATAAAAAGTAGTAGGTTTCAGTGGTTTGTTAATCAAGCTTCAAAAACCTTTTAATTAATACTCTTAAAACCTTAATTAATCCCTTGGTCACCACCATCACAATATTTTCCATTTGGTCCAACTAATGACAACTTCAGTTTCAAGCTTATAATTACTGTCCGGATTTAATTCCCATTATAAAAAGAAAGTATATAATACGACTTGTAATTATGATTTTATCAAAATTTTCCATGTCATGGGAATCTTGAATTAATAAAAATAAAAAATAAAAACGCCGTTTTTTTTTAAGTCTAGAAGAAAGTTTATGAACTGGAGTTTAGATAACATAATTTTAAACAAAATACCAAGCACCAAAAAAATGTATATAAAATAATTAAAGATCTAAAAAAATCAAAGGAAAGTATATATAATCTCTTACCTATAAAATAATTTTAACCATTAACTCAATTCAATTTAATATCAAAATAAATTGGGTAGGCTATATGAATTTTTTTTTCTTTTCACTTTAAACAATTTTGGATTATTTTTTTTTCTGATAGTTGTAATTAGAGGGTGTAAACGAGCTGAGTTAAGTCGAGTTTTGAAATACTCAAACTCGAGCTTGATCCTAAAAATTCAAGTTCGAACTTTTTGAACAGCTCAAACTCAAACTCAATCTCGAATAAAATTAATAAACTCGAGTTTAATTGAGTCAAATTGGAGCCTAACCGAATAAGGGGTTAATTGAATCGAATCGAGTCAACATAATACTAAGTGTGAGCTCATTTAGACTCGATTCGTAATATATAAAAAGTAAAATATATAATATATAAAAGTTTGATTAAGTTCACAATCCTGTCTAGCGGATTAATATAGGTTAGAGCTTAGCTCATCTATCTACTTGAGTAACTCGAGCTCAAGTTCAACTCAGCTTATATCGAATCGATTTTCAATAATTTTCAAATCAATCCAAAGTAACTCGCGAGTTGACATGACTAACTTATACCCCTGGTTGTAATTCCTCTAGATCATTTTTTTTTTTAAATTGAACGATAGCTACATACATATAATAAATTACATGTTTGGGTTTACAAATAACAGGGTTTTAAGCCAATCCATCAAACCATATGAATTACTGAAGACTTTTTTGGCTACAAAATGAGCAACCCAATTACAAGATCTTCTCACGTAAGAAAAATTACAGAGAATAAATGAGTTAGAAAGTTTTAGAATGTCCTCTATAACAACATCATACTCCTTTGACGGGTTTCCATTTTGTTTTAGAGCTTGTACGAAGTTTAGAGAGTCATTCTCAATAACAACAAATTGCATCTTTTATTACACACCTAACATCAAATGTTCTCTAATAGCAAAGCCTTCTAAGACAATAGGATTTGTAATCCCAGAAAAAGACTAACAAAAAATATGTCGAAGTTGACCATATTCATCTCTAATCAAAACACCCACGGCACCTAATTTACGTTGCTTATCAACTGCAGTGTCACAATTGATCTTACGAAAGCCACGAGGAGCAGGGGACCATTTGAGATTAGATGGTTGTGACTTTGGTTTGTAATTATTGCCAACCATTTGTTCTCCCTAGAAGCCATAGCAACGACAAGTTCATCACGATATTCCAATATTTTTTGAATTGCAGACCTATTGCCCTAACATTTAGACTCAAAAACTAAAGCATTTCTAATTTTTCAGATGTGCCATAAGAGAAGACCAGTAAAAAAAAAAACCAAGTCATTGCCTTGAGATTGGTTTTTTTAGATGGGATATCAATACTTTCCAGCAATTAATACCATTATTTCTTGGGATAAGAGATGATTTATTTTCTAGTGGAGAGCCAAACCAAATAGATTCAAGTTTTGGATAAGAAAAGAATAAGTGTTTGTTCGCTTCAACATTACCGCACCATCTTGTTTTAATATTTGCTCTTATAGGTAGAGCATTGCTAGCTAATTTCCAAAGAAACATTTGGATTTTCCTTGGAAATTCCAAACTTCATAGCTCTTGTCAAAATTTATCCAAACTTGGAGTTTGCATATAATTTTCCTCCCTCCTTTCACAACATAACTTCAAAGCTGCTTGATAACCAAATTTCACCATATATTGGCATGAGTTAGAGAAAAACCACATAATAGAAATCATTCACCTATGAATGAAACTAGGATTGCCAAAATTAATTTAACATCATCTTGATGAAAGGTAGAATTTAATAAGCAAGTATTCCAAGCTTTTTTTATCTTCTATGAGCAATATATGTATCAAAGGAGGGCATTGAGCAACAGAATTAAGCAGCCTTGGTTTAAATGGCCAATTTACTTGTATCCAAGGTCTTCAAGATAGCTAATAGATTGTCCATTCCCAACTCTCCATTCGCAAGTAACTTGTTGAGCAAACTATGTCTAGAATTCCTAGTACAGATATCACTTCAACTGACACGAAAATACCTTCTCAAATGACTCGTCTCATATCCTGACACAATTCTCACCAAACATTTTAAGGATAGGACAAGGGATATGAGCCCGCTATCTCTACACCTACTATGCTAGTCGAAGAGATTGAACGACAGAGAACACTCATTCTCATGAAGAAATGTTAGTTTTATCTAATACAAAGCCATACAAAAAAGAGGGATCAATATGAAGTTTAGATAGATGAAACTCTATACTCTCTCATTTCTTTTCTCTTATTAAAAAATACTTTGAAACCTAGAGAGAATCACCTCTCTGGCTATTAATACGATGCTCATACTGAGTTGATTGTCGGAGAGTTTTCGCTAGGCGATAGGTCTGGTCCTCTCTTGACTTTTTTTCTTTTCCTTGCAGATCTGCTTCACAAGGCCCAATTTAGAAGATTCAGTCAACTATTTCATTTTGATCTCATACCTATCAATATGAGAGGATGTAAATTGATATATAAATATAAAAAGAAAATAAAATAGCTCTATATAATTTATATGCCTATAATAATAAGAAGGAGAAGAAGGAGGGTAATTGGGGAAGCAATCATGGAAATAAAAGAATTGAAAAGTAATTAAAGGAGTCTAGGAGCAGAGTCTCTTTTTTTTTTTTTTAAAGGAATAGTGATGGGTCAGTCAATTTGTTTGGAATTGGTAGGGTCAAACTCAAAACTCTAAATTGTTGATGTTACGTAGGGTAAATAGTGTGCTTGAAAACTCACACAAACAAAAGCTGTGTGAAGTTAATCATTTTAAAGTTTTTAAACAATAACTCGCAGCTTCTTCTCTCTTACCTAACAGAGAAAATTAGTTGTAAAAAGCGAGACATTCACATCACCCTTCTTTCTCTCTCTCTCTCAACCTCTACATAATAAATAATATTAATATTATTATGAAATTATATTCTATGTTTGTAGGATAAGACATTCACATCCTTCAGTTATATTATATTAAAAGAGAAGATTCTTCTGTTAATATTGTTGCTCCAACCTGGCCGTACAGCCACGTGGGTTCTCTCACAGGCTTGCTTTTTCTCTGCCATTTTCCATTTTTCAATCAACATTCAAATTTTATTTTTAATTTAATAGTTCAATTATTTAATATTTTTTTAATTATTACTATAAAAATTAAAATTAAAAAGGATAACTTGAAAATACAAACATAAAATACATTTCTAATACTCCTTCTATTCTTTTTTAATTGTCATTTTTTATTATTTTATAAAGATTAAGGAACAATTAATCACACTAAATTTTAAAAATAAAATAACTAAAAAGTCTTCTTATTAATCATAGAGTAACGGATAATATGTACATTGATTATAGAATAATAAATAACAAGGATGTAGTTAAAGTTAAAAAAAAATAAAATATTATTGGTATTCTAAAATGATAAATTTATTTTTTAATAATAATAAAATCTAATTAATTCGAGCTAAGGATTGTTGGACTCCACTATATGCATTACCCTTGTCCCCAACAACCAAAGAATCTATTAGGAAAAAGGTTGATGACATGCAATGGTAAAGAAAAAATAAAAAATAAAACGGCTCTAATACGTGTCGGATAGAGCTCCGTCAATCACTGCGCAAGCAAAGATTGGTCAGAATCTCTCTGAATGAGGAAAAAGAATTATTAAAATAATTTGCTTTTAAAAAAAAAAAAAAAAAAGATGAAAGTTGTAATCCAATGAGGGAAGGGAGGGGTATGTTCCTTAACGAGCGGAGAGTAGGGACATGTGGCCTTTTTTTAATTCTTAACAATCCTAAAATCAACAATGCATGTGTGGTTCATGATTGGTGGAAATTTCTGGGTCCCTTCTACTTGTAATTTCTGGAGGTTCACACTTCACCGTCTGTCCCTCTTCCTCATGGTTTGCTACTGTTTCATTGCCTAAAATCAGTAAACCAAAACTTGTTACCTAACAACAATGGTTAAATTTCTAGTTGGTGCAGCTCATTTTTTAACCACGGCCCACGGACACCATAAAGGGAAATTATTTAATATAATATAAATATAATTAATATCCAATTACTTATATATCTTTACTAAATTGATTATAAAATATAATTATCTCTTATGTTCAGCGATAAACGAATGAGATTACACATGCTATCGCTCAAGTGGTTCATTTCCATGCTAATCTCATGGCTTGGCAAAAAGCTCCAGTATTTATAAAAGTTTTGTTGCTAAATTGCTTTCAAATTTGATTTATTAATAAAATCTCTTATTTTGTCAAAAAATATTTGATAAATACTAATTATTAATATTATTACGTTGAATTACGCATATATTTATAAAGGATGGTTTGTCTTCAAATGGATGATAAGGGATATACTTCGAATTAAAAAAAAAAATGTGTATTTTATTGTTGAAAACATTCTCAATTTTATTTAATTAATTATTTTCCTCATGTGAATGGAAAAATAGTATGAGAAATAATTATATACAGACTCACTTATATTTTTATATATATGTACAATTATTTAAAATAATTCTTGGTATTTCTTTTAAGGTTTATCTTTTTATACCCCTTTTGTTTATTTTTTTTATTAAATATACTGTTGCACATTATGCTTGGTCTGCCAATGCTCTAACTCAATTCTCTCCATGTTCGAAAAATTTTATGTTTAAAAATTTAATTTAATTTTATTAATAAAATTTAATTTAATTTTTGCAAAAAAAATTATTTAATAAAATAGATAATAAATTTATTTTATTTTCTTAATTTTCCTTATTTATTTAAAAATAACTAAATCTAGAATATTGTTTTGCAAAATATAAGTTTTCAACGATTGGTTTACCTGCATTGGTTTACCTACATTTATCAATTCAAATTTATCTTTTAATCATATATCCATTCAGTTGTGTGTCTCCATTGTGAAATTATAATAAGAAAAAAATAAATAAAAGTAAATAATATCTATTTAATTATATGATAATTAAATTTAATATCATAAATTTATAAAATTATTTATTATTATATAATTTATAATAAAAATAAAAATTCAAAATTAATAAAATTAAATCATTATTATATAATTAAATCATTATTATCTAATTATATAATTATTATATAATTTTATTAATTTTAATTTTTTATTTTTAATAAAATTATATTTATATTTATTATATATATACAAGGGTATTTTAATTATTTTTTCAAAATTTAATAAAAAAATATAAAAATTAGATAAAAGTACTTAATAGTTTGACGGAATTAAAATTAAGAGACCAATTAGTTAGTTTTTCAAAAAGCATAGATGATTTAATTAATTACATCAAAATTAGGGACTAAATAATAATTTATTATAATATAGTTTTATAAAATTAATAAAATATGAGTTTCATTTTTTTTAATATCAAGAATACAACTAATAAATTTGGAAAGTAATCACAAAAAAAATTTAATAATATAATTAGTTTTGAGGTTTTAATTATAAAAATAATTCTTTTTTATTTTTTTTAAAAACTTAAGAAAGTTGAATTTTTAAATTTAATTTTTATTGAGACACTCAATACATTTTTTTTTCTGTGTTATGCTAGTATGGAGAAATTTTCGTTCACTATATATAAATCTATTTATGGACACCTAACAATAAATATTACAATGATTTTAATTCCCTCTAACATTCACTATTTTGTCTATCATCATTGTTAATCTAAATTATTTCAAAACTTAGCCAATCTTTATTTTGATATTGTCAATCAAATTGAAGGTTATCTAATATTTGTTCAAGTGTTTGTTTTGTAAAATATATCATATTTATTGATTAAAATTGAAAGGAAATCAAAATCTCCCAAAATAAATAAGTGGACTTCTGAATCGCGTTCAAGACAGAAAATTTGTAACCAAGACAATCAAAAGGCAAGAAGTTCATTTTTTAGCTTCGAGACTCAAAGAGAATCGCAACCTTAGTCGCGACCGCGACCAAAGGAGCGATACCTAATTCGCGACCGCGAAATTCATAGAGCATTTAGAGCTTGCAACGAATAGTTGAAAAACCAACAAGAAGATGTCATGTGTGATCTAGCCATTGTAGATTATGAAGATCGCGACCACGAAATAGTAGTCGCGATTGCAAAAATGGAGTTGCAACCACGAAAAAGGCTTAGCAACCGTGACTCAGCTCTGACAATGTATTTAATGCAAGATATTGTCGCTGTTGTGAGGATCCTTCTTGGTATCTTTTTGTAACGGAAATTTGGAGGGAAGAAACTATAAATACTCCCTCCAAAAACCCTCATTAAGTATCCAACAACTTTCATTTAAGCCAAATTCTTACAATTTTAATTCTCAAAGCCTTACTTCTTAATTGTTATCATTTGGTTATTGCAAGAGCATTAATAGCTCAAAACGTTGAGTGTTAATCTTGAAAACACATATTATTGGGTTGAGTGTAAGTCATTAGAAAACGCTTGTATATGTTTAAGTGTAAGTCTAAGGAAAACACTTGTAAGGGTAGTGTGTGATCCATTGAAAACACATTATAAGTTTGGAGTGAGTTTAAAATTCTTTATAAGTATCATGTAGTACTATAATACCTAATTGAGATTGAGGAGTGGATATAGGGTTCATTAATACTCGAACCACTATAAAATTGATTGTGTTCATTCTTTTTCTCTATCTCTTTATATCTATTTTTTAATTTTCCATCAATTCAACTTCCTTTCTTGGTATATAAGGGCAAACAATTATCTATATATATGCATGCGAATTAATGATATTACAAAACTAACAAATATCACCCATATAACATCATACATCATTACAAATTTATCGGGTTTTTTATTTTTTAATATATATTATTCCATTTTTAGAATAATAAGTGAACCTTTTAGTACACATTTAATGGTCCATTTAATTAAATAATTATTTAAAATAAATATGAATTTGAATTTTAAAAAACTTACTAATTCATGAAACAAGTAAATGTATGAAAAATTCTTATGCACACTAAGTGTATAAATTTATCTTGCACATTAAACTAATAAGTAATAAGATATTTTATCAAATATGACTCTTTTGTATATTTTTTATCTAGTAAAAAAATACTGATATTCTTTTTTTATTTTATATATTTTTATCTTATTAAATTAGCGTATATATTCGATAGAGGCAAAAATTATCCTTAAATGTAGTTGTTTGAAATAGTTAATATAAAACTGTTATTTGCATCGTTTACATAAATTCCAACATTTATTGTTAAAAACCACCTTATTATTTGTTGTTATACCTCACCCCTTAGCTTTCATATGAAAAATAAATAAATAAATAATGTGGCTCCATGCATCTTTGAGCTACTATAGCGGTCTTTTTTTTTTTTTTTTTTTAACAAAGGGCTCGAATTCCTAATTAATAAAGAGAAAATTAAATAGAAAACCAATTGAAATCGATATAAAAGATTCTACGAGTTGTATTTTGAAGACAATAGAACATAGGTATTTTTCAATAGAGAAATGATGTGATATATTATATGTGGTACCTTATATGGTTCCACCATCCACATGGTGTACACATGCTTGGTCTATGATTCTATGGTCATTATCCATCCAATACATATGAACTTTCTTTTGTAATAAGATTTACATCTAATCCACCACTAGAGGTGTCAAACTCAATAAGCAATATATATAGAGAAGAATAACTATTTCAAATAATGGGATATCTTTACATATGCATATTAGCTTAGCTAGGCAGGCAAATTAATTTGTTTGTGAAGGGTGGTGCACCATTTCCATGGCTAAAATTAACTCCATGTGCATGTCACTTATAGTTGGAGACTTCTGGGGTCTATGGATGACATGTATGTTCATCTTTCATCAAACACATACCTAATTTAATTAATGATTATCTTCTTATTTCTTATGCATAGATACTGACTATCTTCATCTTCTCAATCTACTATTGGGTTTGCGCATTTAGTATTATTCTCTAATCTTGTTGATATATTTATACATCCAAAGGAATTAAAACAAAATTCATTTTTCGAAATTTAAACTTTTTGACTAATAGTTCAGTATGTAATTGAGGGTTTAACTTGTTTATATTTATAAATGATTGATGAAAATTAATTTAAATAAGGTATTTATTTTAAATATTTATAATATTTTTGTGTTTAAATTAAAACTTGTATAATTATTTATGAGATGATTTCTTTCACCCAACATTTATTATATTTTTCATGCAAATAACGAAGAATTATTAGGTAGTATTGGATTGTCAATATGCTCAGCTAGTTCTTTTTTTTTTTGCCAAATAAACTTTCAATTAAATAGAAACAGAAGATACATCATATAACAACTAAAATTTCCAACTGTTTTGGAGGGCAAATAGCCCAGATTGGAGATAAGAAACTATTTAAAAGAGTTCTAGCAACACAGTCTGCTCAACTAATTCATCAAATAGTAAATGGACGAATGTCAATACCTATTAGATTTCACTAAAATAGTTTTTTTTTTTTTCCTTTGGAACTGCAGACTGCAGGCTTTTTATCTCTTAATATTTGTGGGCTTTTTAATTCCTATTTCATGGTTAATGTACTGCCTAATAATTCCTCGCAAATAATAATGTTTCACCTAACAAATATTGTTCAAACTATTAATGCGCATGCAGCTATATATTCAGCAATGAATTGCTATATACTTCAGCCAAAATGGCCTCAACACATTATAGTGAATTAGGCATATATTACTCCTAAACATTAAGAATACGTTTGGTAAATCATATTTAGACATAATATAATGTAATCAAATGAATTTCTGATATAAAGTTATATCAAAAATTAATTTGATTACATTACATTACATCTTATTACAATGTAATCAAATGAATTTTTGATATAAAGTTATGTCAAAAATTAATTTGATTACATTACATTACATCTTATTACAGTCTACTAAACGCACCCTAAAATTTTAATTAACTATCTTCATTTTATCTTCCAAGAGATTCTAGTCCTGTTAAATATAATTAATGGGATAAAATTGATTTAATTAAGCCGCTACAATCACCCCGCTTTGCATAGATATATAATTTTATTATACACTTAAGGTACGAACGTATCAACACCATCTATGGCTGTAATATATAATGCTATAGACATACTAATTAATAATGTGAATTTTTCATGATATATATATATATATATATGTGTGTTCGCAAGCTAAATAATAATTAAAATAAGCCAAGAAAATTAATTAACTTAGTTAATAGGTGAGATCAGCTCCCCCTCTAATCTTTAAAAATTATATATAAATGAATAATTTTTTCATTTGCAAAATCTCTTGATTTCAGTATTATATATATATATATATGGTATGCCTTTTAATTATTATGCTTAAGAAATTCTTAGTCTTAATTTGAATGGTCTATTGAAAACTTAGCTTAATTATAACACTAAATTCCTAAATTCCCTCCATTTCTTTGATCCAATGCAATTTAACTTTTGCCATTTTTGACTCCATTATAAGATTTTACTACCGCAGTAGACTAATTCATATATATTTGAAGCCTTTACTTGTTCTTTTGCGAGTTTCAAGTTTCCTTAGCATTAATTTTTCATTCCCTGTGAGAACATATTCCATCTCAGAGCCTTTAACTAAAGTTTAAAATTTTCACAACAGATTTCAAATTCAAATGGCAGAGAAAAACTAAAAATTGTATTTGATTGTTTATAAAATTATTTAAATGTAAACAAAAATTATATGGGCATACAAAAGAGACTAAATTTGTGCAAACTCCAACTATATATATGCAATGATGGATGGAGAAACTTAAATCCAACATCCACGTTAATTATACCCTTAAACAGAGTTAGAAAAATCAATTAAATTATACTTGATTGATTATGATTAATTATGTATATTAAGAAAATTAAAATATATTTATTTGATGAAAACTTTATACAATAAAAATTAAATTTCAAAAATTTCACATTGAAAGGAAAATTGAAATTGAGTTCAAATAGTACGTGTAGCAACTTGCTCCTACTCTGTTATACTCTTTTAACTTGAAGGTAATTAAATTTTTGTTGTTTTTCCTTTGCAATTTGTGGAGTGTGAGTCAAACAATTTTCTTTTACTATCTTTTTATTTTATTTTTATTTTCTAAATAATGTGATTTTTTTTACCATCCCCTTCTGTATTTTCTCAATTGAGGAATTTATTTTGAAGAAGAAAAATACAATACAGAGAAAGTGAATTGTTTTCATCTCTTGGACAGACTTTTAGTACTTGGTATAGGCGACTGTAATTATGTAATTATCATATTATGTATATACGATAATTATAATTTCCATATATAGTTACTTTCATTTATAACAGGATCAGAAGCCTTGTAGCTAGGACTCTTCTTACTAGTTGTACACTCGTTTTACGTCCTTCATAGGGAAATTACCTTTCATTAATGCCCATATGAAACTTCCTGAATACCAACAACGTGTAACCCTTTTTTTTGTCCTCAGCTAATTAATGCCAAAAACCTAGTTAATTAGTTACTGCTCTGACTCAAGCATGTACGTTCGAGGTTACAACTTCCATGAACGGAATTAAATTCATCCAGACTTTAGAAGGATATTTGTTTTATCTTGAAAATTGATTAAGGATGAAAATAAATAAATAAATAAATTAGGGAAGTTGCATTTTTGTTTTTTTTTTTTTTTTAAAAAAAAGTATTAGAATATGAAATTGTTACTCATAAAATTTGAATTAATCTATAATGCTATCCGACATAAAAACCTAATACTATAATTTTTATTATATGATATGTTTTATTCCATATTTTTTAAATCTCTATCTTAACGTCTATGAAATCAGTCGTCCTATGATGCCACATGCTTTATATTCACATTCTATTTGCCTAATTTGGCGATATTTATTTGTTTGTTTATTTTCTTTTAACTGAATAATTAATATAAGCAACATGAGCTTAAAAAAAATTACTAATTAATTTGGTTAGTAAAAGATTTTATTTTAATTTCATCTTATTGATTAGATAATTTCTAAATTAATGTACATATAGAGAGTTAGCTTCGACTTTTGATATATACTTGAATTGGTTCGTATACACTCTAATACTTTCTCGGACAGTGAAATACAAATCTAAAAAAATTAAAAAAAAAAAGATTGAAATTAAACTTTTTTTTTTTTTTTATTATTATGAGAATTAAATAATTTCATTACTTGCTGCAACTCAAAGTAACCCAACAGCTTAACTGAAATTCAGAATGAAACAGCTAAAACATTGTTAATTTATTAGAAGAAATAATGAGGCAATCACTCGGGTTCTTGGCCTGGTTGAGACCCTGAATTCTTGGTCAATCAAAGCCATTAGAGAACATTCCTTAACACAGTTTAAGGCATGGTCAAGAGACCATGCCCTGTCTCTTGGCTTCACTTCACTTTAGCCAAAGATGAAAAGTAAAATATTAAGTTAGACCCGCCATAGTCGTGCCATTGATTTTGCTTACAAAAACTAAAATTAAAACAAAAACAAAAACATAATTGGCCTACAAAATCTATGGCTTTTCCTTTTTGATTTTGTTTAGTAAAGGATGCAATTGAGTAAAAGTGTTAAAAGCATTTTCCTCTCCCTCTCTCTCTCTCTCGCGTGTATATTAAGGTAAGAAATCGGCTTCATATTTGATGGGTTATGTGGACCTTAATCTCTATTTCTCACCCCCACAATGAAACAAATCAAACCCATGACAACATTTATTATTACTACAAAATATACCAAAATTGGTGGCTATATATATATACAACAACTATATTACGATTATATATTATGAGTCATAGTTAAGTTGAGCAAGAATTTAACTTAATTCTGCAAAAATACTTCAATTTAGACATTTTCTTTAAATAATATTTAAATTTCAATCTCTCATTCAATCAAACCTAATTTAGTTGATTTTTATAATAATAAAATGATATCACAAATTAATTTTTGCGCATTATACTAAATCAATTTCTTTAATCCAGTTAAAGCAAATAATCTATTTCAGCATTAGAGGTTTTATGAATGATAATAGTCGACACCAAAATCAAACTGACATTAATAAGAAAATGAGCAAAATAACTTACTGTTTGAATTGCAATAAAATGAATTGTAAATTTAATATTATTTAATAAGAATTATAATAATATTATTATAGAATGTATAAAATCCTTCTATAATTATTTCTAATAATAAAATCATAAACGCACTTCTCTTATCCAAATCACCTTATTAGTCTTCAACATATGAAACTGAAATTATATATTTTCAAAAATTAGTTTAATAGTTGAAGTATCTAAAATATTTAAAATACAAAATATAAACTTAAATATAAATGGCTGATAGCTCCATGCAATGATAAAAAAGGGATTTAGTAATACAGAGTTAATGACTCAATTTAACTTGGAGAACTCAAAAGTCAAAACACATAACTAACCCTCTAATCCATGATATAGAATGGTCCACATAATCGATGGTCCTAATTCTGTTAGGTACATCATAATGTTGTGTGCACCTTTTTGTACACGATGATAGAGAGGGTAAAACTGTAAATAAAAAGTTGTTTTTCGAAGAAAGCGTGAGAAAATGCTATGATGGGAGCCACTTGCTTATTGCATGACACCATAATCTTGCCTCCGAAAAGGTAATTGTGAGGAGCTCAAAATATTTAAATTACAATGCAAATATACTGATAATAATACAAATATATCATTTTTTCTTTTTCTTATCTCTTTGGGTTTAACATGATTATCTAATACTGATTTTCTTTACTAATATACTCATTTTCAATACTCATCTATTAATAGTAAAAATTTTATTTTTAATTATTATTATTTTAATAAATTTAGTTTCTACTAATACTCGAACTTAAAATTTTTCAATATGATTTCGATACTACATAATCAAAGGATAATTGATAATTATTATTAAAATTTTGATGTACTGAAAAGCTAGATTAATTAGTAGGGTCAAATTCCTTCTCTTTTTTATAAAGAAATTTTATTAAGGGCTGAAAAGTACAGTTCAGAGTCTACAACTACAACTGCAAAGGTAAAAAGAAGACCCAAACCAAGAGTCTACAACTACAGTGTCAAATTCCAATTACATGTTTCTTCTTCTTTTTTTATTTTTTATAAAAAAAAAAATATGGGTACCTTTTTATGTTGATTTTTTTCTATAAGCATTAAGAAGATGATTTAAGTTTAAATCAATTATTTAATTTATATATATACTTATTATTAGATTATATCTGGGTTTGTATGATAACTTTTTAATTAAACTTAAACAAATTTATTTGTATTTTTACCTAAAACAAAGTTGTACTATTTTACTATAAAATTACAATATCTAATACTTCTTTTTCATTTTATCTTACTTTTAGAAACAAAAATCTGGAGAAAAAGAGCAAAGGTGTAATGTAATTATACGTTTTTTTTTTCTACCTATAATAGAAGTAAAGCTATTAAGTTAGGCTTAATTTGATGAATAAGGAAAAGTTCACATGTTCAAATACATCTCCTTCACAAGTGACATATTCGATTCACATTCCCAGATTTCCATTTTGACTGATCTTCTTCATTTGAAAAACCAGAAGAAAAATATATTGTTTTCTTCAACTAATTTGTTTGAAAATGCTTTTGCAGTGTTGAAAAGTCTTCATTTTCTTTTTCTTTTTTTTTTTAGCATTGAAATAAAATAATTGATTCTGAATATATTATTCAGAAAAATATATACTTACTGCTAATTAGCTATATTTTAGCATGCAAATTTTATTTTCTTTAAAAAAAATAGTTGAGGAAAATAAAATAACCAAATAGAAAAGCCAAGAAATTTTCAAGTCAAAGAGAGAGAAAAAAAAAAAAAGGATTTTCTCGTAATTTATTTGTACGTGCAATTTTGCCTTTGGGCTTTATCCATTTCACCGCAAAATCAGCAGGAAACTGTGACACACATGGCTTCACTTGTACGGAATTGCTGACAGGGCACCCTAGGTTAAATTCGTTAAGGTTAGTTATAGTAACTATTTAATTACGGTGAGGTAAAGAATCGAAACGATTACTCGGCGGTTACCGATATGGAGAGTCAAGGTGAACGAGTGTTGGGTTAGGTTAAAGTAAACCTAACCAGTAACCACTAGCCACTAACTAAAGAGTTTTCAAAACACAAAAATATTGATAATAATAATAAAAAAACAAAGGGAAAAGTTTTCGGTTAGTTAACGGCGTTAAGTTACGTTTGCGGTTTTGTACTCTAGTTTGGTTCTATAAAAGGTCGGTTTGTTGCAGCTCTCTTCTCTGACTCTACACTTGTTCTTTCTCCTCTCTGCTTTTTCCCTTTTCTTTTCTCTGCAATATCAAACATTACTACTAAACACGGAGATTTTGAGAGGGAATGACAATGGCTGTTCTTGTCCATTCCAAGTGGCGGTTTTCTGCCTTTGCGGCTGTGCTTGTTCTGATGGTCGTCGGAGTTGCCTCAACTGTAAGGAACGATGGGATCTCTGGTCGTATCAGGTATATATTTACAGAATATATCTTTATGTGTAGAATTTTGGTAAATGGCTGCTTTTTCTTTCTTTTCTCTCTCTGTCGTTTTACATGAAAAGAGAAACAGAGCATTCTCTGTTTTTTATTTTACTATACATTGACTTGGGGACTTTTAATTCTTTTGATTTTGTAATCGAAATTTTAATTACAATTGGTTTCCATGAAGTTCTTGAATTATTTTTGCTCAAATTTGACTATATAATGCTTGTTTCTTGTTCTTTCTAAGCTTGCTTTGGTGTAATCATTTTGCTTTTTTTTTTTTTTAACCATATTTTTTATTTTTCTTATGTAAAAATTTAGGGAAAATAAGATTTTAATAGCTTCAATTACGGGTTCTTTTTCATCTTGCTTTAAATATATTCGTTGATTTTGGGAGTTTCTGCATCTTATTTACTGTTTGTTCTTTCTTGGTGACTCCATTAATAGCCTTTTTCTTGAAGCTTTTAAAGCGCGTTCCTCTTCATTTATTAGAGACAATGATATCTCGCAGGCTTTTAATGAGTTTCAGATACAGAGACAGAGAGAATACAATTCCACATTTAGAACTCAATTGCAATATCTAATTTTTGTTTATGTTTTGGTTAATTTTTATTTAACAGGAATGTTGAAACAGAGTGGTTGCAGAGCTCGAAAAACTCATCAATGGAGGCGAGGTAATAAAACGACAAAGAACTCACAATGAATTACTTTACTGTTCTCGTTTTCCTCTTTTTTTTAATATACAAAAGGATCTCAACCATTGGTTTTATACCTATGAACCTTTGGTCATTACTTGAACCGTTGGATATTCAATGGAGTACTTTCTTTTAGAATCTCAACCGCTGAGATTTCTGGATCTTTAGATCTGGATTGTTTATTCCGTTATTGTCAGTTCTTCGGATCCCTCTGTTAATTCCAATGCATACCCTCATAAAATGTACGGGTCCCTACTGCAAACGGTAACACAAGTGGGGGTAGTTTAGTCATTTGATTGTTTTTTTCCCTCGCCGACGGGTCGCCTCGATTTGTTTCTTATTCTCTCTCTTGAAAAAATGGGCCTTTTAACGGTTTTACTGGATAGTTATTGGCCTTGAGCACTGCACACACTACACCCAGCATTGTACTTTGTGTTTCACACCTCTACTCGCTGCATGCGTCCCAGCACGTGTTCCTTTTTTATTTTTCTTTATATAATTATAAATATATAATAATATTTTTATTTTTATTTTTTCAGTCATGGTGAAGAGACTGAGACATGGAAAAATGAGCATGCAGTTGATGACCCAGAAGAGGTTGTTGCCATGGTGGAAATGTATGTTCTTCTATATCATTTTTATTTTATGTAAAATGAGGACCTGAAAAATCTCACTGATTTCACTATGGGGGTCGGAGGATTTGGTGGTTAAGGTAGTTGTTTCGAGGGAGGTGGCCATTAATATTATTACTGACTATTTGGTATAAGCGCTGCCCAACTGACCCATTTACATTAAAATCAACTTACTAATTCTGTTGCTGTTGGGATATTATCGATGAATCTGCTTTGTTTTTTTTTTTTTTTCAATTTCCTTTATTGCCCTTGTCTTTATGTCAAATTTGCACTTTCAGTTTGACCTCTGTCATTGATTGTTTGTGAGATCCGTGTTTCATGGAGACAATTCTTTTCCTTATTAAGGAATATGCGAAGTTTCTTTCCATGCTTATGCATAATTTAATAATTATGCTTTGTTTAAGCTGTCTCCTGTTATGACATTTTCAGCTGGGATTGATCTGAATGGGAATTGAACTTTTCACAAGCGGTAGTTTTATCATTTGAGAGACTAGATAGGGTACATTCAAAATCATGTTGTTGTAAGTTCTTGCATTGTTTTGAATGTGACAGTAAGCTTTGACTGTGTATTGCCAAAGGGGAAAAAAGTACGTTATACCCTTTTCTTGGTTTGTTCGCTTCTGCCTTCTTATACTAGAAAACAGAAAAAAAAAATCAAGTGGATTTCTATCCGTTAAGATGGCTTATTTGGCCCTCGCTAAATGACAAAATGTTAGCTTCCTCAATTAGGAGCTAACAAAATAGTAGCCAATTATCCCCACCACCACCGACACACATCATGTAGGAAAATCACTATTTGTTGCTTCAGATGATTAATGTTAATGGTGATTAATTAATTAATTAATAACATCAATTTTGATATTTTGCAGGAGCATCCGCAACAGCACTGACAGAAGGAAGCTGGGTTATTTCTCATGTGGAACAGGCAATCCTATTGATGATTGCTGGCGCTGTGATCCCAACTGGCAGAAAAACAGGAAGCGCCTTGCTGAGTGTGGAATTGGTTTTGGCAGAAATGCCATTGGTGGCCGTGATGGTCGCTTCTATGTTGTTACTGATGCTGGAGATGATGACCCTGTAAACCCAAAGCCTGGAACTTTGCGCCATGCTGTTATCCAGGATGAACCTTTATGGATTGTGTTCAAAAGGGATATGGTGATTCAATTGAAGCAGGAACTTATCATGAATAGCTTCAAGACCATTGATGGTCGTGGGGTCAATGTACACATTGCTAATGGAGCATGCATCACTATCCAATTTGTTACCAATGTGATCATTCACGGACTCCACATTCATGATTGTAAGCCCACTGGTAATGCTATGATCCGGAGCTCACCAAGTCATTATGGTTGGAGGACAATGGCTGATGGTGATGCTATCTCCATTTTTGGATCAAGCCACATATGGGTTGACCACAATTCCCTTTCTCATTGCGCTGATGGACTTGTTGATGCTGTCATGGGTTCGACTGCAATTACCATCTCCAACAACCACCTCACCCACCACAATGAGGTGTGTTTCCAGCAAATTTTTTTTTTTTTTTTTATTGTTCAACATTTACTGCCCCCTTCATTAATTATTGAAAGCTTACATTGTCTCTCAATTGCAAACAAACACAGGTCATGCTGTTGGGCCATAGTGATTCCTACACAAGAGACAAGCAAATGCAAGTTACTATCGCCTACAACCATTTTGGAGAGGGACTTATCCAGAGAATGCCAAGGTAACTTTCAACTGAACTTGATCTAGGGATATTCTTCAATCAATTATTAAAATTCTAGCTTCAGCTGCACTAACAAGATTTTTAATAATAAAAAATGCAGGTGCAGACATGGCTACTTCCATGTGGTAAACAATGACTATACTCACTGGGAGATGTATGCCATTGGTGGAAGTGCAAATCCCACCATCAACAGCCAGGGCAACAGATATAATGCACCACTTAACCCTTTTGCAAAGGAGGTATATCTACATTTTATAATTGCTCTGTTTTGTATTTTCTTGCTTGCTCATAAAAAAATGTGAGAGGTCAAGTTGCTGACAAATTGATTCAAACAGGTAACAAAGAGAGTAGATACAGCTGCAGGCCAATGGAAGAACTGGAATTGGAGGTCAGAGGGTGACCTTCTGCTGAATGGTGCTTATTTCACTCCATCAGGAGCTGGAGCTTCAGCAAGCTATGCTCGTGCTTCAAGCTTGGGTGCAAAGTCTTCTACCATGGTTGGAACAATGACCGCTAATGCTGGTGCTCTTCCTTGCCGCAGAGGCCGCCAATGCTAATATTCTTGATGATCAATTAAAATTGGCCAAAAATTGCCAGTTAATTTCTGCATTTTATTTCAGCCAAATTGCTTTTTTTTTTTTTTTCCAGTCTTTATCTGCATTACCATAATATATTGGCAAGTGTACATTTTTTACACATGTCATTATATTGTCATACCCCATTTCGGCTTTGTCTCTGTTATTTCTCAACCTCGGCCTGCTTCCATTGAAAACCAGAAACACCAAAATCAATTATTCTAGGAGCAGGTGCAGAAGCGTTGTTCATTTGTTCTTTGTTTTCTTTTTCCTTTTTTGCCTTTTCAGTTGCCTGTCCTGTTCTTCTAACTACCATTCAAGTGTCTTTTCCAAGTCCAATGTTTAAGTTTGTCTAGTCTTTTGAGTCTATAGGATTTGGATGAATTTGTGTTCTTTTTTTTTTGGTCTAGTGATACACAAGCAAGCAATAGCATGGATTTCAATTTCGAGTTATGGGGAAAAAAAAAAATTGTTATAGATGATGCATAGGTATAGCATTTATGCTCTTTATCTTTTTACCATTTTATTTGCTGTTCTTTATTTGTTAATGGAAGCAACATTTCTTTCTTTTACTTTTGGTTCTTGCAACTTTGATCATTTCTTTTTTCTAATATTGCAAGTGTTCTTTTCCCTTTTGCTACTGTTATTCTTTAATGTGCACCATCCACATGATGGAAAGTTACTCCCAACTAACTATTAGTATTATTATCTAGGAGTGTGTACAAGTCAGTAAGGTTCAGATGTGAGAAAATATTCTTACCGATCTAAAGCTCTAATTTTATTTTTATTTGAAAATTGTCTGGATTGGTACAAGTCGAATTTTCAGATTTATCAGTATTAAATATTGTAAAGTATTATTTTTCTTCTAGACTACTAATATTATTAGATATTAAATTATGAAATTATAAATATACAAAATATCTTATTGGAATTGGATAAAATTAATATATACAACTAGTCACTAGATTACTTATTGCTAATATTAAACAGTAATTAGTAATAATAAATTACAAGTATAGTTAAAAATTTAATAAATATAATTATTTTATTTTATAAGTTAACATGTTATATATAAGCATATACCATTGTTTTATTAATTAGCATATTACTTAGTAATTATATATACTATAGTAACTTACCAATTTAGTTATAATTATTCATTAATATTCAATATTCCATAAGTTTTCATTTTTCGATCACATATAATTAATAAATTATATATATTATCACTATGGAAAAAACATATATTACCTGTATATTATAATTGCCACATATATAAAATATATGAAAAAATATAAGAAAAACATAAAAATTCATATTTTAATTAATAAATCGATTCTGATTATTACGATTCGAAATGAATATCCATTCAATTAATACAAAAATTTAGAATCATTCTATTAATATCATGCAATTTGGAATGGTTCAATCCTTAATGAATCTTTTTAAATTTTTTAATTTTTCAAAACAATTTAAATCGATTACATGGTACGGTTAGAAAGGTTCAGGTGCTCACCTATTAACAATCATGATGACGCTATTAGTATTATCCACAGGATGTAAAACTACATCACAGACGCAAGAGCTTGAATACTTCAACTACATGTTGAATTTGATTGTTAACAACATGGTAAGAAACGATATTAAGATAATTGATCAGGTAAAAAATTTACTTTAGAAATGGCGATTGACAATGCGACCCTACCATCAGAACAGAGTGACAGCAATGCGAATCTGGGGTTTCCATTACTCGTTCAGGTTCACAATAACCACCGCTGCTATTTATGCAAGAATTAAATGCTTGGTATATGCTTTAACTCCAAGTGCAAAACATAGCCAATTACTCTTCCGAATTGGAGGCAGTAAAAGCTCAAACTCACATGGAAGATGACGAAAAGGCTTGGAATTGCATGTGAATAAGGGCCCATGTGGCATGTGAGAAGTTCTTTGCCTGCAACTCTTAGAGATGGGTCCAATTTAGTGCTTTAGCCAACTAGCACGTGTTATACATATGAACGTTGCTAGAACTGTCAATTCATAGTATTCCAAAGCATTAAGTATTATTTAGATCAGAATAAGTTGCTTCTCCGAATAGCCAAGGGCTCAGATAGAAACCAAATTACATATGATCGCCTTCAAGTTTTAAACGTTATTCCATGGCTGTAAGTCCCAAAATGCACTATTTATGTGTTGGATAAAATGGAACTGCAAAATGATTTCGAGAAATGGCGGAGTATTGTGTGGAAGCAGGCTCAGAGCCAAATAACAGGGACCCAAAATAATTTCTCCTCCTACTTTTCTTTGAGTTTTTGGCTCAAATCAAATTTCTGTTCTGAACTACCGAGTAAAATGTAAAATGCAAAGTTCTACGATACAACAAAACAGAGGTTCAAAAGCATCAAGAAGATGGAAGTGATGGATTAAATTAATGGGATTTTTATACAAATAGTACAAAAATAAAAAGAAATAACATTTTTGTCTTCTAATTTTTTATTTTATAAAAATGTCTTAAACTTCTCTTCTCATTTACAAAGTTAGACTATATGTTCTTTTTGGGGAAAATGACAAAAATATACTAGTTAGAAATTTTATTTACCCATATATGCTAGTTTTAAGTTTATTTACCTATATATGCTACTTTTTTAAATTTTCAGGAGGTGGGGACCACAAAACCGGAAGTCAAACTTCCGGTTTTGTGCGTAGTGCTGGGCGTCTGCAGGTGTGCAGAAAACCGGATGTTTGACATCCGGTTTTTTGCACACATGGCAAGAAACCGGATGTCAAACATCCGGTTTTTGTGCTACCTGCATGCAGAGTCCCATCTGCAGCAGAAAAATTATATAAATATTCCTTAAAATTTATTATTGAAAAATTGTATTTGTTTTCTTACCATAAATATTATACACTAATGTCATTTATTTGTTTAGTTTTTCTGAAATCCAAACAAAAATTTTAAAAAAATTATACACTAATGTGATTTAAATAAATATAAAACTAATTAAATTATTATTTCACTTATTTCTTAATAATTGTTATTTCATAATAACAAATTTTATATCACAAAAATCATCAAATCTATTAAAAATAAAAATTCATTATAAATGATATACATATATTATTATTTATAAAATAAAATTATTTCACCTAATTATTTAGTTCACATATTTGTAATTTCAAATAATTATTAATTAACAAAATATTATTGATAAAAAATTTATCAATTAAATTTATAAATGACCACTTTTTATTATAAGAAATAAACTTATAATAAATATTTGCTTTAAAAAATTTATAAAAAATATTAAAAAAATTACTTACCATAAAAATAATTCATTATAAATGATAAACTCATAATAAATATGCTTTAAAAAATTTATAATAAATTTAAAAAAAAATTACTTACTATATTTACTTAAAAAACATATAATAAATATAAAAAAAATTACTTAATCCGGGTGGAATTTAGAAACCAGATGTTTAACATCCGGTTTTGTTGCCACGTGTGCAAAAAAACCGGATATCAAACATCTGGTTTTCTGCATAGAAGGGTCTGCAGATTTTAGGCCACAAAACCGGAAGTTTGACTTCCGGTTTTATGGTTCTCACTCTAAAAGTGGCATATATGGGTAAATATTTTTGAAACTAGCATATATGGGTAAATAAATTTTTTAAATGACATATTTTTGTCATTTGTCCGTTCTTTTTGTCTATTAAAGTCTAATTTTTTCTCTTTACTATAATGTATTAATTTTAACTTCTATTTAAAATCACAAAATTAATTTAATCATATTAAATTTTTTTATGAAAATTCAAAGTGAATTAACTACTAATATATAATTTATCTATATTTGTATAATATCGTTTATTTTGTATAAAAATTAAATTTATATTTATAAAATCAAATATTTTTAAAATTATATTTTACTTGAGATTTTAAAAAAAATTCAAAATAAGAAAATAAAAACTTACAACAAACAGTATACATTAAATAAAAAACAGTATACTTCTAGTAAATAATTAGTATATAATACTGTAAACTTATAGCAAACAGTATACACCAACTAAAAAATAGTATATTTTTAGTAAATAATTAGTATATAATGCAAATTTAGTATACTTAAAAAAATTATGAATTTTAAACAAAATAAAAATAACAGTAAATAGTATATTTTAAATAAAACAAAATTTGAATTTTGAATAAAATAAAAATAACAGCAAATAGTATATATTAAATAAAAAAACGTATATTTTTAATAAATAATCAGTATAAAAAAAATATTAAAACTTAAAAAGTAATGAGAATGCTTTTTCTTTTTAGAAAACAAAAGTTGAGAAATACAAAATAAAAAAAATATACAAATCTAAATATACAAACAAAAAATTAAGAGGATATAAATAATAAAAAAAGAAAAAGACATATAATGTTATTTCCTCAAATTTCTATCAAGAATCGCGCTTGCCGCCGACAACTGCGTTTTTTGGGCTTCTGGAATCTGTCGAAGGTTAGACAATAAGTTAGAGCTATAATACAACTAGAAACCGATGTCGCCCAATAAGCCACAGGCCCACAGTACATCAACCATAATTGTAATAAGATCTTGTTGAACGAGATTATTCGTCGACAAGGCCCTCATCATGATTTTTACAAGCCCGTTTATCGATTATTATTTGACAGAAAACCTTCTTTGGTTATACTTTACTACTAATTCATACTATTTAATTCACAAGTGAACATCAAAGTTCAAATATTAACTACAATTAATGTCATGTCAGATGATAAAATTTATGCTAAAAAAATAAAATAATTTCACTCAAATTCAGCAAACCAAATTTTAAAAATAATTAAAGGCGTTCCGGATATAATTCTCGAGTCATTAAAGATATAATCTACACCACAACAAATAGAGAACGAAGTCAATATAGCTATCGTTAAATCATTGAAAGAGTAGATTTTAAAATTTATCTTAATTAGCAATTTAATTTCTCCCATTTACAATTTAATACTTTCATTTTTCAAATAAATTTAAATAAAAACATTTCAAATTTTAAAAAAATTTAAAATATTCTTCAAAGTAATTCATTTAACTAAAATGAAAAGTACAAAATTTTGAAAAATCAGCCACTGCTATGATCCAGTGATAAGTGAATAATTTAAATGTGAAAGCTACAACTCAAATCCCACCGGTAAAAGTAATATCCTAAAAAATTATAATTGCAAAACATTTCAAAATGAAGAATTTTTAAAAGACTCAAAATAACATTATATTTTTAAATTTTGGGAAAATAGAAATGTCCAGTAAAGATTTTCCTAGTTTATATACAATAACGAGATTATGAAGGACTAAAGAGTTAAATGTTAAGATAATAAAGAGTAAAGTGCTAATTAATTTGAATCTAAAGGAACTACCATAATTTTCTCTTCTTAAAAATAAGATAAGCACTAACCGAGTAGACAAATTTCATAATCATTACAATACTAACGCACAAAGACAAATCATGGTAAGACAAGCAAAATCATATAATCAAAAAGAAAACACGTACAACATAATACCATTAGATAGAATATTGCTCCTCATATCATTAAATTCTCAAAATTTAAGTTCAAATCTCAATCACAAAATAAAGGAGCATAATAGAAGGACTTCAACTACACTGTTTTAGTAGTAATGCTTTTACCAAGTTTTCCTTCAGAAGCAAATAGTAAAATTGAAAATACCATCTATGATCTTCTAAAAACATCTACTCAACATCCACCTTTTGCTTCTTTTCCTCCACTTCTGCTTCTTCAGTCACTCCATCATCTTCCCGTTCTTTCCCTGTTCAATGGACATCAAAGATATTAATAAACATTTAAAAAAGATTAATACAAAAAATTTTAAATTAACATGTAATTTGTAACACACTTTTGATAGGCGTAGAGTCATCATTCTCATTCTTGGCAGTTGCTTCATCCTTAATCTTCTCAGATGCATTTTTATCATTCCCAGTAGTTTCTTCAGTCTCAAAGATGTAACCAGCTTCAGCAAAATGATCTTTCACCTTACATAAAGCTCTAAAGCGATGAGATATCTTGTTCTTTTCCTCCTTAGCCATTTCAGCAAAACTGCAAAATTGAAACAAACACATTATCATAAATCATTTAAGCTGTTATTGCAACGTATCTTCTAAACAATAATGAATGTCAAAACAGTAAACATATTGCAAAAACAAAGAATTTACGTTTGTTCATAGCCATCTGGTTGAAAGACTGGATCCCAACCAAAATCCTCCGGACCCCTTGCAGGTACTATCTTGCCCTAAAGAAAAATGCATTTGATTCATAAATAAAGAAATAATTAGGATCAAGTACCAAACTTAGCTGTGATCCTTGTAATAAGGAAAAATGAAACTTTGAAACAAGGAAGAAAAAATCAGGCCCTAAAGTAATATTTCGATTGATCTTTAAAATATAAAGCAAATTACTCTTCTAAAAATAAGTATATCAATTCACAGATATCTGCAAATCGACATTACAACAAAACATTATATCAATTCAAAGAAGATAACAATGTTAAACATATACAACTGCAACTAGATACATAGACAGCTACAACTACAACTAGATTTAAAAAATTAAAGTTAATTAGGAAATTAGTGGTCCACAAACTAAAATACTTTTCAGCAATAATAATCAAAATGTACAAAGAATGAAAACTTTCAAAGGTAAAGTTACAGTTTCCTGATTATATGCATAAATTGGACAAAATCAACAGCAATTGCAACTGTTATGGATTGGAAAACAAATTAACATCAACCACTACATATTTATATTGGTATATACTAATTTATCATGACAATTTAGAACAAAAATGAAAAGAAAATAGAATAATCATTTACACGTACCATAGTTTTTCCTTGAAATGTAATAGGTTCAGAATCAGGCCCGGTAGCAAAGGAAAATACACACAATGCGTATGCAGACTTATCATCATGTACTTCCAACAAGTCATTCAGGCCTAAAAGAAAGGACAAAGTCACAAGTTAACATATAGAAAAATGGCAAACCAAAAAAAATTTCAAAAAAAAAAAAAAAAAAGGGAAAAGTAGAACCTTTAAGACCAGTCTTGTCCAGAAACCACTTACTGCATAATTCAACAACCAAATTAAGACATTGTAATCAGAAGATATCAACACAGCTAAAATAAAAATAGACATTTAAGTATGTTAAAAAATACTTCCACAATTAGAAGCATCAAAAAGTAATATTATTAAGAATCCAAATCTTTACACATTCATTGTCATATTGAAATTAATTTATAACATCTATAAATCAAGTAGAGGACTCAGTTTACCCTTTAACTAGTCCAGGCTGCAACAAATCTGTTTTACACAGTATTTCTCCACCAAGCATAACATTGAAATCCAAATACAAATTAACATTATAATTACAAAGGCCTTCCAATATATATTATGAACAGAGATTTTACCTCATCAACAGAAGTAAAAGGGTGAAAATTACAACTTACATGTATGGCCCTGCAAACAAACCATGATCAATCAGCGTATAATTATAATTTCTTGAAAATAACGCAAAAGAAAAAAGAGATGAAATTAGGAATTTGAAAATAATAAGTAAACAAATTAGCAGAAAGTACCTGGAAGACCTTTGAGCGCATTGTAGCAGAGACAGGTGTCCTCCACTAACACAGGCCCTTGCACCTTCCATTGCAATAATAAACATTAACAATTCAGCATTATTCACGCGAGTAGGTAAACAAACACAAACGCGCCAATGCGTGCACACGCGCCGAAAAAAGTTCGTATACAGTACAAAAAATACGCAAAATTATCCATATACATATACAAATACATACCTTCTCAGCAGCCAGAAGAGCTTTTTGTTTGGAGATCTCATCCGGTTCTCCTTGCAGTTCAGGCACTGTAGAAACAAAATGAAAATGGTAGAAACCAGTCAATTTTTGAAGAGAGAGAGAGAGAGAGAGAGAGAGAAGAAGGTTTTAGAGAGAGAAAAAGAGAAATTACGATCAATCTTCATAGATCGCAAAGGAATAGACTGGCCGATGATGGCGCGAACCTCTTCCAGCTTCTTAGCGTTTCCGGTGACAAAGGTCACCGGGCGAGAGAGAACTTTCGCTGCCGCTGCTGCCATATTCCTAGTCTTTTCTTTCCTTTTTTCTTCTTTTGAAAATAGAAAAAGAAAAATAGAGAGAGAGAGATATTTATAGAGCGCTTTTTGATTTGAGAGGAAAATGAAGAATCGCTCAGAATTTGTGCTTCGCAGTTAAGCGAGTGTTTGTACTATCTAGGACGTGTTTGGTTACTGTGGTAAAATTATACCTGGAATGGAATAAGTTAGTAAAATACCTAAATAGCCCCCTACTTAACTAAGGTTATTGGCAGTAATATCAGACAAAAAGGACTCTTTGGGTTTCTTCTTTTTTGTCGTTGGGGAACAGAAATGGCGTGAGAGTTAATTAAATTTTTATTTTCATGGGAAATTGGTAATAGTAATTATGAGTGTAGGGACATAAATGTAATTGCATAGGTCAACTTTAATCAGAGAAGAAAAGAAAAGAAGAGAAAGCAGAAAGGACAAAAACAGGATGGCCGCTACAGTCATTATATTACAGTGTTTTGTGTTAAAACTGTTAATAAACCAAATTAAATGCTTGATGAACTAAAACGAGAGAAGAGAGAGAGAGAGAGAGAGAGAGAGCCGATTTAGGCTTTTGTTAGGCTCCCACCAATGCAGTTCAAGGCTTTTTAACTTTCTTTTTCTTTCCCACTTTCCATGTGCAACGCACTCTCCAAGTCAAGACTCAAGACTATTCTTTTTCTTATCCCTCTCTTGTATGTCTATAGCTTTTTCTTTTATTCTTAATTTAATTTTAACCAAGTTCAAATCTTAATTTCAAATCAGAAATTACTTTATATGCCCTTAATTCTCTCTTTTCCCCCTGCTCCTTTTTTTTTTTTTTTTTTTTTTCCAATAGATATTATTCTCACTTTGTCTGAATAAATAGATTTACTTTTTTTTTTTTTTTATCTGTCCTAAATTGTATATTGCTTTTTTTTTTTCAAATAATAATTAATTTGTTAATTTACAAATATAACTTTATTTAATATATTTCACAATTAGTAACACATTATATTTTTATCAACAAATCATTAATTAATTTTATTAAACTAATAACCAAAATATACATATATTTTCTCATATTTTTTATTAAATGAAAAAGTTAAATTAACGTCACGTTAATTAATAATAAAATTTTAATTTTTTATCAAAATTTTGAAATTTTATTGGTTTTGATATTTAGTATTAAAAAATTAAACAATAGTTATTTTTAAGATAACTGTTTAGTAAAATAAGTGAAAAATAATAAATAAAAATTATTATTTTAAATAAATTTATCATTCTTTAATCATTGGGAAAATATAAATATGCCTATTTTTTTTGTACGGAGATAATACTAAAGTACATTTATCAATTACATGAACGCACCAATATAGTGTGGACAAAATTATTACTCATCAACAAATTAAACAAAAATATAATACTAATTTGATGCCCTATAATTATCTCATATTTTAGGTAAAAAATTCAAATTCAAATTAATACTTTTAAAGGGAAAAAAAATAGATTTTTTACTTATTTTAATTGAATGATTTACTTATTTTTTACAAGCGTCGAATCGAACCATAAACCAAGAGATCCCAGGCCAAGTGCTCCACTGTTCCCATCGTCCCCTAAGAAACACCCTGCTTTAATTGATAATAAGACTCATCCAACACCTGCATCATCCTTATGTATAGGATAAAGTACAATTTAATCTATTAATTTTGATTAAATTCACATTTAATATTTTTATTATGAGATACTAACGAATACATCTTTTATCTTTACATTTGTGTTTCATCTTAGGTAATTTTTTTTACCAATTTTGTTAAAAAAATTGTTAAAAAATTAAAAACAAAATAAATTTGATTACCAGAATACCCTTCTCACATAGCCTCACCGTCACTGATCAACCCAAAAATCCCCAAAAACAACCACAAAGACTCATCTATTTCAATCAATCTCTCACCTTCTCTCCCTCACTTAATCATTATCTCTCCCTCTCCCTCACACACAGTCAAGGAATCGACGCTAACCCAGCCAAGGAATTGACGCCATCGCACTCGCAAGCAGCCATCGAAAGACTTGAATCAACTCACATCGGAAATAGGGAGCTCGAACCAATTGCTGGCTTATGGGGTTCGATGGTGAGCTCACAATGACTGGTAATGGTTGAGCTTGATTTCTCGATCGTCGATGTTGGTGAACTCATTTTTGGTGTTAGGGATTCTGGATCAGAGATTGATTGGTGATATAACCGGCGGTGAAAGAGTAAGCAGAAAACAACTTCGATGATGGACTTATAAGACTTGAAACCGGGCTTGGTGATGATCGAAGAAGGAAAAAGATTGATCTACTGTCACTGATTTTTGCATGGCCAATGAAGGAGGAGCTGTATCATTGTTGTTGGCTATTGCCCCATGAAATTCATATTAACTGTTCATAAATAGTTATTTTTTTAATTTATTTTTCCTTTTCTTTTTTGGATATTGGGTTGTTGTTTTATTTTTTTTTAATTATTTAATATTTTTAACCTTTAATTAATTAATTAATATTTTGATGGATTTCAGTTGCAATTACTAATGCAATTAGAACAATAATCATTTATTTTAATTATTGCCTAGAGATGTTCCATAACCATTTTGAAAAATATAAATTAATAATTGAAAAAGTGAGAATTACAATGAATTTAATTAGAAGCAGCAATTAAAATATCAATCACTTAAAATTATATTCTCTCCGGTATGAAAAAATTAATTATTAAAAAAATTAATTTTTTTCATAGATAAGTGGTTATTTAACAGCTCAATCAAAAAATATAATAAAATGACTAATTTACTCTTTCATTTCTTAAGTATGAGAGATATTTTTCTAATTTATATTATAATTAGTAAGAAATTTTTTGACAATTTGTAATAAAATTATTACTATCTTAAAAATTGTGATTTTTTTTAATGACCACTTTTTTCCATAATGAAAGGAGTACGTTGAAAGCATATGAAAGTATTAATTAATTTCTAAAAGTTCTTAGAGTTTGACAATTTTTTATTTATAGGGTGGAAAGAGAAAATTTAAGATAAAATACATGATATTTTATTATTTTTATTGCATTTAACCGCAAAAATAGACAAAAATACCAAAATATTTGATAGAATAAAAAAATACAATGATGCAATCGTTAATTTCTCAAATTACAAATACCTTAGTGTTAATTTCGCCAAGATTTAGGGACTAATTAAATAGTAATTCACCCCTTGTTTATAATTTTTTTTATACATCATAAATAGTTCATGACTCCGTTTGAAAAAAAATATATTTAAAATAATTCCATTCAATTATGTCAATAAAATCGAATTATCTTTTTTATAATAATTATTACAAATGTTATGTAAGTTCAAGTATTTATTTTCATGATTATTTATATTTATTTAATAATAACTAACAATATTAAAATTTTTAAGTGATTATGATATATATTTGGGTAATTTAACAATAAATCAGATAGTAATTAAATTAATATTTTATAGAATTATATAATTTCTATTTATTTTAAAATTGATTTTTATAATTCAAAAATAAATTTTATAAATTATTTACCTCCAAACATCAATTTTAGATTATTATAAAGTTGAAGATTGTGATTCAACTTATTAATAATTAAAAACTTCATAAAGAAAAGAGGAGTATAATACTCCCATTGTCAGTTAGTATTTTACTTTGAATTTACACCTCTTTAAAGTGCTTTAATCTTACAATAATTTATTACATTAATTAGGTTGAGAATTTGAGTTTGTTAAATGCTAAGTACTTTTTTATTTTGTATTTTTTTTGTCTTTTCCATATTATTAAGGTATGGAAATATCTTAAAAATTTATTAATATAATAGTAATGTCATTAAAACTTATTACATGTCTTAATTTATATAGAGATCATAAAAAGGATGCAATATAGAGAAGATATTTAATTATTTTTTAAGTAACATATAAAATTCACTTGTTATTACTTTTATGATAAGCTTAACCACAAGTTTATATTTAGATAAAATGGATTGACTTCTAAATATATTTGGAAGTAGTTGACACATGAAACCAATGATTGTTAGAGAATTATGATGGAATTCCATTGAGCAAAGTATTAGGTTCAATTTATTTATATTTGTTTTATTGATGTAATTAATTATTAATGACTTATTATGTTGATACTATTTATTTAAATAATAATAAAAAAAAAACTCAATGCTTCATAAATTCAAAAACTACGTAATTTCATTTAATAAACATAATATGGACAGCTTTTCCTGTATCCATACATGTCCATTAGGAAATGCACAAGCATTATGTTGCCTTTAAGAAACTAAATGTGAACTTCTTGCCTTTTTTTTTTTTTTTTCTTTTTCATATCAAAAATTCCACACAAAATGACAAAAACCTTGTTCCCTTTCTCTATCTTTCACCAATGCCCTTAACTTCCCTTCCAAGTTCCAAAATTTTCTAACTTTTTTAAAGTCCTCCAATATATATTAAAAGATTTTATAAATTCAACCTTTGAATATGAAATTTTACAATTACACTCTAGTATTACTCTACTTTATTAGTTGATCGAAAATTGATTAAATTTGATAAATTATAATATTTTTTTCATATAGATATCTACCCTGTAGTGGACTAGAGTTGAAACTTGTAATTTAATTTCTAACATTAAATATCAAAGAGAAACGTTAAAGAGTTGTTGTGGACGTACTACTGGAAAAATAGAAGTCAATAGGAGTTGGTCAAGCCAATGAATCTAGGGTTTTTTTTTCAATAAAAATAAAAACTTCTCATTAAAGGGGCAAAAAGCCTAGTCCAGTACAAATTACGATAACATTTCTCATGAAGCCCAGCTTAGGAATTAATAAATGTTACAACAGTGGGCTTGAAGTCCCAAACATAATAAACTCTGTTCATCCCTATTCGCTTAGAATCACCTTACCCAAATGCCTTTCTTCGCAGTCAATGACCAAGTAAAGGGGAGAAACAACCAGAGCAGGGTTGCTACTAGGCGAAACCAGCAAACCAGAGAAGGGAGAGAATAGGATTACAGAGAAATTAAGTGTATGTCTAGTAGTGCGGGACATAATAAATGCTTTCTATGCTTTAGCTCTTATCTTTGTTATTTTGGCGCCCCCACAAATTGGCAAGTGGTAACCAGTAAAATCTAATTTGCCTTTGCTTCCTCTGCAATTTGACACATTGGGTTTTCTCAAATTAGAATGGGCCAAACGCTATGTAATTTGTTCTCTCAAAATAATTAATTCCAAAAAACAGATTATTTTAAATAACTTACCCCAAATCCATATAATCACCATCAAAATTTGCATTAATTACTCCAAATAATATATATATATATGAATTTTCTCATTAATTTTTTCTCATGTCACTGTGTTCATGTTGGTTCTAAATAAAATTTATTAGGACAAATACATATAATTTTTTTATTATTTTTTTTTCAATTGACTTGTGTATAAAATTTAACCCATGTATATTCTTTTTATTAATATTTAAACTTATTAAAAGGTAATATTTAAAAATTTAAATTTAATAAAATAAAATGATAATAATTTACACATATTAAAATATTTAAAAAATAGGAGTTATTAAATAAAAAATAATGACTAAAACTCGCGCATGATGCAAGTAACGGTTAATATATATACAAATGCAAGTAACGGTTAATATATATACAAGGCCTAAGAACTACAAAAATTTCAAATATTACTAATATTTTTTCTATATAAAAAATATATAACGTAAATTTAATTTTTTTAGCATTGAGAAGAAAAATTGAATAACACTGATATTCGACTTTGACATTCACTTCTAAAGACATTCACTCTTAAAATAATATTACTGGCTAAGAAACTATTTGTATATATGAAAAAAACTTGTAAGCTAAGCTTATATAGAAAAGAACTGGTAAGCAAAGTTGCTTCCCATCCAATAATTGTCTATAATTGTCTAAATTATTGGTTGTTAAAGAACTTGTGGGTGTTGTTTTTCCTAGAACGTGTGTGTATGTCCTCGCTAAGCTTGTCCTGCTTCTCAGTTACAAGCCCAAAACTAATGTCTAATGGGTATGGCTAATGCTAATACTAATTCACAAACACTATTGCTAGAAGGATCCAAATCCAACACAATTTTCATTTTGTTTGTTAGGGCCCCACAAAATCTTTTTTTTTCTTAATTACTCACTAGTGGGCCTTGGGCTCAAAATAGGGACAATTTTTCCCTTTTGTAATATCATTTCAGTTTTTATTAATTAGATTTTGATTAGATAAAAACTTAAAATTTGAGATAACTCCGTTATTATTGGACCTATGTATGGGTTCAGATATTCGTCCGACTGTAAGTTTGCCCTAAAAATGCGGGTTTAGATATAATTTTTTTTTTTGGCCGTCTGAGTTTGAGCTCAATCTAAAAAAAACTTGACTATTTTTGTGTGGATTTAAGAATATCATTTCTTTGGAATTTGCCCGAAATATTACATGTAAAATTTTATATACGTTTAAATGAGGGCTAGATTTGGTCAAAATAATAAGTTATATGGTAGGGTCAGACTAATATTGAGCTCGAGCTAAGATTTAAAAAAGTCAAATTTGTTCAAACTGCTTATGAATAATTTAATTATTTTTAATTCAAACTTGTTAATACTTAATATTCAATAAATTAAATAACTATATTAATTAATAAAATTTTGAGGAATCAAGCGCTTTTCATGTTGAATAATTAATAATTTTATTAGAAATTTTTTAAAAGTAACAATTAGTAGAAGAGATATTTACAGAGGCCAATAAGACTTCTTTTTGTGTGTTAATATATCAATGGTATAGTATGTAGGATTGAGAGTTGTAAAAATCTGTTCTTTCGTTTTCAAATACCAAATAATAAAAATTAATATGATTTAACAATAAAATTTTTATTTTGTAATTAGAAAATAAAAAAAAAATCAATGACAATAATAATGCTAATTACTAGACAGGCCCAGATAGCTAAAATGGAAACAGGACGCTATCTGCCACCATCGGCCCAAATGGCCACTGTTGAGAAATATTTTTTGCGTATTATTTTTAGCTTGATGTAAGCAAATTGAAATGCTGGATAAATAATTTATTGAGTTAAATAAAATATTTTTTTCTAAAAAATGGAGTTTGGTAGAGTACATTTTTAATTGATATGATTTTTTTATCTATTTTTATAGTTAAAAAATACTGATATTTTTTTTATTTCATATATTTTTATCTCATTAAATTTACGTGTGCAATAGGTAAAACTTAATTATTTAGTCGATAAATGAATATATCACAAATGAGCTTGATTTATTTACTTGTAGCTCTATTTTATTATAATTTTTTAAAAATTATCTTTTGCAATAAATACTTAATAAAGTATTGCTTTTAATTTATTATGATAAATAAATTTCACAGTATTACTATATTCATAATACAAGCATATAGGTAAGAAAAACATAGGAAAAATTTAAAATATTTTACTCTATATATCAAGTATAAAATAATAAAAAGAAAATTACATCGATGAATTAAATTTCTAGCAGATTATTTGATAATTTACAATTTCATACAATATATTATAAATAAAATATTTAAAAATATGAAAATTTCAGTTTATATTTAAGCTCCATAGAGTATTGAGCTCGATAGAGTATTGCACTCTATAGGAATTCGATAGCTCTTAATTTCACAAACTTGCATAATAATATCAAAATTGTTAGAGAATCTCATTTTCACGAGAAAATTATATTATTGATAAAAATAATTAATTAATTGAGTAATTTGTGACTTATTATAACTGAATATTTAATAATATATGTTATTTATTCTATATCGTCCATTATAAACACTATAAGAAAAATTAATTTTAGCAACTACAAAATATAATTTTTAAATTATGAATTTTAGGTCGATAATTATATTACATTATCGTTAAATTTTTTTTGTGAGCGAAATAGTCTTTAATTAACTACTAAAATTATAATAATCTCTAATTAGTAACTAATTGAGAAAACACAGTCACTAAATGCAAAAAAAATGACTAAAGTGATTTCAATTGCCACTAATTCCTTATTATATATATAACTGCTAATAAGTTACAACATAATATAGTCTCTATTTTTTTTTAATATTTTTTGAAAATAATTGTCAGATTTTTCAATTTTCTTTAATTTTTTTATTTTAATTTTTTAATATATTTTCTGTCTTTTTTTTAATATATATATTTTTATTTTATTTCAATGTTTTATTCATTGTCTTTTTTAATATACTATTTTTTAATTAATTGTCTATTTTTATATCCATTTTTCATAAATAATAATAATAATAATAATAATAGAAATAATAGAAAAACAAATAGAAATAATAAGAGATAAAAAGAAAGAGATAAATGGCAAGAAAAGATAAAAAAAAAAAAAAAAAAGAGAGAGAGACAGAGAGACGGAGAGAAAAATAATATAGAAAAAAAAACAGTATAGAAGAAGGAAATATTAATATAAAGAAAAAAAATAAAAGAGATAAGAAGAAAAAAATTATTAAGAAAAAAATTAAATAGAAAATGAGAAAGAAAAAATGATGAAGAGTAAAGAAGATAAATGAGTGAAAGAAAGAAAAATGAAAAGAGATAGAGAAAAAAAAATGACGGGAGTAGCGGAGAAAGGAGATTTTATAAAGATTTAAATTTAGTGACAGGCAAGAATTGGTTGCTAATTGGGTTTTTTTTTTTTTGAAAAGCAATGGAATATTTCATTGCAAATACATATAATTTGTCGAATAAGCGGGTAAATAAGAAATCAAGGTGAATGAGTTTAGTGACGGAAATTTTCTTCACTAAATATAAAATAAGTAGAAAATTGAAAAAATTGGGTGAATTTTTTTTTTCTCAATATAATGACAGACAATTATATCGTTAAATATAATATGAGCGGAAAAATAAAAAATTTTAGTAAAAAATTAAAAGTTAATAATTTAGCTATTAAATATGGTGATGAGAAATCCTCCTTAATTTGAGGAAAAGAAAAAGTAAAAAATAAAAATAGAAAAGAAAAGAAAAGAATTAACGGAGGAAAAGAAAAAAGTTGATTTTAGCTAAACTATTTTTAGCATGAATTTTAGTATAAATACTATACAGTTTTTCATTTGTAAAGATCATCTCAAAAAAAAAACCTCAATTAAAATCCAAACTTAATAAGTTTGAGAAATTGAGAGAAAGAGAAAAACCTCTTGAGAGATAAAACCAAGAAAGAGTTTAGCCACCATTATTTGGTGAGATTATTATTGTATTCTGATTAATTATTTCTTAGTGAAATATACAGAATTATTTTTGCCCATTTTATTTACACAAGGCTGGGAAAAGTTTGATCCTGGGACTGCCATATTTTTTTTATTGGCCATTTATATTTGTCATCTTTCCCAACAAGTGGTATCAGAGCTTCGGTTTAAAAAAAAAAAATTATATTCTTGTGTAATTTAAGATGGAGGAGTCGTCGTCATCATCAGCAACAATGCTCAAATTGACTGCATCCAATTACTCCATATGGAAGCCAAGAATGGAGGATATCCTTTATTGCAAGGATTTGTATGAGCCCCTTCAATTGGTGGGACAAAAACCAGAAGAGAAGTCAGACGATGCGTGGAGCATTTTGAATAGAAAAGCTGTCGGACAAATCCGACAATGGGTGGATCAAAGTGTGTTCCATCATGTGGCACAAGAGACAGATGCATATAAATTATGGACAAAATTGTCATCCATGTACGAGCGGAAGACCGCTCAAAATAAAGCATCGGTTATCCGACGGTTGGTAAACCTTAAGTACAAAGATGGTCGAAGTATTACCGAGCATCTTAGTGACTTCCAAGGGTTGATCAACCTGTTGACGAATATGAATATGGTGCTAGATGATGAGTTACAAGCACTAGTGTTACTCAGCTCATTGCCAGATAGCTGGGATACACTAGTAGTATCTTTAAGCAATTCAGCTCCTCAAGGCGTTCTTACATTGGACATAGTCAAAGATAGCATGTTCAATGAAGAAGCAAGAAGGAAAGAACAAGGTGGAGTAGCCGAGTCAGAAGCCCTCGTCTCAGAATATCGTGGAAGGACTAGCAATAGAAAATTCCATAAGCGAGACAAGTCAACAGGCAAGTCAAGAGATGGCTCGAGAGGGAGGTTCAAAACAAGAAAGGACATAGAATGTTACCACTGTGGCAAAACAGGCCACATGAAGAGAGAATGCATATTATTTAAACGAGAGCAAGATAGAGGTAACGAAAATAGTGATGCCAGGCATACAACTGCAACTACCTCTGGTGGAAATGATATAATTATTTTATGTGGTGATAGCTTTATTAATTTTTTCTCTCAAGATACATGCTGGATAATAGATTCTGGTGCATCATTTCATGTCACCTCACGAAGGGACTTCTTTACATCTTACACTAATGGAGATTTTGGTAATGTGAGGATGGGAAATGACAAATTGTCTAAGATCGTGGGAAGAGGAGATATTTCCCTTGAAACCAACACAGGTTGTCACTTGGTTCTGAAGGATGTGAGACATGTTCCAGATATGTGTCTCAATTTAATCTCTACTGGATTACTTGACGATGAAGGATACACCAATGTCTTTGCTGAAGGGAAATGGAAACTCAGCAAGAACTCTCTTATCACAGCACGAGGGAAGAAGGAGAACACCCTATACATGACACATGCTAATGTCAATAATGGGTATGTAAATGCTCTTGCAAAAGACTCAATCGAGCTATGGCACAAACGGCTCGGTCATATAAGTGAGAAAGGCCTCCAAATTTTAGCTAAAAGAGAGGCATTGACAGGGATGAAGCAAGGTATGACTCTAAAACCATGCGCGCATTGCTTAGCTGGAAAGCAGCATAGAGCTTCATTTCAACATGGTCAGGCACAAAGAAAACCCAATGTATTGGATGTTGTGTACTCTGATGTTTGTGGTCCTATGACCGTTAATACTCTTGGTGGTGCAAGATATTTTATTACCTTCATTGATGATCATTCCAGGAAGATATGGGCTTATGCACTTAGGTCAAAAGATCAAGTGTATGAAGTCTTCAAGCAATTTCATGCTAGCGTTGAACGAGAGACTGGCAGAGGCTTGAAGTGTATTCGCACCGACAACGGAGGAGAATATATGGGAATGTTTCAAAACTATTGTAGAAGTAATGGAATTAGGCATGAACGATCTGTTCCAAAGACTCCGCAACATAATGGTGTAGCTGAGAGAATGAACAGAACAATCGTTGAAAGAATAAGAACAATGTTATCTCATGCCAAGCTGCCCAAAAGTTTTTGGGGTGAAGCCCTCATGACTGCAGTTGATCTAATCAACCTTTCTCCTTCAGCACCTTTAAATGGTGATGTTCCGAACAAGTTTTGGTCAGGAAAAGATGTTTCCTACAATCACTTGAAAATTTTTGGCTGTAGAGCTTTTGTTCATATTCCTAAAGATGAAAGATCCAAGCTCGATGTGAAATCGAAAGAATGTATCTTTGTGGGATATGGGAATGAAGAATTCGGTTACAGGTTATGGGATCCTGTAGCTAGAAAGATTATTAGGAGTAGAGATGTTGTCTTCTTTGAAGATCAGAACATTGAAGACATTCAAAGAGGTGACAAACCTAGAAATTCTAAAGAATATCCTGCTAATTTAGATCCAATTCCTTCTCCATTAGAAACTAATGACGAGCAAGATGAATCCAATGATCAAGCTAGTGATCCTATTATAAATGAACCAGTTAATGATGACACGGCTAATGATCATATAACTGATGGTATAATAGATGATGTAGCAGATGAGGGGCAAGAAGCACAAGCCCATGAAGAACCAGTGGTTGAATTCCAACCAAGAAGATCAACTAGGGAACGGAGACCTTCTAGTAGGTATTCTCCAAATGATTACATTCTCCTAACAGACGGGGGAGAACCAGAATGTTATGATGAAGCATTGACCCATGATCAACGAGATGAGTGGTTGAAAGCTATGCATGAAGAAATGGAATCTCTGCATGAGAACCACACATATAATCTTGTGAATCTACCAAAAGGTAGAAAAGCACTCAAGAACAAATGGGTGTACCGATTAAAAACGGAAGAAAACAACTCTAAGCCTAGATTTAAGGCAAGGCTAGTTGTGAAAGGTTTCAATCAGAAGAAAGGAATTGACTTTGAAGAAATTTTTTCACCTGTAGTGAAGATGTCATCCATACGGGTAGTACTTGGTTTGGCTGCAAGCCTAGATCTCGAGATTGAACAGCTAGACGTAAAGACAGCTTTCCTTCATGGAGATCTTGAAGAAGAAATTTACATGGAACAGCCAGAAGGATTCAAAGTCCAAGGAAAAGAAGATTTGGTATGTCAATTGAAGAAAAGCTTGTACGGACTCAAGCAGGCACCTCGACAATGGTACAAGAAGTTTGATTCCTTCATGATTAAGCATGGATATCGGAGGACTACTTCAGACCATTGTGTATTTGTTAAAAGATTTGATGATGGTGAATACATCATACTTCTTCTCTATGTTGATGACATGTTGATCGTAGGACAAAATAGTGACAAAATTAGCAAGCTGAAGAAAGAGTTAGCTAAAAGTTTTTCTATGAAAGACTTAGGACCCGCAAAACGAATCCTCGGTATGGATATATCCCGTGATAGAAAAAATCGGAAGTTAAGGTTATCACAAGAAAGTTATATCGAGAAGGTACTAAAGCGGTTCAACATGGATAAAGCAAAACCAGTTTCTACTCCATTTCCTAATCATTTTAAGCTTAGTTCAAAGCAAAGTTCTACATGTGAGAAAGAAAAAGAAGACATGGCTAATGTGCCATATTCCTCAGTTGTTGGTAGTCTGATGTATGCAATGATTTGCATGAGGCCAGACATAACACACGCAGTTGGCGTTGTAAGTAGATTCCTATCTAAACCAGGTAGAGAGCATTGGAATGCAGTGAAATGGATTCTCAGATATCTTCGTGGTACTTCTAAAATGAGTTTATGCTTTGGAGGTGGAAAACCTGAATTGACTGGCTACACAGATGCGGATATGGCAGGAGATCTTGATTCCAGAAAATCTACTTCAGGATACCTGATTACATTTTCAGGGGGAGCAGTTTCATGGCAATCAAAGTTACAGAAATGTGTTGCTCTATCAACAACAGAGGCAGAGTTTATTGCAGCTACAGAAGCATGCAAAGAAATGCTCTGGATGAAGCGGTTCTTACAAGAACTAGGGCAAGTGCAGCACAAATATGCTTTGCATTGTGATAGTCAAAGCGCAATCCATTTGAGCAAGAATCCGAGTTTTCACTTGAGGTCAAAGCACATTGATGTGCGATATCACTGGATACGTGATGTGTTAGAATCCAAACAATTACATCTTGAGAAAATCCATACTGATGACAATAGTTCGGATATGATGACCAAGTCCTTACCTAAAGACAAGTACGAATTTTGCAGAGAAGCAGCGGGACTACTAGAGCCCTCCAACTAAGTCGGATGGGGGAGATTTGATGAGAAATCCTCCTTAATTGGAGGAAAAGAAAAAGTAAAAAATAAAAATAGAAAAGAAAAGAAAAGAATTAACGGAGGAAAAGAAAAAAGTTGATTTTAGCTAAACTATTTTTAGCATGAATTTTAGTATAAATACTATACAGTTTTTCATTTGTAAAGATCATCTCAAAAAAAAAACCTCAATTAAAATCCAAACTTAATAAGTTTGAGAAATTGAGAGAAAGAGAAAAACCTCTTGAGAGATAAAACCAAGAGAGAGTTTAGCCACCATTATTTGGTGAGATTATTATTGTATTCTGATTAATTATTTCTTAGTGAAATATACAGAATTATTTTTGCCCATTTTATTTACACAAGGCTGGAAAAAGTTTGATCCTGAGACTGCCATATTTTTTTTATTGGCCATTTATATTTGTCATCTTTCCCAACATATGGTAGTCGATAAATTTAGCGATTATTGATATTAGTAGTTAAATCAGTCTCTAAATAATTCTCGCAATCAATTTTTCTTTTCACATTAGCGCTTAGTCTTAAATTAGTGATTATGTTACCTTAGTCTTTGAATTAGTGAGTAATTTGTGATTAAATTTTAATAGCTAAATGTAACATTATTTTTTTGTTGTACTTTAAAGTGTAATATTTTATGTGTTGCCTTAATATATTCACTACTTAGCAGCTAATTAGTTACTATAGAAGCATCGTTTCTAACTTTGCTACTTTCTTGCAGTGAAATGTAATTTTTTATATATTATGTAAACATACACAAGTATATTAAGCCTTTTGTACTGATAGTTGTAGATTCTTTAGCCCAACCACACAAATCCTTTTTTATTATTTCTTTTGTTCTATCACTCTCTTTATCATATTTATTTTAATCTTAACAAAAACTCAATTTAAAATTTAATTAAAATCCACTAGACGTCATGAGAACACCCAAATATTTGACTTGATTTGATTTATTTATAGTCCTTTCACTTAAGGCAACATGGACTTTTTACTTATAAAATTAAAAGAAAAATATGTTTTATTATTGATAAATTTTAATTTAATGATATTTAAATTATTTTTCAAGATTAAGGGAGTTTAAATTCTAATTAAAATTTAATTAACTGAAAACTTATCTCCATGTACTGTATGATCCTAATTCCAAGCTGACTATCTGAGTCAATGCTTAGAGAGGCACTGTGTATTAGTACTGAATTATTAAGTTATTTGAGCAAGTCTTATCTATCATCACGTGATACTTTATGTTCTGCTCAACATTGGATCACTTTCAATTTTCAAAGCCTACATTATTTTTCAATTTCATAATATTACTTATTATTATTATCATTACAAAGCTGCTGAGAGGTTGTCCTCATCGTTTGATATTTGATAATTCTAATAGAAACGTCAAATATCCGATGGTTGGCAGATTTTTACTCAATCCATAGTTTCTGTATATGTAAATTCCCTCTATTTTGAATTTTGGCAGTCTTCCTTCAACAATATGAAATTTAAAACAATTAAAATTCGAATGACTCAGAAAATTTAAATTTAAATTTAAATTGAGAATCAACTAGTTAACCTATTTGACTTGGTCAAAATATAAATTTTGATTAAAAAACATTAGTATTATGATTGGTTGGATTGAAAATATATAATTTCATATATGTTAAATTTATTTATTTTTTATTTATTGATTGAATGACAATTAAAAACCGTTCTCGATTTAAAATAACATGACTCAAATCTAAAATTAAAATTAATTAAACCCGATTTGATCATTTTGCCTATAATAATTTGTTTATTTATCTTTTAGTATTCAGAGAAAAAATATTCGAATTTGAGCTCTATTGAGTAGGTGATACATTTTTTAGGTATGCCCAAGTGTGCAATAGTTGTAAGTACAGCTGTTTATAGATTGAGCCTGAGAGGTTTGAGTCGGACTTAATCAGGCTTGATTTTTTGAGTTTAAATTTGAGTCTGTTAGACCAATTATATGGATTTATTATTTTAATTAAGTTTGATCTATATCTAAAAATATATAACATTTTATATGTAAATTTTTTAGGTTGATTGGACTTGTTAGGTGGATTTCAAAAAAATAATATTCTCAAATCTACCAAAAAAATAATTGGACTTTTTCAGACTAGGGCTCAAATATTCCAAAAAAAAAGTATGTCTAAATCTATATTTTTTTAAAACAGAAGTATATGAATCGGGCAAAAATCCGAGTCCATAAACAGATTTAGTTGTGACTAATTTTGGAACAAATGGTGTTGACCAATTGAAGTCTCAAACCTGAAAATTTGACACCTACCCTATACAAAGTATATATTTGTTTGAAAAATTTTCTTAAGGTAAAGGCGGTGGTGGTACGTGAGTAAGCTTATTTGGCTGGGCTTGTGAGAGAATGAGAGTTCTGTGCAGAAACAAAAACGTGTTTAGATTCCATCGGGGAAATTCCCAAGGCCACGACCCTAAAAATAGGGGGCTGTAAGCAGCGCCGTTTAGCTTTATTTTTTTTGGCCCTTTATGGTCCTAAAGTACTAGTTTAAGAGACATTAATTAAGTCCAAAATGGAACCAAATGTCTTGCTTTATTCACTTGGCATTAATTTATTGTTTAGACTAATTTAATTAATTAATTAATTAAAAAAGACTTGTGAAAGAGGGTTTGGTTTGGTATGGTCTGGTCAGGGAAATTAGTGGGTTAAAAAAAAAAAAAAAATTTTCTGGATTCCAATCCTCACGTGATATGGCCTCAAAATCAGGGATGTGCTCTGTTAAAAGCTTTACTTCTCAATACTCAATCCACTTATATGGCCAAAAGTCCATATTCTAATTATATATTTTCAAATTACATGTTATTTATTGGGACATAGACATGCCTTGCTTTGTTTTGTTTTGTTTCTCTTTAACCCTTTTCTTTTCTTTTCTTATTCTTTTTTTTTTTTTCCCCTCTCTCTCCCCTTCTTTTGATGATTATGGGAATGTAAGATTGACCCATTTGTATTTAGGCCCCACTTGTGAAGGTTCCTTAGCCACATGATTAATTGATTACTACCCTTTAGCTTATGATCATCACCAATTATAGAGCACTATGCTATCAATTTTTTAATTAATATGAATAAATAAATGTCTAATTAATTAATTATACAATAATCAAAAGAAAATCTTCAGAAAATTATTTTATTTTATAGTTTCGATACTCAAATTGATGATTTTTTTAATGGAAAAAAGGAAAATTTATATGATCAACTATATAATTATATTAGAAGAATATTTCATGCAATACATTTTAGTAGGAGCCAAAATATAGAAAATAGTGAAAAATAAGATAAAATATATTTTGTGTAGTTTGATATAAAAGAATAATTTTAAACTTTAAATTAAAGAAGAAATTAAAAATGCATTAAAAATTTTTGAATTTTCATTTAAAAACTAGCACAATTTAAAAAAAAAAAATCAAAATCATATATATATATATATATATATATATAAGAAAAAAAAAATATTAAGTTGACATTTTTTTTTTTTTGAAACTGAGAAGTGAACTTTCATTAAAACAAAAGATCAAAAATAAGAACATCAAGAAGAAACTGGGGAGTGCTATCCCGAACTATGAGATCAAACAAAGAACATGCCACCCTAACACATCAACGTCAATTCTATTCGCAGATCTCTTTGAAAAACAAAATTGCACACTAAAAAATTGTGCAGCCAAAGAACGACAATCAGTCCTCAATTAAAAGACCAGAAGCAATACTGTCACTTAAATCTTTATTAGATTGACACAATTGTATCATATTATGAGAAATTTAGCCTTTTCTACACATATACCGTAACTCAACACAAAACCTTTATTTTCTTTTTTGGGATATATATATATATATATTTATAAAACAAATAATGACGATCAAATATATATAAATTGTAATTGATCAATGACCATTTTTATCCATGACCATGAAATATATTAAAATTATATTCTATATTAATTAATTACAAATATATTAAATAATTAATATTAAAATAAACTCCTCCATTTTAATATATAAAACAGATGGGTTACGAGTATAACTCACAAAAATTTTTGACTATCCAATAAAAATTGACTGGCTTAAATCATAGCCAGGAGCATCATTAAATTGAGTGTTGTTGATGACTCACATAATACTGAATTTTCTTCTAAATTATATATATTTGAGTATTAATAAAAAACGTTAGTGCACATCTTACCCCCATATTGCATTTTAAATAAAATGATTCTCTCCTTAAAGTCTTTCTTCTTCAGAAATTAACATAAACAAATATCTGACCCCAATAAGAAATTTTGGACCTTCTTTTGTAATTTATTAATTAAACTAAACATATATATATAATTAAACACAGAAAAAAAAAATAACTTTGGATCTAACAGTAATCTGTACCTAAGCTCTTCAATCGATGGATGCTCTCCAGCATATATATGTAAAATGTTTAATAAAAATTCTAATCCTACGGTCCAAATTTAGTGCGTGGACAGATAAATAATTAGGGCACATACACAAATTAAATTTAAGATTAGGGTTTAGTTTTAATTAATTTAATTATATATTTATATATAGTATAAGTGCTAGCTTGAGGAGGAAGTGATGTTTGTCATCATCTTCAGCATTTTCATTGTTACTTTGAATTCAAGTTAAAAGAGTAATCGATAATTTAAGTTTAATTTTGCATGCACAAAGAGTCAGGAAATGTCACAAGACTTCCTATCAAAACTTCAGATAGTTGAAAGTAATTGCACGCTAGGGTTTTTAAAATTAGACTTAACATTTATATATCAAGAGATGTGATTAGATTTAGAGGTGGCCTAACATCTTGTAGACAATATATATATCACTATAATTCAATCTGTATCGTGTATAATGTTTTTGGATTCATAGTTCAGTTATCGAGTCTTTATTATTAATTTATTATAAAATATTAAAAATTTAAATTTTGAAATTAATTTTCTTTTAATCATTTTTTATTTATATTAAAAAATTTATTACATAATGTCTAAGTTTATGTTTGCCTTTCTATATCACTGGAAAGTGTATTGATTTTTTTGCTGGCTGGGGACTACCCAACTACGGCACACAGATACATACTTTCTGTGCAACCAAACGCATATTGTGACACTCTGTGCTTAACTTTTTGCCTTAGCATTTGAAATCATGTATGAATTTAATTTAGGAAAAAATATTCAAAGAAGAAGAATATTGAACACATACAAGGAAATAATTAGGTGGTCCATATAATATGTAATTTTCTAAATATCTTCAAATTTGCTGGTAATATAGAATTAAATAATGTAAATCTCTGCTAAGACGGTCGGGAACTTTTTAACAATAACTTTTCAATTTTAATTTTTTAGCATATCTTTTCAATTTTTTTTTTTTAAGTGACAGGTTTTATCATTATTTTTAGTATATTATTATACGCTCAGAAATCAGAATTCAGAAAATCCTCATTTTCCATCCTAAATATTTTTGGTTTTACCACCCTGAGGATATACGTTACTTTATATACTTTGTGAATGATTTTTTTTTCTGAACACTAATTGACATGAATCAGATTTTTCTCATTGATTTTAGGTTTCCACAGAAATTTAGAGCATATTATTAAAAAAAAAAAAAAAAAAAAGGCCCAGATAATCGAATAATTTAAGCTTTGTGCTATTTTTTTATTTTGATTTTATTAGTTTTTGTTCATAAAAAAAAAAAAAGAAAAATAAATCAATTTTTTATTGCATACACTTATTTATTTATAAGGAAATCTATTTATGAGTTTGGGATTTAACTTTTAAAAAAAAAAAAATTAAATTTTCACACACCGATTTTAACTTTAGGTTGAATTCAATTCGACTCGAATGAAATGTGCTTATTAAGCAGTTCAAATTTAATATATAAGATATGACTCTATTCAAATGTGATCTATTACTAAAATATTAATTTTTTTTTATATATTTTATATTAATTTGTATTAAATTTGGATGAAATTGTAAATTCAATTAATCAAACCAAGCTAGAGTTCATACCATAAATAAAAATATTTTGATTCATAACCGATCTTTTCTTATCCAACCAATGAACATTTCTATGCATAATTCATCATAACATTTCTTAGCTCAATGAAGACATTTCCATTTTGTGAAATTTCAAAATGCAATGATTTTCTTAGTTGATACACTTAACAGGGCAATTGAATGAAATTTCATATGCTAATGCTTAATAAGGCAATTATAAATTCAAATTTTGGTGGTGAATTTAATTGCAAAAATTTAAATGTTGCTAACATAATTGTCAAGAACACCTAAAACCCATCTCTTATTTTAGACATAAAGTTGTCTACTGACGAAATTTAGCAATAAAAAAACTTTCTTTCTATGCCATCCTACCTTTCATTCTGTGCATGCAGGATTCACATTCCCCAAATGAATGGAATAAACAAAAGACCCATCTCTTTTAAATTTCAAATGTCCCAATTCATTGCTGTTTTTTATATGTTTTTAGAGTATTACGAGCTAAATTTTGCTTATTAATATCCTGATTCTCCATCATCAGTGTTTGTATTAAAATTTGCTTTCATTCCAGAAAGTGTAACATGCATTTGGCTGAGAAAATACATCAGAAAGGCAAATAAATTGTAATTTTGTATCAAATTATGGGACATGCCATTATCTATTCTTGAAAATGGAGTTCAATAGATCATTTTTTTGTAGGTATAATATATTTATGTGGGATAGTTCAAATTTAGGTATGAAAGCCCTTTTGGTGCCTTGTATTTAGACCTAAAATGTTTTTCATTAAATGGATGCCAAATATATCAATGCACATTAGATGCAAAAATTTCCTTAAGAACAAAATACAAAACAAAAATTATGATTTTGCTAAGGGAAAAATAAGAAAGAAAAAAAAAAAAAAAAAAAAAGGACTTCTAATGGTCATCCTATCATTAATTAATACCATATTATCATCTGAAGTAATTTTTTTTTTAGAAATGTATAAACACAGATAAGGACAGACAGTTCTTTTCCTAAATTGCTGCAATAAATTATTTTTTTGAAAAAAAAATTTAAGAAATGAGATATCAAAATTTGAACTCTAACTTGACCTTACGGGTTAAAAAATAGACAATATATTGAATGGCTTTTAACACAAAGGAATGGCACCACACAACTGATGAATGCAACATAGAAGCCTATATTGTGGAAGAGAAACTAAACTCAATAAACTTCAAGAACCCTTAAATAATAAGTAATAGAATAAGCCCCCACTGTCTGTTTCCCAATCTAAAAATAATGTTACATAACTTACAGAAAGAGCAAAACACTGACTTGGAGATAGTGCTATTGCTAACTGCTCTCTCCTCTCTCTCTCACACACACACACACAGTCCCTATTCTTTATTTCTATATACATGAATAAAGTCAAAAATTAAACTATATAATATACAAATAAAAAAAAACCAACCTGATTTTCTGCTGAGCCATCAAATTAAGAAAAAAAAAATCTCTACTCATCAAGAAAAAAAAAAAAAAAGATTGTATATATACACACATACTACAAGTCATTTTATATATACATGTGGTGGTGCCTCTATTCCCTGCGCGTGAACCCACCTTAAAATATTTTATATATCAAAGAGAGAGACAAAGGAGGATCCTAGGTGTGGAGTGGTGGTGGTGGTGGTGGTGGTGCAGTTTGTTTGTTGATCTCTAGGCATTGTTTTTTTTTTTCTTTATTTTTTTTTCTTGTTTGGGTTTTCTTTATCTTATTGTATTGTTTTTGGTTTTTGTCTGTGCTTTTCTTTGTATTACTAGGCAATGTTTGAGTTTTGAGTTTAGAGCAAGCAAGAAACAGAAAGAGAAGCAGGGAGAGAGAGAGAGAGAGAGAGAGAAGGTAAACCCAATAATGATGCAAATCCGAGAAGAAAGTTTTGGAAATTGAGGCAAATGTCGATGCCCAGCTCGAGGCAAATCCTCCTCTTCTCTTCTTCTTCTTCTTCTTTCTTATCATTCTTTATCCTAATTACTCTTATCCCAACTCTTCTTTCTTCAACTTCTTTGGCTGCACCAAACCATGAAGCCTCTATCCTTTTTTCTTGGCTACATTCTTCTCCTAATTCACCACCATCTTCTTCTTCTTCTTCTTCTTCTTTCTTTAACTGGAACAATCTTGATTCTTCCCCCTGTAACTTGACCTTCATAAAATGTTCTCCTCAAGGTTTTTTCACTGAAATAAACATCCAATCAGTACCTCTTCAGCTTCCTTTACCATTAAACCTTTCTTCTTTTCGTTTTCTTACTAAACTTGTAATTTCTGATGCTAATATCACTGGAACTATTCCTATTGATATTGGTGACTCTGTTACACTCTCTGTTATCGACCTTAGTTCTAATAGTCTTGTTGGCACCATTCCTGAAAGCATTGGCCAGCTTAAAAATCTTGAAGACTTGATTTTGAATTCTAATCAATTAACTGGGAAAATCCCAGTTGAGCTAAGTGATTGCATTAACCTCAGGAATCTTCTTCTTTTTGATAATCGCTTAGGTGGGTATATCCCAACTGAGCTAGGCAAATTGTCAAGTCTTGAAGTTCTTAGAGCTGGAGGGAATAACGATATAATTGGCAAAGTTCCTGATGAGCTTGGAGATTGCAGTAACTTGACTGTTTTGGGATTGGCTGACACAAGAATTTCAGGTTCTATACCTGTTTCATTGGGTAAGCTAAGCAAGCTGCAAACACTCTCCATTTACACTACAATGCTCTCTGGTGAGATTCCTCCTGATATAGGTAACTGTTCTGAGCTTGTAAACTTGTTTCTTTATGAAAATAGTCTCTCTGGATCGATTCCAGCGGAGATTGGCAAGCTTAAAAAGCTTGAACAGTTGTTATTATGGCAAAATAGTCTTGTTGGAGTAATCCCTGAAGAGATTGGAAATTGTACTAGCTTGAAAATGATTGATCTTTCTTTGAATTCTCTTTCTGGAACTATACCTTCTTCTATAGGAGGTCTTTTGGAGCTTGAAGAGTTTATGATTAGTAATAATAATGTGTCTGGTTCTATTCCATCCAATCTTTCTAATGCTACAAATCTTTTGCAATTGCAACTTGACACAAATCAGATCTCAGGTTTAATCCCACCTGAGCTCGGGAAGTTGTCAAAGCTTAATGTTTTCTTTGCCTGGGCAAACCAGCTTGAAGGAAGTATTCCTTCTACTTTGGCTAAATGCAGTAACCTTCAAGCACTAGACTTGTCTCATAATTCACTCACTGGAAATATTCCTCCAGGCTTGTTTCAGCTTCAAAACCTCACAAAACTTCTCTTGATATCTAATGACATTTCTGGTTCTATACCACCAGAGATTGGCAATTGTAGCTCTCTTGTGAGATTAAGACTTGGTAACAACAGGATTGCTGGTGGCATTCCAAAAGAAATTGGGGGTCTTAGGAACTTGAACTTTCTTGATCTATCTAGCAATCGCCTTTCTGGGCAGGTCCCTGATGAGATAGGTAGCTGCACTGAATTGCAAATGATAGACCTTAGCAACAACACAATACAGGGTCCCCTGCCAAACTCATTGTCATCTCTAAGTGATCTTCAGGTCATAGATGCTTCAATTAATCATTTTGAAGGTCAAATACCAGCAAGTTTGGGTCGCCTAGTCTCACTTAACAAGCTAATTCTTAGCAGGAATTCATTCTCAGGATCAATACCTTCATCACTTGGCCTCTGTTCAGGGCTTCAATTGCTCGACCTTGGCAGCAATGAGCTCACTGGCAACATTCCGATGGAACTGGGTCGAATTGAAGCCCTTGAAATCGCTCTCAATCTCAGTTATAATGGACTTACCGGGTCAATTCCACCTGAGGTATCAGCACTCACTAAGCTTTCTATATTGGATATTTCACATAACAACCTTGAAGGAAACTTAAGTCCTCTTGCTGGCCTTGACAATCTTGTTTCTCTCAATGTATCTTACAATAATTTCACTGGCTATCTCCCTGATAATAAGCTGTTTAGACAGCTATCAACAGCAGATTTGGCTGGTAACCAAGGCCTATGTTCTTCAATCAAAGACTCGTGTTTCTTAAGTGATGTGGGCAAGACAGGAGTACCAAGAAATGGAAATGACATAAGGCAATCGCGAAAGCTTAGGCTAGCAATTGCTTTGCTGATCACATTGACAGTGGCAATGGTGATTATGGGGACAATTGCAATTATTCGCGCACGAAGAACCATTAGAGATGATGATGAGTCTGAATTGGGAGATTCATGGCCTTGGCAATTCACTCCATTTCAGAAGTTGAATTTCTCTGTTGATCAAGTACTGAGATGCTTGGTAGATTCCAGTGTAATTGGAAAAGGATGTTCTGGTGTTGTTTATCGTGCTGATATGGGCAATGGTGAAGTTATTGCTGTGAAGAAGCTCTGGCCTAATACTATGGCTGCTGCTAATGGATGCATTGATGAAAAAAGTGGAGTTCGAGATTCTTTCTCAGCGGAAGTAAAAACACTTGGTACCATTAGGCATAAGAACATTGTTAGGTTCTTGGGTTGTTGTTGGAATAGACATACAAGATTGCTAATGTATGATTATATGCCTAATGGAAGCTTAGGCAGTCTCCTTCATGAAAGAACAGGAAATGCGTTGGAATGGGATCTTAGGTACCAAATTTTGTTGGGAGCAGCACAGGGCTTAGCTTATTTGCATCATGATTGTGTTCCTCCAATTGTTCACAGAGATATCAAAGCCAATAACATCCTCATTGGCCTTGAATTTGAGCCTTATATTGCAGATTTCGGCCTTGCTAAACTTGTTGATGATGGTGATTTTGCTCGGTCTTCTAATACAGTTGCAGGCTCTTATGGATACATTGCTCCTGGTAAATGCTCTTTTACGTGTTCTACTTTCTTGTGCTAATCCAACTTCAATCTTTTATGTGCTAATACAACTTCAATTTTTGTGATCTGCCTAGATATTTTACATTTATTTCTACGGAATTGAATTGCTTAAACTTCAATAATTTGGTATTTTTTAAGACATTTGAACTACACTATGCTATTAAAGCATCAATTTTGAACTAACATTACTGTTCTATTCAGAATATGGCTACATGATGAAGATAACAGAAAAGAGCGATGTTTATAGCTATGGAGTGGTGGTATTGGAAGTGTTAACTGGTAAACAACCGATTGACCCAACCATACCAGAAGGACTACATTTAGTGGATTGGGTTAGACAGAAAAGAGGAGGTATTGAAGTGCTAGACCGTTGCCTTCTAGCTAGACCAGGACAAGAAATCGACGCAATGATGCAAGCATTAGGCATAGCATTATTGTGTGTAAATTCTACTCCTGATGAAAGACCAACCATGAAGGATGTGGCTGCAATGCTTATAGAAATCAAACATGAAAGAGAGGAGTATGCAAAAGTTGATTTGCTAATTAAAGGGTCACCAGCACCTACTAATACAGAAAACAAGAATTCAAGTAATGCAATTCCGGCTACTTCATCATCATCATCAAAGGCAACAACAATTCAGAATTTGTATCCTAAAAGCAACAACTCAAGCTTCTCTGCTTCCTCATTATTTTACTCATCTTCGTCCAATGCTAAAGTGGGTTTCAAGTGATAAATTTTAAAGATTGCACAGTCAATGATGTAGAAGGGGAATTGCTTCTTTTTTTTTTTTTAATTTTTCTTTCATGTTTTATTCAGTTTGGTAACACCCCTTGTTGTTTTTCATGTAAAGAAAAGGTTGATATATTTGTTATAAGTACTTAAAATGCAAAAATCCACATATAGAAGCCAATAATGAAACTTGAATTCCTCCAATAAGTCTTAATTCATTTCTATCTATGTTGTGAGCTTACCATATATTCAAATTAAAAGATGCAGAGAAACAAAGAATCTAGTGAAAAGTTCACAAAAAGTTTATTCTTAGTAATTGATTTTGACCTCCAATTCATAAGTGGGACCTATTGATGAGTTGGGTCTTTGATACCTCCTCATGAATTAATGTGTGACAGTGAATAATGGAGGTCTCTGGCTGGTTGCTGGGTTTTCACTTTTATTTATTTATTTTTTTTATTTTATCTCATTTCCCTAGTTGGGTAATCAGTATGAAAGAATTGATTCCTAATTTGCACTTCAGTGTACCTTTTTCCAAAGTATCTTAGACTGGTGTGCTACTTTAAAAGGGCACAACTTTCTGCTGAAAAAGGACTGTTCCATCAGAAAGAAAAGGTCACAGCATGTGTATTGTACTAATAATTTTTATAAATGTGAGTGTTGAGATGATTAATGCATGACCTTATTATAATTAATTGATTCTTATCTTTTTTTTTTGGGTAAAATTGGATGATTTTGATTTTGAGTTTGGTCATAATGAATAGTTTAATTTATCAAAAAAGCTCCAGTAGTTCAAATAGTCTTCACATTTGATGCTTCACTTCATATGGACCCCAATTTCATTACCATGAAAGAAGCCATACAGTCTAAAGAGGCAAAATATAAATCTGCCTTTTCTATGCAGTATTCTTTTGTGAAACTTCTACTTTTATCATTTCATGATTTTTGGTTGCTAGTACCTTCTTTTTTTTTTTTTTGGGTAGAGATTATTGTACCGCTTGAGAAAAATTTAAATCTCTTTGAATTTAAATCTCTTGCTACCAAAGAGGAAGTACAAAGCAGAAAAAGCTCTCCATCTTCAGATTTACCAGCCTCACCGTCCAATTAATAATTTAACATTTTGTATCAAATATACAAGTAGCTTAATAGATGCTAGATAGAGTTTTTTTTTTTTAATAGAATTGAATTACATTCTTCCTATAATAGGAGGCAGATACTCGATCAATTTTGTATTTTTTTTTTTTGTTTACTATTGCTTGTTCAAGATTTACTACATAACAATGTATTATAATAATTTAACATTAATTATTATCCAATATCTAGCTTGATTATAAGCTCATGCTACTTGAATTCTAATACAAAAAAAGGTATTTGATGAAAATAAAACATAACTTGTACTATTGATAAAGAGTCTATTTTGTAGAGTGAGAGAGACGTATAGGTAAAGAAAAATGGATCAAGAGCTCCATTGACTCAATGGAAAATCTCTGACGTCCAAGCCAGTGAATTTGAGAGAGAGTTTTAGAGGTGAGGTTTTTAGAGAGAGAGAGATTCTAACATCTTTTACCTTTTTCTCATCTAATTACATGAGAGAATAGGAATTCTTACGTACGCATATTCTTAGGCTATTGGGGGTCATTTTTTGTCCATTCAATATTGTTTCCATGATATTTTCCAATCACATGAAGTATGTACGGAGCAAGTTCTGTACACACATGTTATGTGAGAGAATGCTCAAAATGGTAGTAGCAAATCTCTTAGGGGGTATTGCCACATTTAGTTCAGTTAACACAGACAATATTTGTCATGTATAATATCTCAAATTATACAGCTCTAGCAACCTGAATTTTGCTTGTGAAACTCATTGTATTTCCCTTTAAGTGTACCTGAGTTCTGAACCTTTTCTTTTTCAATGGTAATTTTCTAGCGTTCCTTGTCAAAAACAATTTCTGAGTTGCCATAATCTAAAGCGTTTTTTCTTGTAGAAGCAAGAACAAAAACCAAAGTCTGATTTCAACCATGGCTAATAACTTAATAATCAATTTTCAGTCCAATAATGCCGTGACAGAGCCAGAAAATATTTTTAAGGAGAGTCAAAATTTTCTTTTTTACCGTAGTTTACATTAAAGTTTTGTATATAATTAAACGAGTTGTATATATTTGTGGAAAATTCATATGGCCATTTTTTTTAATAACATTACAATAAAAAAATTCACTTTTTGAAGGTTAGAAGTGTTGTGGTATCTCTATCTCATGGAAGGATCCATATGCATACGAAAAGAAGAAAAAAAAAAAAGAAGTAGACACCGATTTATCAAAATTCGGTGTCTAAATTTGTTAAAATATTACACCTTGCATGCCTATAAAAGGGCATACAAGTCTCATAACAATTACACATACAGCACTTGCATAAATTGCAAGAGAAGAAAAAGAGAGAGTTTTTTTAGAGTTTTGGGAAATAATTACTAAAAAGGGGAGTGACAAAATAGTGAGAAAAATATTTTGGAGTATTATTGGGAAACACAGTAAATGTTACTATTTTGGTAATATCTCATTTAAACTTTCTTGTACTTACTATTTCTAATAGTGGAAGTTTTATTCAAAGTTTGTTCCGTGAACGTAACCCAAAATTAAGGGTGAACTATGTTAAATTGCTGATGTTATTTTTGTTGATTATTATTATTCCACATTTATCTTATTAATTATACCTGTTGTGCCCAACAAGGAGGCCATATTACGTTTAGTATATCAGCTTGCTCACTCGGTTTTTAGATTCTACTTTGAACCTCCAATAGTGTGATACTTCTCCAGATTTTTGTAATACTTTATTGTATGATAACTCTAGTGGTAGAGAGAGTTTTTGTTTCCAATTGCCTTCCTAATTTTTTTAGGAGGCTGATTTTGTTTTGTTTAATTCATTATTATTATTTGTAAACATTTTCTTTTATTTATAATATTTATAGGTTGCCAGTTAAGTTAGACGATGAGAATGTTAAAAATACATCAATCTAGTTAGGATATCTCAGTGCATCTGGCTGATTTTTGGTCTCACGTGTACTACTATTTTCCCTAACTCACACTTCCGTCAGTATCTCTGCATTACTTGGGAGGTATTCATTATGAATTTTGGGAGAAATATATTCATATGCTTGACACTACACTCTAATTCAAAATGTTAAAGTAATAGATTTATGAATCATTCTCACTTATAAATCTTTCGCTAAATTCATCCTTTTTCAATGTAGAATTTCACTCACATTTGATATACCAATAGATCCCCTTCCTCCATCAATGAGATAATGTAAACCTTAACATCTCCTTTCATTTAAACATTTCTGATATATAAATGTCATTATAATTTTATTTGGATGGAGAAATTAATCTTACTACTTTTATTAATCCAATTTTTACGCATGATCATTTTTTCTTTTGTTAAAGAATTAAAGTGAGGGGCAAGGACGACAAAATAAATAAATTAACAAGAAATGATTTATTGATTTATTATTTATTGAGGGGTACCTAGCAGATCCACAAGGTACTGATGATGTTAACAAAAGTTATTAAAGGCAGAAGCATTTAAACATTTTTGTTAATTTCATCATTGGCAGCAACAATACTGATAAAGCGGAGGAAAACATTTGCCTCCTGGGAAACCTGAGCGTTGGCAAAAGGTACTACAGTCCGGTATGTCTTCACATTTTCCATAGCATACAGTTTTAGCCTCCCCTGCAAAGGATCACCAATTTAAATCTTACAAAATAAAAATAAAAATATTTCACAAAAATCTTACGACCAGATTAAGTAAATCAATATTTCAGTTTGAACGTACCTAGTGAAGAGAAGAGAGTCATAACTATGATTATGCTGATTAATAACTTAATCATGAGAGAGAGATATGATCCTTGCGTCATTTTCTTCGCCTAGACTCTCAATGGGCGCAATGAAAATATACAATAATTTTATATGATATATTCTGAAGTAATAGTTTATATATATATATATATGTGTGTGTGTGAGATTAAATATTTTTGGTACCTTAATTAATTATGAAGATTGCATATATCTGCCATTTTGGTATATGCAAAATTATGCTATCTGCAAATGTATTCTACTAGGGAATGCGCATTTAATTCATTAGATTTTATTATTATTCATGATCTTTGGTATTAATAAAATATAATTTTTTTAGTATTGTCCAGGTGATATATGTACTTATAATTAAATTATGTCTTTATATATAATGAAATGTAAAATTGAATGGAATCATATCTTCTAATTGTGAATTATTATTCTAACAATTATAAATTTGAGTATATTGTTATGCTAGATTTAACTGTCTATATATATATATTTTTTAAAAAATCACAATTTAATTTTAATGTCAAATAAGTGCAATATATATATATATATATATATATATATATATATATATATATATATATATATATATAATTCTTAACATAGCAGTATAATCAAGCTTGAAAAGGAAATCCATTCATATGCAATAAGAAACATGGAAAAAAGAAAAGAGATTTCTTTAGAAATATCTAAAAAGGAACCAACTTACATTTACATTCTCACTTTCAAATTATTACAAAAACATCACAATGCTTTTTTTTTTTTTTACTTTTATATGTTTTTCAGCTTTTGGCAAATAAACCACTGGTTAGCACACTTATTCAAGGGCTAAAAGTTATAAAAGGAGGACACATAATAAGTTTATTATTATTCTTATTCTTATTATTATATTATTTTTACATGGGACATGCATTGAGTTTGTTCTCTTATGTTTTAGGTCAACAACTATAAAAAGTATTTGTCTTATTTGCGGGTCAATTCCACCAGTTTTTTTTTTTAAATAAAATCATATTAAATTTACTTTGAAAAGACAATGGATAAAAAAAAATTCTCTTAAGTTTTCACTATGATATGTCTTATAAACATCCTTTTTTTTCTTATTGCTATTTAAGTTGTTGTTCTTATTATTTTATACTACTGTTTTTTGCTTTTTCTTATAGAAACAAAATGATTTTGGGAGGTTCAATCTCATCAACAAATTACAAATAAAAAAAAAAAGCAAGTAGAAAATCTGCAACTTTTAGAATATATATTCATTAATTCTTCATATTTTGGATACGTAAATCAAAATTTCATACATATGTTTAGTTAATTTTGTGTTGACTGTCATATGATTTTTTTTTTTTTACGAACTTAAAAGTTTTAGAAGATGAAAATTTAATTACATATCTTAAATCTGCATAAAACTAAAAACTAACTAGTATTTTAGCAATACTAAAGATAAAATATGCAAAAATAAAAAATTAACCTGTAATTAACCTCCAATTAACCTGTTATCAACTAACAATCAACCTATAGTCAAAGACAAATCAACTTCTGATTAATTAAAACACAACCTTATAAATATAAAATGCTAGTACTGTAAAACCATATCAATTAAATAATACAAAAAATATGTAATATGTGTAATTAGGATTATATCCAGTAAACACATGTCAAATGGAAATTTTTGAAAATTTGAATCTTTGACGTATGGTGATTAATTAGATAATTAGTAACACGTGTAATTAGAGTTATGCCATCAATTGACATATATTTAAATGAGTATTTTTCAAAACTTGAATCTTTGACATGTGGTCATTAATTATATAATTTTTAATTAACATAATTTTCAATTATTCTAATGTGCTAATTTTCAATTATTCTAATGTACAAATCAACATGTGTAACTAGTGATATATCCAATTGACACATGTTCAAATGAATTTTTTCAAAGTTTGAATATTTGACATGCGGTGATTAATTAGATAATTTTCATTAAGATAATTTCTATTTATTCTAATGTGCAAATAAAAAAATAAAACTAAAAATAAAATAGACCAAACATATACTAAAAATAAAAAAGAATTATTCACTTTTATTGTGTGAACTGAAAAATTATGATATAAAAAAAATAAATAATAAATGGAATTGAATTCATAGTAAATAGTATATAACGATTATATTTTAGGTATATTTTAAATATATACTATAACTATATGCTTTCATCTTCCTTAAAATACTTAATAATTTCAACTTTTTTCTTATTTGAAGAATCATAATCAACATTTTTTTTCTTTTTTTAAATGAGAATCATTATCAAAATTAAGATTAAAATATAAACAAATTTAATAAAACAATGTTTAAATTACAAAAATTTATTTCTATAATTTATTGGCTCGTTTGATTTGATATATATTTTCAAAAAATTTTGGGTATTCAATATTACATGAATATAAGTATACAAAAGGGATACATCGAGTGTATATTAGATAAATAAATAAAAAAAGAAACTATACCAAAAAATAATAAACAATTTTCAATACTCACAGTAAATAGTATATAATGAGTATATTTTAGGCATATTCTAGTTTATTTCAAGTATATAATGAGTATATTTTAAATATATTTTAAATATATATGAGAAATAGATAATTTCCTCTTCTTTAGAGACTTAACACTCTTGATATTTTTCTTTGATAATGTTATTCTTACAAAAGTTTGCCTATTTACATTTTAAAATCTTTTTTTTTTTTTAAACTCAAACACCAACCAAATGTATAGTGTTTTATAGCATTTTAACCTACTCTACCTAGTAAATTAATGAAGGAGCATGATCTTTGTTAAACAAGTTTGGATTAGTAAAAAAAGAATGACTTGAGATCATTTAATTTTGTATTTTGGTTAAATAATTGAGTTCATATGTAATTAGTTGTTAATGTGAATTGTAATTATCGTTAAACATAATTAGTATTTTAATACATTACCTTATCTTGCTTTATATATATCACTGCACTTGTACATGTCACCACTGAGCAAAACCCCATTTACTGAACCAAGACTTCATCTTTGATATTTGAAAAAAAAAAAAAAAAAAGGAAAAGACAAGTGGAAAGGCATAAATACACCACCACCATTAGACTCATCATTATGCTTCTGTATATATTTATGAATAGATATAATTCTTATTTTCTTTATAACTCTCATTAATAAGATCTTGAATTTAGCTCTAAATTAATATATTATTTTCTTGAATTATTAGAAGCAAAAGCAAGCCTCAGCATAGCAACTCAATCCCATGCCACTTCAAGTAAAAGTTTGGTTCTAAAATATAAGAGTCAGGTAAATCACCTATAATTTTCATATTATTAAAAATATGTTATTTCAATTAGAGAAACGTCTCACCCTTATGAGCGTCAAATTGGGCCAGTGTCTTTGCAAAACAATCAGATTTTTCTGTGCTATTGCCATTAATATTATCATAAATACCCATTTCTTCTTTGAAATCAAGCTCTTTTTTGGTAATGGGACGAGGCTAACATTGGAGTAAATCCCATAGGTAATGGAATGGCAAAATGATTAGGCATATTTAAAGCCTGTTGTGTTATCTTGATGTATTAAGTTACTTTCATAAACGAGGGTTGGTAAAAACCGTATAAAAGAGAAAAAACAAATTGGCAGAAGAGTAAAATTTCAAAAAGTGGTTGTATAAAAATAAACAAAATAAAAAAAAAAAGGATAAATGATGTAATTTCCTCAAAAAAAAAAAAGTGTGGGCATTGAATGTGGGCTGGGCTAAAAGGATCTAAAGTTCTAAACAATAGCAGTCCTTATTATTGGGCTGGACTGCAAATGCCCCTCACAATTCAGATCTCGATCTGTTCATTTGGGCTTTTCTTTTTTACGATTTAAACCAGAAATGGCAATTTTTATTTTTTATTTATTAATTATAAGTAATAGTATTAATAATTTATAAAACTATAAATTTAAAAATGAAAATATACGTGTCCCTATTTTATTTTTCCAAATTACTTAAAGTTTACCTTGTATAATGATAATGTATTTGGATTGTTTAAATAAAGAGGTGCGCAATGCTAATCGAAGGAGGCTTATGCATGTTAATTACATTGACTAATTCAATTGTTAGCCAACAGTCAACTGAACTGAGGACAAAATTACATCCTAAGTTGGCTAACCTTTGCAAGGCTCCACTACTTCTCCATTTAACATTCTGCTTTCATTTAGATTTATCAATTATTAGACTAAGAAATTTCAATTTTTCAAATTGATTTTTTGCAATGTCTGTTAACTCTATTCTCATTATAACATTATTCAACCGAAAAGTCCTTAGTTATGTTTATAAGTATTTTACTATTCATCATAATTTTTTTTATTTTACCATGAAATTTCTATGAAAAATATATTTTATATTATTTTTTAATAAGTTTATACGTCACATAAATTGTGTGCATTATTAAGAATCAAAATCCCACATTGAATAAATATACTAAAAATATATAGGTTTATAATAATTTGGTCTTAACTACCTAATTGGTTAGGTCTAACCTTTTAGCAATGGTTAATTCAAATTTATTAAACTCAATTCATTTATGAACTTAACTTATTCCCATTCAAATTATCTCTACCCTTTCAATTCAATTTCCATCATGCATCCTATTAATTAAGACTATATATCTTTTCAATTTGGTAAAAAATTGTATTGTACTTAACTTTTATTGATATAATTACTTTTATGGTTAATATATAAAAGATAATTCATGAATACATATAATAAGTATAATAGAATGTGGTCATAAATTTATTCAAGAGTATATTTTATTTTGATAAACATAAAGATTGATTTCAAAATATTTAGATATCATTTGGTATATCATAATAATATGTAATATAATATAATTAAATATATTTTTAATATAAATTTATATTAAAAATACATTTAATTATATTGTATTATATTTTATTACGATTTATCAAACGCATATTAATTAAATTAAATTGAAAAAAAAATTAAACATATCTGATATGCTGTTTATATATATATATATATATATACCCGGAGAAATACCCGATTCCATTCGGACTAAATTGTGGGAATTTGGTGCAAGTTTAATGAAAGTACACAAGTCAAGACACCAAAAAATATATACATATATAAAATAAAAAATAGAGGCAATTTTTCACATTCACATACTTGAAATGAATGATAGTTGACATAGTATAAATTTCACTTCTTTTGATAATTCGCCTAACCATCTGATCCTAGATTCAAAGTTTTTCCCTTTCTCGAGATTGTGAGAGTAAAGTCTCATTGTCAATTACTGGTACCCCTTAATTACTCTCAACTGTCACCAAACCCCACCCCATTCCCTTATATAAATCCTACCATGCAACTCCACCACTTCCATAGCCAAATTGAGAGAGAGAGAGAGATGGGCAGCAGGTGGTGTTTGTTCCTTTTCCTTGTTTTAGCATTTGTGCATGCAAATAATGCACGTAATGTACCAAAGGAGACAGTAGTAAATAATCATAGTAACAATAATCTTCCAAATGAGCAAATATTTGCGCATGCTACTGCTCCAGCGACAGCTGAGTCACCTACAAGTACTGGCCTAAAAGGTAAAAAGAATTTCATCTATGGTGGTGTTGGTGGCTTTGCTGGAATGGGTGGTTATGCTGGTGTTGTTGGTGGCTTTCCAGTTCTTGGCGGGGTCGGTGGAATTGGTAAGTATGGTGGAATTGGAGGAGTTGGTGGCTTAGGAGGCTATAGTGGTCTTGGTACTGGAGGAGGTCTTGGTGGACTTGGTGGTATTGGTGGCTTAGGTGGTGCTGCTGGTGGAGGTGTCGCTGGTGGTGCTGCTGGTGGTGCAGGTGGTGCTGGCGGTACTGGTGGTGGTGGGATTTTCCCATGTCCTTAGATCTTAATTAGTTCATGTTTTGATGTTTTGGGATGCTAGCAAGCTGTCTTATTAATTAGCCATTATAGTGTTTATGTGTTGATATAATCAGTTTAGTTCGATTTATGTTTTGTTATGAAGCTTTGTTGATTAGTGGTCTTTTTAGGGACAAATCTAGTTATTTTGTAATCGTTGTTGTTGTATTTTGTTGTATCTTGCTTCAAAATGATAGTTGTTGTTTGCTTTTTATTGTTGCAAGTTAATCCCTTTTTATCATCTCCATATATTATAAAAAAATTAATTTAGCAATTTGATTCCCATTTCTTATATATATATCATTTGCAAAGAATAGAAACAACCACATTCATTGATCTATTATAGAAAAAGAAAGAATACTCTGATAGGTCCAAAAAGAAAGTGCGGTTACGATTGCATGACTATGGGGAGGAAATGGAAGATGGACTGGTGAGAAGGGATCAGGGTCCGAAGGACAAGCTTTGGAGATTGGCTAATGTGTGTAGATTGGCTTTCATGTGCTAACAGAATCTCTTCATGTCCACTTTTTCATGTGAGTTTAAATTTTTTATAAAAAAATATTTTATTATTTGATGGACAATTTTAAATATGTATAATTAGGGCATGGTAATTTTGAAAATAAATCTGAACTTCCCTTTTGCATGTCTACCACCTGTACAACTGACCCGGGTTATGCAATTGGAGTATATCATATATATGTTAAATTCATTTTTTATTTATATCATAAATAAAAATTAAAGACATTAAAATAGATTAGTATAAATTATTCCCAAAATTAAAAATTTTTAACAACTCAATCCTCCGTTTAGTTTAAATTAAATCATACTCAAAATTAAAAGTTTGAAAGTAAAAGCTTCCCCCGTAATTGGCAATAGCAAATTTTGAAGCCAAATCTATATTTTACATGTAGACTCACGAGTATATTTTTTCTCGATTTGAATTTAAAAAAATATTAAATTTTATTAAGTTTTCTTTGTTTCACAAAAATATTTTTTCATATTTTCTAACATTTAAAACACTATTTCAGAAAATTATAATGAAAGAAAAAATATAAATATAAATTTATTAATCCGCTGATCACTGATATTTATTATCATAGACCACATATAATTACTTATTTATCACCAACCTCCACATAATTACTGACAATCAACAATATCGCCAGTGGTTATCAAATTTATTATTTTTATGTAATTTTTCATATATTGGACAATAAAATTTTAAACACATGAAAATTCTTTTAAATTTAAATATATTTATAATATTATAAATTAAAATTTGTAATAATTTTAACTAATTTTTAATATAATAATCAAACAACAGAAAATTAATTTTTCAAAAAATATTTCTTAAAAATATTTTCTAAAAATAAATTATTTTTCAAGAAATAAATAAAATCTGACTTGTCTTACCTAAAACTTTTTTTTTTTTAAATAAATTAGTATTGGATGTTGGATTCACGAATATTGTGCTAAGTACATTAATTCTAACGTTGTAAAGTGGGAGGACTGAAAAAGGTACGAGACTGATTAATAATTAATCTTTATTTAGTCTTGTCTATATATAAAAACGTATTAAATATTAAGCATGTCAAATTTATTCAGTTCTATTCAATTTTAACATGCGAAACAAACGCAATCTTAAAGAAAACTGACGGCTCGAAATTTTTACCTCATTTCGCAATGAAAAGAAATGTGTATGGTAAATTCACAGCCAGTATAAATTAATCGAATTTTTCAGCACCCAAAAAAACAGAATTTGGGCAGGAAACGGCTAAAACAGGTGTAATCAATGCAGAATAATTCTCAGCAGTGGACTTGTTACTTTTCACAGGTTTGAACATGCAAAAGTTAAATTGGAAAAGAAATTGCATTATTAATTAGTTTCACATGTTGGAAAGATATGAAAGCAACGTACGTAACTCATTTAAAGAAATTTCTTTTATGCCCATAATTAAGAATATTTTGAGATCATTTTATATGTAAATTGGGTATATTTTTATTCAATATCTACATTTAAACATTAAGTAATATTAATTTTAAAAAAGGGCAAACTCTATTATAAATTAAACTAATCCTTGGAATTCATTAAATACAATAAGCAGGATAAGTGGGAGTTCTAGCATATTTATTTATTTATTAAAAAACTAATTAAAATTTCAAAATTGCTTTTCAATTTTTTTTTTAAGTTCAAAAAATGCCCGTAGTTTTCTCATCAATAAAAGAATACTTTTTAAGTGGGAGCTCTAGAATTGGCCTTATATAAAAATAAGACTTAAATTCCATATATATGTTTTTTTTTTTTGATAATTTTTATCCTTTATTTTATAAAAGCGTTATTTATATTTTTTTATCTTTCAAACAAATTATGATAATAAAAAAATATACTTATTTCGTCTCTTTTTTGTTTGGAATTTTTTTTTTTATGTTCAAAAAAGTATATTTCATTTTTATTTTTATCATTTTTTTTTTTTACTTTTCATACATATTTTGTCATTGGATATTGATTTAACTTTTCAAGAAAATAAAATTTAATTGTATTTAATAAAAAGTATAAAATAAAAAATAGCATACCATTTAATGAATTTTTAAATTTTGTGAAAAAATATATCTCAAACAAAATAAAACCGAATAAATATTTAATAAGTATATAATTTTTTATATAATAAAGAATACTGTATATTTTTATTTTTATATATTATAAAATAAATTTCTTTTTACTTTTTATAAAATAACCATAAATAAATTATAGACAAGAAAATTTGAAAAACAAATATTAGAATCTTATGTATAATTTTCATAAGGAAATTGGCCGAGAAACAGACATAAATAAATAAATAAATTCCTTTTTTTTTTTTTGAGATCCTAAATAAATGAATTATATATATATAAAAGAAATAAGATTCGAAAGCTAACTCTCATTACTCAAATGTTTGCTTTTTTTTTTTTTTAAGCTAATGTTTGCTCTTCATCAGGTGGATTTTTAAGCAATTTTTACAAAATTTTTCTCCATATATATCTTTTTATGTTATTTTTTTTAAATTAAAGAGATATTATGAGAATTAAATTCTAATAGTTTCCATATATTCCAAATGAGCATCAAATAATTATACCTTTTATCACGAGATAAAAGAAATTAAATTAATTTTCGTGGAGAGATTTTTAATTTAATTTATTCTCATTGCTTATTTGATGGAAAATTTAAAATAATGTTGGGGTGAGAGAGGCTCGAACTCTCGACCTCAGGATAACTCCATAGCTATGAGACCTACGCGCTAGCCAACTGCGCCACCACCCCAACTTGTCACATATTCAAGAAATTAATTAAAAATACTTGATTTTACCAAAGATAATCTCCACTATTGAACTACACATCCACCCCTTCTATTTGAGATTTGTTTCTTTTGTTATTTCTTTACATATGAATCATCCCATATTGAATAAATGAAATAATAATTGATTTATAGATTTTTTATTTAGAATTACTTAAATAATAAAATATTTGTAAATTCAATAATATTTATTTAATAATAACACATGATTATAGAAAAACTTTTACACATTATACTAAACACATATCTCTTATTTCTTTAGCTTGATTGGTAACAAATTGTATTAGTAAAATGTTGAGTGATAAATGGTTACATATGATGTGAATCTCCAATATTTGATATGGTTATGGAAATTATTAGATCGAATTTAATATTACTGACACTCGCATGTGCATCATATAAATTGTAAACAGATATCTAAAATATATATATATATATATAACATGCATGTGTGAATCTCTAATATTTGATTTGGTTATAGAAATTATATCGAATTTAATATTATTTGATGAGAAATAAAAATGCTAAAGTTTCAAGAAAGCTTAATTAAGGCGAAGTATAGTTAACTAATGATTTTTTTTTTATGGGCTAATAATGTAAGCCCAAATATAAAAAAGACAATTTAATTGAAACTAAAAGCCCACCAATCGAAATAATGCCTTGTTCTTAATTGCCGTCCTCATTAAAGACTAGAAGATCATGTGATAGAAGACTATAGAAGCTATTGTCCATCAAGTAAGACATGTCAGATCAAGATGGTTCTCATCTCACTGCTACACATGAGGTCACTTCATAGATAGTGACTGAGTACACTCTCTATGCTGGCGAACCTGACAATGGAACATGCATGACTCTTGCAATCTAATTAGGTAACACATTTTCATTGTTACTTTAGGAATGCATGTACTTCATTGACCTCTCTCTAGCAACTCACCATGGGCAAGACCATATCTAAAAGGACAATGACACCTTTAATTTGAAGTAATTAACTCTACACTTTATTGTTCCCTTCATTTTCACTCAAATACTTTGGTTGCAAGAAAGTCATATTTTTTCTTTACAACGTTTAATAACTCCGTAGCTGATTTAAGCATTGAAAAGCCTTTGCCAAATACTAAATTTGACTATCTAATACTCTTTAGTTGTCTTATGGGCTTAAAAATGAAGTCCAAGAAAGATATATCGCATTTATCACATTGATCTAGCACTGATTATTACTTAATCATAGTTACAAGCATTGTTTTAAAAATCAGACTGAACTCACCAGTTCAACTGGCTAAACTAGAGGCCTGTCCAATCCAATTGCTCTTAAATAATCAAATTTTATGGTTAAATAGTGTAGAGCCGGATTGAACTGGCTAAATTGAAAAAAAATAGATCAACCAGTCAAACTGGATGAATCGAGCCAATTTTAAAAATTATTAAAAAAAATTAAACTTCTGTTATATATCTTTTTTTATTAGATGTGTTTAAAATTTGTATTTAGTTAATTGTATTTTTTTATATGGTTATAATTCAATATATTTTATTAGTCTCATAAAAATATTAAAAAATATATAAATATGGTTGCGTTTGGTTGACAGGCCAGGACAACTAAGAACTGGACAAGACAAAACATCATAAGATAAGACAGAACTATCCTATATAGTATTTGGAACAACTGAAATTAGAACTTGACATATTATAAAGATAACAATAATGCTCATATGAATTAAATATTTAAATTTTTAATAAAAAATCAGTCTAATTAATATTTAAAAATGCTAAAAATCAGAATATTTTAGTGTATTAAATATTTATATATACTTTTTAATGAATAAACACATTAAATTATAAATATGTCAAATATTTATTATCAAACATATTTTTAAATAAAAAATTAGAAATAAAATATAAAAATAAAAAATTGATTAATACTCATTAAATAAAAAATTAAAAATAAAATGTACATATTTATTCTATTACTTGATTTAAAATATTTTAGAAAAATGAATTTTGCAAGCTTATTAAAAAAATATTTTAGTTTTATATTTAGTAGCTAAGCATTATAAAAAGTTATTTAGGATAAAAAATTATTCATTATACATAACTATAATAAAAAAAAACCATAAAAAATATTAAAAAGGAAATAAAACTAAAAAACTAAGTTAAAAAATAAAACTAAAAAAATAAGTTTGTATTTATATAAGAATAATTTTGGAAATAGAGTACTAAATTTCAATTTTAAATGAGGGATAAGCTTATATTCTTTATATATGGATGATTCAAATTAAGTGATAGGACTTGACAAAATTCTATTTTTGTTCAGTTATTGTAATACTAAAAACTTGTCAAATGCTATATTAGGTATTTTAATGTTGTTTTATCTAGTTCTTAAGTGCCAACCAAATACAGCCTATAAGTATTATATGGTAAAAAGGTCAAACATGTAATTTAACTGAAATGATCAAATATGTGATTTAATTGGTCGGATAAAAAACCAGTGATATGACCAGTTTGATTTTTAAAACACTAATTATAAGTTTAAAATGGTTGATAGTCGCTGCGTCTTTCTAATGTTTCTAAGTTTCTACGGTTAATATGTGGAATTTGAAAATCGGCTAGGAAAAAAACCTAGAAAATTTAGATAAATATTCATGCTAAATTTAACTGTTTTGATTTAATGAAACTATTACGAATATAAAAGCATTTTCAATAGTCCAACTTATTTTAAAAAGTATATTTTATTTAATAGAGAATATTTAATTGATAAATAGTGAAAAATTTTATTTAAATTCAATAAACTCTCTATATTTTGTTATTTATTTTACTTATCCTATAAGTATTAATTATTTTAATTTTTAATTTTTTAAATTTATCAAATAGAAAAATAGTACTCCATGCGTTTCATTTTGATTTGGACATATTTTGTTCACAAAGTTTAATAGTGTATTAACTAGTATGCTATTTTTTGTTTCATACCTTTTATTAAATACAATTTTTATATTTTTCTATAAATTTTATGCAAAAATTGAATTAATATCAAATGATAAAATATGTATAACTGGTACAAAAAATATTAAAAATAAAAATAAAACACTTTTTTTGAGATATCCTAAAAAGAAAAATATATCGTATAAAATGGGACGAAGAGAGTACTAAAGTTATTTTTAAATAAAGTGTATATAAGTTTATATTGCATTAATTAAAATTAGAATAAAGAGTAATATTTAGTTTTATAAATGTGAAGAACTAAATCAATTTATTTTTTTATTTTTTAAAAATAAAAAATTTATTGAAATTTTACTTTTTGAAATAAGTTTACATATATAAAAATATATAAAAAATATATTGGGATGCTCTTTGTAAGTTATATATCTCACGTGAAGACAATTGCAATGGTATTTATATATTTAAGCTTTTTTTTTTCTTCAGAAAAAAAGGGCGCTTTTTTTTATTGACTTTTCTTTTGTGACTTTATAGATAAAAAAAAAAAAAAAAAAAAAAAAAAAGGAATCCTTGGTTAAATAATAAAATAATATTGAAAGAAGTAAAAAAAAATAAATAATAATAATAATATCCAAGTAAGCCCACATGGACTATTGGCTAATGTTAATGGATCCAGCCCACTATATAGACAGGCTTGGACTTTCAATATGTGAACTTGCGGAGCAATGGTTGCAGCATAGCAACCCAATCCAAGCTTGGACTCAACCCATGGTTCGATGAGAGAGTAATCGCAAATGGCTCATCTCCCTGTCTCATTCTCCTTCATTGGAGGCGGGAAAGCGAGCCATTAACAGAGCGCGCAAATCAAATCACACAGAACAGAAGAGCAAAGCGAAAATGGAGAGAGAGAACTTGAACGAGGACTTGCAAACTCTACTAAAAGACATCAAATATTCAGATGTAAGTTCGTTCAATGATGGCCGCTAATTTGTAATAACCATTTCATATATGCCACTGCAAAATACTGATTGCTTTCCTCTCCATTTTATTTTTAGTTTACAAATTCTAGGGTTACTGAATCATTTTTTTTTTCTTTTTAATCTCCAAGAATTGCTTCAAATAGCTCCTTTTAGCATCAGTTTTTCAAAGTCTCGGAAAGTTTGTGTTAGATTCTTTGATAACTATTTTCTGATTGTCGAGAAATAAGATGTTGTTGAGTTCTTCTTCTTGTTCATTTATGTGACAGGTTGTGCAGATTCGGGTTCAGCTGCTTGAAAAACTCAGGGAGTTGGATTCACCTGAGAAAACTGACTTGGCTTGTATCGTTGAATGCCTTTCAGTATCCATCTACTGTACTATAATTTCATTCTGTACTTTTTAATTGAGAAAGGGTCCGTAATTAATCTGAATTAGAGGCGTGGAAATTTGACCTAAATCTCCTATTTAGTGTTGTGTTTCTTGCCTTAACAACAAGCTAGACGTTTTGGGAAGACTTCACTTGCTTGGATGCGTCCCAGTGCATGTTAAACAAAGCTATCTTGCAGGTGGCTGCTAAATATGTAGATTCTGACTTATCTGGATGTTTAGTTCAATTTCTTGCTCTTGGGACTAAGGTATACTTTTCTCTAACAAAATCATTTTCTTCTTATTGTTCATATGCACTTCTATTAATGACACGAATCAGTTCCTAAGCTTAATGATACTACATTTGTTAGGCAAGCATATGGTGTGGAAAACATCTAAAGATGACACTTATGTCAGCTGCTGATTCTCAAGAAGAAGAAGAACATTGTGACATCTTCTTTCAGGTATATGACAATTGGCAGAACTTTATTTTTCTCTGTACAAACACGATTGTTCAATGTTGATAAGATATTTTGCAACTTCCTTACCTCTTGATCACTGCTCAAAGGATGATCTTTATCCCGAAAAATTGCAACTAGAATGCTTTTTATCAATTTATTTATATTTTATATCAAGCTGGTTCCATGTGCATGCTTTCTTCCAAGAGCTGGACATCATCCAACATGCCTTTCGTGATCTTTGTTCTTCTGTTTATATGTTCCTTTTCATGAGAAACTTAAATGACAAAGATACTTGTTAAGTCTTTCAATTATAAATAGTGTACTGAACTTGTGTGATTAATTTGAAGTTACTTGATAGAATGAGGTCTGCAGTAGATGCTAACCTCATTGGATCAGTTTTAACCCTACGTTTAGTTGTGTATATTCTTAGGGTTTCACATCAAACGCTGACAATTGTTGTTTATATATGTGTTTATATTGCTACAAGGACTTGGCACAGGCTTTACCTTGCGTCAATTGAATTTCTTAGTAACTATTGATCATGAAAAATAGATATGAATAATTGGACACTTGTCACAGTTGCTTCAGGATTATGAATATGCATCAATCATACATGTAGTTCTTGAGTTAATCTCTCTTACCATCATTGATTCTATTTAGAAGTTCTTCCATGGTGTATGAAATGGCACTTTTATCTATGAATTGATGTGTGGTTTTTTCTTTCTATAAAATTTGAACCATTTCTACATTTGACTGGGACCTTGGATTGTTGTCAAGATTTTCCATGATTATGACAATCAGTTCAATAGATTAATGCATCAACTGTCTTATAGATGTCTTTTTATTTTTGATATTTTAAATGAACCTTTGCAGCTTCTTTTGGACTTCTTGAGCCTTTCTGCTGCTAGCATGATGGCTTTGACAAGATACCCTGTTTTGGCCAACAATGATTCCCCAGTTAGTATTGAAAGGTTTATTTTGGAACAGCTAAATTTAACAAAGGATGTGGTATCCGAGAGTAAGGTACCTGTGCTTTGCTTCTTGTTTGAATGCTTTTCATACTTGGATAGTTTTCCAACTGCTGATGGTAAAGCTTAAGATTGTTAATTTTTTACATCTATTTTAATTTTCTATAATGAAGCCCCATAAGCATTAAGATTGTTAATTAGAGTTTTATTGCGGTCAAGTTAAAGAAATCTTTTCATTGGTTTCTCCTTCCTTCTTATTTGTATCTATTCAATGAAGTTCCAACATGCCTAATCCTGTGGCATCCATGATAGCATCAACAACGATAAAAGATAACTTCCTTTCAAAATGCTTGGGAGATATGGTACATCTGACACAAACAGGAAATGATCATGACATGGCCTAATAAACGAAGACGATGCAACACTGTCAGTTGCATTAAGCAGAATTTAACTGGTTTCAGAGAAGTGCTTTACTAGATTAAGTACTCATTATTGGAGAAGTGCTTTACAAGGACAAACTTTTGAAATTCTCAGCTATTATTGTTGAGAACTTGTAATTGTTTGAATTCTAGATTACAATATGCTTCAAAGATCTTAGGCTAGAATTAAATAGTCTTTTAGGTTTTTGTGCATAACTTCATTGTGTAGTTTTCTGATTTTAAATTGACACTTGTAGGTCAGGGGGGTAATTTCTACCCTGTTGTCACTGTTCATTGTTTTTCTCCAAAATTTAATTGTTATCTGTTGATAAGGGTGTTCCCTTGTCTCTTTCAAACAGAAAATTAATTCATGTGGCTCAGAAACACTGAAAGCTGCACAGACGGTGATTGATGCTGTGATGAGATTATGCAAGGATTATTCCCTATCTGTGAATTGGGATTCCTGTGATGCAAGATCCAAGAAGGATGAGAGCAGCATAGACCATAAAGAGGCTGATATTAAGAATCATGTCATCAACATAACAAAATGCGCTATAGAGAAACTGTGTGAACTGGGCATCATTGCAGCAAATGATGGTGGAAATCTGGTAACCATTCTCAATGTGTCATGGAAAGGTGTGGTCACCTTGCTTCAGCTGGGTAAGGGAGCACTAGCAGAGAGGGTAAGTGTGCAAGAAATTATTGTAACCCTAATTTCATTTGTCACTGAACCTCTTAGATGTGCAGCCATGGCTTGGTCTTCTTCTTTGGAGGCAACCATTTCTGTAACTGAAGCTAGAAGGACATTTCTTCCCATCAAATTTTACCTTATTAATGCAGTGAAAATATCTTCCTTGTATCCATGCCAAGCACATCCTGTATACAGAGAGATATCACACTGTGCCATAATGATCTCAGCCTTCAGGATTTTATTGAGCTTTGAAAAACTTCTTAATACTGCCAGTGAAGTGTTCTCAGAACTGTTAGAGAAGACATCCATGGATTTGCTTGCTTCTTTACTTAATTCAGCAGAAGCGAAACTGGAGCATAAGTTTGAACTTCTGGACTGGTTGTTCATTGAGAAATGCTACTCAAAATCAATTCATACAGATTCAACTAGATATCGAAGCATATCATCAATGATTGAAATATTTTCTGTAAGTTGTGAATCTGTGCCCCAAGAGAGGCTATTGCTACTTGGTCGGGTTGTACTATTTCAGACTATGCTCAGATATTCTGTTGGCCTTGAAGAAGATGTGCAGAACAAAATAATAAGAAAGCTTGGGTGGTTTTTAGATATATTGGTTGATGAAGAGGTATACTCTTCTATTCTTGACTTGCAAATTCCTGTACCATATGGTTCTGGGAAAACAATTGAATTGGTTTGGCAACCTATGTTTTCTGCTCTTATGGATGCAATAAAAACCTTCATGCTTGTGGTGTCTTCAAGTTATGGTTGGTTGGAATTGGAGGCTTTTCTGCTTGAAAATCTTTTCCATCCACATTTTTTGTGCTGGGAGATTATACTGGAACTTTGGTGCTTTTTGTTGCGCCACGCTGAAACTGACATGGTAAATGGTGTTATTGATAAGTTTTGCTCATTAATGAAGCTAGTGGCATCTCCAGAGTCAGTTCTTAGTCCTGCTTCTCCTTTGAGGAAAATAGCAAGAACAATCTGCTTGCTTCTTACTAATGTAACTCCTTCTACAGTAGACCATGTGTATTGTTCAGTCATTTGTGATGACCAATCTCAAATCTCATCATTCATGCATGTAGCCTTGCTCTTGGAAGGCTTCCCTCTGAATTCACTCTCAGATGATAGCAGAAGTGCTGCTAAACAGAAAATTGTTACTGATTACTTTAGCTTCATTGGGAGTTTTAACAACCAACTGTTGACTGCTTGCAGTTCTGGTGTATTTGGCATTCCAGTTTTTTTACTATCAGCCTCCCTGCGGTCACAGTGAGTAACCAGTTCCTTTTTCAAAATTGCTATTTTAAAATACAGTGGAAAATCAAATGTTTTCAATCCCATTTAGTAATCCTGGTTAAACCATCAGGCTTGTATGGGATTTATGTACCAGTTGTCAGTATTCTATGATTAGCATTTAATAGATTAAATTATGTATGTCCTACGGACTGGATGTTACATTGGATATGTTGACTACTTCGAGTGATGTGAAATTGTATGCGGATAATGCACATATCTCTTTTGGCTCCTACACTCGTAGGGAGATGGGGAAAGGTGAGATAAGAGGTTAGGAAATGCTGTCCCCAGTAGAATCTTAGGCATGTGGAAACCCTCATTGAATGTTGAACTCATTGACCTGGGGTCAAACTGCACCTGCAAATGGAGGAAAAAGAAGCCAGCCTAAAATCACTAACCATGGGGCCCTGGGGGGTTATTAACGAGCACTATGGAGGGGAATGCCCCTCCGAAAAGGTTTTATACTTAACCTGTGTTCTGCTACTATAGTACTTATGTGGAAGTAGAGTCTTAGTCTCAGTCCCCTTTATAATTTTTAAGGTGGTTGATGCCCCTTTTCCCAACACTAAGAGCTTTTCCGCCTTCTGCTGCTTAGTCCTTTGTCTCAGAAGCTGTCCTTGGGATGCCTCTAACAAAGAGCCTTCTCTTGCCCCCTTTCGATCTTGTCCTAACTATTAGGGCGAGTAAACGCCTTGTTTACTAGTCCTTTCTTCTTTAATCATGTATATAGACATACATATATATGTAGATTATAATGCAATGTCTCTAGGTGTGACAGTTTCTCAGGTGATCATGAGCTTCAAATCGTACCTTTTCCAAATCATTTATTGGTTTACTGGTAGCAATACTGAACAGAATTTTATGCCTTGCAGGCAGGTTAGCATATCTGATGTTGACATGAAGAGCCTCAACTTCTTAGTTACTGTAATTCGCAACTTGAGAGATCCTGTGGACAAACTAATGAAGGGACATTATCACAAGCTTTTGAGTGAAACACTGGGGATCATCTCAAATATAAAGCATCTATATAAATGTGATGAAATGGAAGAGGTCATCTTGGAGCTTCAAAACTTATTTATCTCAGGGCCAGTGGCCTCTGATCCACTATTGTATCAGTGCAAACCATATCTGGCACTTTTCATGGGTGGACTTGGGGACATGGAAATGTCAGAAAGTGATGATTGTGCAAAGAGTTCTGCTGTATGGGAGTTGTATCAGATGCTATTCAGGGAGCAGCACTGGGCACTTGTTCATCTTGCAATTGCAGCATTCGGATATTTTGCTGCTCGTACTTCTTGCAATCAGCTATGGCGATTTGTGCCACAAAATGCAGCTCTTTCATATGACCTAGTATCAGGAAATGAAGCAAGTGAGGAGCAATTTATGTCCGAGTTAAAGACATTTCTCGAGAAGGAAATGGCTCTTCTCACAATTACTCCTAGCCCTGAGCAGCTTGAGTTGCTAGTGAAGGAAGGTACACTTCTGAAAGAAATGGTTCAGAAGATTTCAAATATGCATATGGAGGCTAGAGAATGTGAGGAAATTGATGTTGACATCCAGTCCAATAAGAGAAGGAAACTCCCTGATGGAATTAGCAGGGGAGTGGAACTACTCCAGAGTGGTATGAGGGTTATAAGTGATAGCCTTTCCCAGTGGCAGCAAAATCGCATTGAATCCTTTGAACATCATAACAAGTTTTTGACTCACTTTTCTCAGCTGGAAGATGTAATTGCTGATATAGTTGGCTTGTCTGGTAATTGACGAGTTGCATTTTTAGCTTGCTAACAGAGAATTATCTAAGGAGGCTTAATAAACATGCCAAGAACCAAATTGTATAGGTATACTGCAAATACATGTGAATGAATACTGAGAAGGTTGTAGGTACGTTTATTTATCTATTCTTCTTTGATAATGTACATTTAGGCCTGCTGGTTCTTTTTCTTCTATGGGAGTATTCTGCTCGCTCGTTACATGAATAGGGAATTCCTTTTTAGCTGAATTTAGAAGTTATCATGTGAATGACAGTTAAATTGTTTTATGCCAATACGCGTGGCAGGGGCTCAAGAATGGAAATATCTTCAAAGTGAATTGAATAGAAATGAAATATTTCTTTGATATGCATAACTGATTCTCTGCGTGGCTCAACGCATCTCTTAAGGCTCAGCATATTGTGATGAGGAGGAGCGGAGAAAGGTTGCCTTGCGACTTGAAGATCAGTGTTAGCACTATTGGAGATTGGATCCGTTCTCTTCTATACTACTATTTGAGGTCTATTTTAACTGGTGATTCAATATTATCGTTGGAATACTTAGAAGTATGCCACAGGAAAGGAAGATAAGATGGCACTCTCCTCCTCCCAATTCTAATACCCTAAATTTTCTTATTTCATTGGTAAAATTTGCCCTAAATTTGAAGTCTGCAGCAAATAGGAATAAAAAAATACTTCAAGCCTCACATTAAACGTTAATGAATTTATTACTAACAAAAGGGTTAGTTAGAACTTAGAACCCCAACGAATTTATTAGTAGTAAAAGGTTTAGAGCCCCAAACCTAAATTTCATAGGTAAACAGGTAAATTGGAAGTTTATTGCAATTAGATCTTTAAATTTACGTTAATAATGAATTTTAAAAACGCCGTTGCCGGGGATCGAACCCGGGTCGCCCGCGTGACAGGCGGGAATACTCACCACTATACTACGACGACGAGTAGTGATAATGTGTCTGCATCGAACACTTAAAGCTTAATAATTCAAGTTCTATATTATAATAGATGAGGAGAAGTTATAACTGTTCACTTAAGCTTGGAGATGGCAGGCAGGGCCCAGGGGCGTTGTGCCTGTGAGTTGCAGTTAATATAGTAATGGAGATGTGAAATTTAGAAAGGGTAGGAGGGTTGAACTCATGACGTTTGTCTATAATTATTTTTAACTATATCAATTCAAAAACTAATTCTACCTAAAGCCAAAAGTTCAAGAATTTGAAAAGATTTACTTAAGTCAAACCATACTCCCGTGTTAAAATATTGAGAAAAGAAATAAATAATTTCAAAATTGATAAACATAATAAGCTTACAGGATTATTCTAAAATGACCAAAAAATTAAAAAAAGACAATTAATCATTTGTGTTAGAATTTCTAGTTACTATACTATTGTTCCTGTCAAGCTTCTTTTTCCAGCATTGATGCTTCGAGCACTGGCAATGGCTCTTCTCTGTTTTCTTCCAACTAAACATTCCTTCTTCATTTTCTTCATCTTTCTCTGCAATTTCCTTTCCTGCTTCATTACTCTCACTCTCTTTATTACCCTTTCTAAACAACTCTCTCATTCTCCTTTTCACTTCACACCACTTTTCTTCGTGCGACCCTTCACAAAACCCACATTTCACAAACTTTTGTCTCACACCCTTAATGTTCTTCACTTGCTCAAAACTAAAAGCAAGGCTTAATGCCTCATTTAACGAATTGGGTTTTTGTGGAATTATCCAATCTCGAAAATCTTTAATCAATCCATCTATAAATATCCCTTTAATCATAGTGTCAGTTAGTCCATTATTAGGCCATCTCTTCAAAATCCATTGAAGTCTCAAGAAATAAGATCGAACACATTCCTCATTTCCCTGTGTTAAATTCATGAGATCTGATCGCAATTGATCAACAATTTGAATTCTATTATAAGCATCTAAAAAAGAAATTTTAATTTCATCCCAAGACAGAGATGGGTATGGTTCGATGTTAAGATCATACCAAAGAACAGCCTCCTTTTCGAGAGTGACTGGGAAAATTCTCATCATTGAATCTGTGGAGGAAGCATTGTTTGCTCTGCAAACTTTAATAAAACGGCTTAAATGTGAAATGGGGCACTCATTAGGCTGGCCATGGAAGATTGGTAATGGGGCAATATTTATGTAGGAATTAATGGGGTGAGAATTTGGTTGGGTATAATTCGTACTGAAACTATCTGAGAATTGGTCATCAATGGGTGGATCGGTTGCAGACTCGGATCCCATGGGTTGCTCCACATCATCATCTTCTTCATTTGATTCATAGGGAGATTGAGATTGATATTGAGAAGTGTTGCTGCCATTGTAATCGTGCTTGGAGGAGGAAAATTGAAGAGAGTGATGTGAATTTTTGGGTTTGCGAGTCATCGTCTCTGCCACAATTTGAAGAAAATGATAGTAGTCAGTTACTGTATAATCTAAAAGGTGAGGCGGCAAGGGAGATGGCGGTTCAACTTAGTTACTTAGAAGAAGGCCCATAGAACAGGCCCACAATTTTAGCCCACAGGCAACAAAAACCTACCCAGCTACCATTAGGTTGAGTTTGCCAACGTAATTTATAATATTAATTTTGAAAGACTCGTATTGTTTTGTCTTTATGTTTCAGTCAACAGTATATTATTTCTATTGAGACTAAATAATTCACAAAGGAAAAAAAAGAAAAGAAAAGGAATTCTTGAAATAAATGTTTTGATGAATAATAAGAGAAAAACATTCACTTCAACAACTCTGACTTTTAATTGGATATGATTTAAATAGCGTATGAAGCAGAGGATCATGGTAATAAATAAAGAATTGATTGAAGATGATTCAGTTTTTACATTTGTAGAACACTACAGTTATATGCATGGATTATGGGGGATTTAATGTTTAGATCTTATGCCAAATTAAACAGTATAGCACATAAAATCATAATTGCTATGCATATAAATACCGATTATAAAATGGGCCACATCAAAATTTAAACATGAGCATTTTAGCAAAATTTGACTATTTCACATGTTTAAACTAATAATTTATAGTATAGTGTTATTATTTTTTAACTTACATAATACTCAGTTTTATAATATTCAATATCACTGAACTAAAAGCTCGTTAATTTTCTTAAATGATTTAATTTTAATCTCTATATATGTACACACACGCGTTTCCGCCCGCCTCTAAACTTTGGCTATTTAAAGACAGACAAACCTGCAAGACTAAAAGCACAAGCATCAACAAGCAAAATAAATCAAAGAGAACCCCAGAAAACATGATCAGTCCGCATGACTTATCTTGGCAATGGCAATATGGTGGTCTCCTGTTGTGACAAGTTTCCATGATACGTCATTAATCACTATTGGGTTGGGTGACAATACAGAGCTTATGGTTCAACGCGGAAGTGCCCTTTCTTACAAGTTTCAATTGGGAATTTACAATTAACATTGGACAAAGAGCCCTTACTTACACTTGTGACATGGGCAAATGGTTATGGCCATTTTCATGTGTTTGATGAGCTCAGAGATGCACTAAGGTGTGGAGATCACTAGTGCTATTGGCGTGTGGATCCGGATGCCTTGTACCTTTATACCAAGGAACATGATAATTATATATAAGTTACAATTTCCATGGCAGAAGTGATTAATTGTGTAAGATGAATTTTATTACATTTATTTATTTATTTTTTACATTATATAACATATATAATGAAATTTTGATCAAAGTATAAGTTTAATAAAAACACAAGAATATACATATAATATCTAAAAAATTTTATAAAATTAATAAATATTTATTTAGTAATATTGAAATTATTTTCAGAACCGAAAAATTTTAAATTCGAATTTTAATAGAAAGATCACTTTTTTAATAGGTTTTTTTAGGTCACATCATTGCCTCCAATTTGTTGCTACGGTGCCAAATGGAAGTATAAATATTCACTTTGTTAGAATATTTAACAGTATTAAAAAGAGAAGATGCTTTGGATTAATTTCTATATATCCCATCCCAGTACCTTTTCTTATTCTGATTGTAATTATATATAAGGTACTTAAAATGGATGGCATGGATGGCATTTCGTATATGATGAAAGAGAATTCCCAAGATGAGTTAACAGCGATTAAAGTTCAGATATTTTACCCTATTGAGATTATAGTTTTAGGATAATATATACTTACTTAAGCTTATATTTTTGGTACAGTCGAATCTAATTCCACAACTTAATAACTTCAAATGAATTATGTTAATCGCCAAGAATTTAGTAGTGAGTCAAAAAAAATAAAAATTGAGAAGGGTTATTTAAAAAAAGCAGTCCATATACTTGAGGGATCTAAATTAAGTGGTAAGAGCATTTGTTATTAGAAGTAAGAGATATTGGGTTCGAAATCTCTCCTTTGTACTATATGAGATTTTATCTTTATGGCGAATATTAGGAGATGATTATCTTTACTGTGTAATCCACAGTCCAATAGATCCTCCCATAAATCAAAAACAGAAAAAAAAAAAAAGCACTCCATAGTTTAAGTGTTGAAAAAGTAAGATTTGAATATAAATATATTCTTTTACATTAATTTTTAAGTATAAGTAAATAAAAATTATAATAAACAAAATTAAATTAGGTAGAAAAGTAGATATTACAAAATATTCTAGAATTATGTGCTTTTACTTTTTACAAGATATTCGTAATAAATTTTGAGTATTGTTTGATAGGTTGTAATAACATATAATATAGTGTAATTAAAAATATTTAATATAAATTTATATTAAAAATACATTTAATTACATTATATTATATTTTACTATAATTTAACAAATAGATCCTAAAAGTTTGAACAAACTTCAATTACTAATATAAATTGAAGTTTTTTCCATTTTTTTTGTCCATAGAACGTTACGTTTGGTATAATACCAAGCAATTATTGGTTTACTAAGATGGAATTTCTATATGTAATTTGCATATCAATTTTAGGTAGTGCATTAAAGTCTTTCTAAATACATATCTTTGATTATATATATTTGTAACTGCCATATCAAATAATCAATATAGACACATTTATTTATTTTTGGTATATAGAAAATTTTAAATGAAAAATGTTTTCAGGATCTAAACCCTAATATCTTGCAAGAATTATTTAATTATTAAATCAGTGCTAATTTTAAAATAATTATTTAAGGTGTATCTATGAGCAGTCGAAGAAAAAAAAAAAGGGTTTATTTATTTCCCCCATAAAATAAAGATTACTAATATGTCCTTATAAGAATACCATAACAATTTTTTTTAATCGATTTGCGATATTTTCATGTCAACTTTCATATCAATTGAAACTAAAATTTTTTTTCGAATGAGAGTAACGGTATATTCTTAATATTCAGTCTACACATTTCAAAAGTATTTCTTAAATATCATCCCTTAAATATCTACACATATCAATTGAAACTAAATTTCAAAAATATCAATTCAAAAATCAAATTTTAACCAATAAAAAAAAAGAGTAAACTCTCTACCAATCATATCATCCCTTAGAGTTAAATATCATCAACATTTGATTGCAAGTACCCATTTTGATTCCGCTGTACAATAAATGACTTTGGTCATACAATTGCTAAAGGCATGAAGTGTGGTGAAATTGACACTATCATTTTGGCTTCTAGCACTTCCACTTTCTTTTTTATTATTAAAATTGACTATAATTTTCCTATTGCATTTTTAGCAAAATAATTTTTTTAAGGAAAGCTAATAATAATTCTTATAAGAAAGAAATTTTACGTTTCCTTTACTTTTAACTTTTTTAATCTTTTTTTATTATTATTTTTAATTCATAAAATATTGCACTTTTATTATTGACTCCTCCACTTAATTCGATTTGGTAGTGTTGAATAGAAATTTAACTGTAATTAATTGACATATGGATGAATTATATAAACATTATTTTCCATAACAACTTATATAAATAATTTATAATTTTAGATTATAAATTTACGAATTTAAATTTTAATCAATATTTAATTAATAAAAAATATCACAGTCACACAAACTAAAGTAATTGTATAAATAAATCAGCAATTATATATATGCTATTCCATTATAATAACAAAAAATAATCCAATACACAAAATTTTCACCCAATTAATATATAAATATGACTCTGTTTAAACAATAATAATGTATAAATATGATTAAGAATCCCAAGTAATGCTTTAACAAACCGAGAAAAGAAACAACGAAAAACAATCCAACAATGGTATCAGAAACAGGCGGAGAGAACCCAGCTCCGACATCCATTCCGGATGCTGGTGCAGGCCACTGCTATCGCAACATTTATAGCTGATGCCTTTGAGAGGCTAGCCTAGGCCATGGTTACTTTCACAAAAAAGAAAAGAAATTATGTTAAAAAAAAAAAAAAGATGGAAAGAAAGACTTCAGTTATATTTGCTTATATATTTTTTATTTGTGATTTTTTTCTTCATAGAAAATGTTTATTTATATTTTTTATTTTTTTAAAAAATATGATGACAAAAATACATTTATTAAATATGTTCTTCTTTAAAACTATAATACAAAAATATAAATATAAATAATATATAAAAATAAATAATTTTTATGAAAAAATAAAAAGGGAAGTGAGAGTGTTAAAAATTAAAGAGAGAGTGTCAATATCACCATCCATGTATAAAATATCTTTTGAATAATGTGATAAATCGACTCTAAGGTTTTGTTTGTTTCATAGAAAATATTTTTTTATATTTTCTAACTTATGTAACATTTTAGAAAATTAATCAACAAATAATATTTTTCTGATCAATTGAAAACTAAGTCATTTTTAAGAAAAATAATTTTTTCTTTTTAAAATGGGAAGTCATTTTTTATATTTTGACAAACTTATTATAATAAAAGAAAATATATAAATATAAATTTATTAATATACGAAACACCGATATTTATTATTTGTGACCACCAATGACTGTTGAAAAATTATTTTTTGGTATATTCTCATTAGAATAGTTAGCTTCTATATATGGAAACATTCTCATTCTAATAAAGCAATTTTACATAATTAATCGGTATTGTTTTAATTAAATAGAATTCCAATTTAAACTAATTACTTATCATTAGAGTATAATGTCAAATGCAAATGCAAATATAATTATCAATCAAACACACCTCTAAAGGAGAAATTCTTAGGTAGATTAAGTCTACCACATCATTTATATATATTAATTTAATAGGAATATGACACGTCAATTTATAATAATGTCACATTACTCATAAATTATAATATTATTAATTGATATGGTTTATTTCTATTGAGTTAGTTTATGGGATATGTGATGTTATTAATTTACGTGTCATATTTTTATTAGATTAATTTATGAATAACATGATATACTCAGTTTACTTAAAAATTTCTTCCAGCACAGATTTTATCAATAATTAAGCTTCCAAACACAGCTCATATTTGTTTTATATATAAAGATATTTCAAAAAGACGAACAGCAAACTAAGAAATAAAAAAAAAAAAAAAAACAAACATTTCATTTCCCTCAACATTCACCTTCTCCGCAAACATGAAAATTAGCACTAGAATTGTTCTCATATTTTCCGTTGCTGCAGTCATAATTTTCTTATCTCTATATGAACCGGAGCGTTACGCAGGGATCGAGTACGAGGTTCGAGTTATAAATGGCTTTACAAACAACTCATCACTGCCGTTAGTTATATGGTGTTCTTCGGACATGGAAGAACTCGGCGGTCGGGCCCTCCAAGAAGGCGACGACTTCAGTTGGAGTCTTAGGACAAATATATGGGGAACTACTCATTATTTGTGTACAATGAAATGGGATGATAGGAGAAGACAGTTCGATGCGTTTAAGATCCCTAGAGATATTTATCGGTGTAGCCTTTTCAAGAAATGTTCATGGTTAGTTAGAGAAGATGGGTTTTATTTTAGCAATGATGAAGTCAATTGGAAGAAAGATTTTTCTTGGTTATAGTTTAATTTAATTAAATTTTGTGGCTAATTAGTATAATAATATTATTACTGCTCCTATATAAGTTTAAATTTTGTACCTCAATATACAGTTGGAAAAGGAGTTTTTGATATATAATTACCGTATTATGTTAGGTGTTGTGTTTTTAATTAGCAGTAATTGCATCTTAAAAGAACAATCCTTTAATCTTTGCTCTGAATTTTCTTTTTCATAAACAGTAAGACATGCATGCATTTAATCTCACTTGATTCATTAATGAATTGTTAGTTCTGATGTTTTGCTTTCAATTATATAATCTTATAAACATATGCTGCAAACCTGATGAATTCTAGGCTTGTTTGGTAAACGAAACTAGATAATAATACGTTATAAAAAAGAGACACATAATTTTTTTTTTTTTGTCAAAAGAGATTTCTATTATGTTAACGTAAAATAAAGGCCAGAAGTTAAATAATTATAAGACTCAGGGAAATTCAGATGTTACAATAAAGATGACCACAAGTCCAAAGAAAATGCTTATACAAATGGTTCTTTGAACTGGATGCAGACCCAAAAGTCATAGCAAAATAAAGGTAACCCTGAAAAGCCCAAAGCTCTCTCTGCCAAGCTCTACATCTCCTCTGCCATCCTCCTTGCCACTAGTGAAACACGATGGAGGACATAGAGATATGGAATAGGGGAGGTAGCTTCTTCTGGACCTACCCCAAGAACCTTGCACCATGAAGCTTCCGGGTCATACCACCACTGCTAGAAAGTGATATGAACAAGAAAATGAAACAACCGCAACCTTGTGCATTTGAAACCATTGGTTGATCCTACAGATCCATTCCAATCTTGTCTATTCACCAACAGATTGATTGAAACACAAAGAACCAAACAGCGCTAACAAAATCTCTCCCCATCCACCATAACCCAGCCAAAACCAACATTGAAGAAGAGTGGGCATGGTGAATAGGCTAGACAGAGTTGGAGCAAACAAGGACAACACCACTAGCATACCAAAACAAAGGCACAAAGCACTTGACGACAACAGGAGACCAATAAAGACCACAAAAAACGATAATAAAACAAACTATACTATACAAACTAAAAAAACACAAAAAGGAGTTTTTCAATTGGGGATCTTCTCTGATGGCCGAAGCCATCAGAGGGAAAGCCCAGCTCAAATCTTATGTTCACAAGCAGTCTGCTCAGAAAGATGAGAGAATTCTAGAGACTATAGAGAATGAATAAACTGATACATAATATAACTTTATTATATTAAAAAAAATTATCAAAACGTAATAATATAAGACTTATTTCTTATGAATAGTTCTCTTTTAATTGATTTTAACTTTTTTGAAACGATGGTCATGACCTGTGATTTACTGATTTTTTGCTCAAAATGGCGCCGTTTTAGAGGATTTTTTTTTTAGTTGTGTCAGTCAGTGAGACTCACAGATAGAGAAAAGAATTTGAAATTATTAATAGGTCTTTCTTTTTCCGGAGCAGATACCAAAAACCACGTAGTTTTATGGGATATATCCAAATTAATTTTCTTTCATTTTTCACCTACATTGTATGGACATATTATACGCATTTCAGAATTAGGAAGACCACGTAGGATTATTGTACTATATTGTGCAATTATTGACTAGAAATGTCACCTTAGGATATTATGGAATAAAAGAAAGTAATTAACCAATAAAATAAAACAGAAAATTCTTTTAATGGTAAAAATATTTTAATCAATTTATATATTCTTTTCGATTAAATTTAATGGCACATCTTTGTACCCAAATTATACATAAAAAATAGTAATTATTTTCCAAATTAAATGTTGAGTCCAAAAATCAAATCTTATTACCATGAAATGAAAAATAAATGTACTTGTCAATTTCTAAATAACATTGCATGCATTTAGTACTTGATTGGCGCACAACACTGTCTGGGTTTCTAATCCTTGCATTGCATGTCCAAGTAATGATTTTAAACAGCCATAGGCTCATTGTAAAAGCACAATAATTGATCAAAGATAAAATGTGCTTATTATTTGGATAAGAGTACTGATCCCACATTTTTATGTTTCCAGCCACCTATTCGTCGCCATCGAATAATATGTTCTGCAGGTTACTGCTCACTTAGTCTATATGCTTGGTCACTTTGGTTAACTTTCGTCCCCAGAGTGTGACTTTGCAAGACATGGTTATAAATATGGAACTCAATTTGATTTTCATCATATATGTCGAGTTTGAAATTTTTAGTTATAGTCAGTTTATATGTTTTCATTTTTTTTTTTGTCAAAGTTTTTATATATATGTTTTCATTGTAGATAAATATTCGACTACTATCAATCAGATATAATTTATTTGATCTTTTTATTTCTTTTTAAAATTTGATAGCATGATAAATTTTAAATTTAAATATCTCTATTCATGTGAGATTTCACAATTTGATAAAAATTATTAAAAAAAGCAGTTAATTTTGTTGTATAATTCACAATATAAAAAAAAATATTGAACCACTAAATTAATAGTCCAATATTGTGTATCACTATTTTTTTATACATTAAAGCATTTGCCTTTAACTTTCTATATCATTAAAAAAATTAATAATAAGTTTTTGATTAGTGGTGTTGAAAATGTTTTTTTTTTAAGACGGAAATTTTAAGTTCAAATTTAAGTCGGAGCTAAATTTATAAAAAGAAAATCAAAAAATTGATTCCACTAGTAGAACGATATATGATTTTTAATTTCTAATTTTGAATCAAATGACATGAGAAGATGAATTTAACATGAGGTGTGAAATGTTGGTATATATGCATGCCACTTGCCAATATGAACAAACAGGGAAATATGTAATAATATTTGATAGAATGATGGTTGATTATATTCAATTTGCTTCTCAAACATAGGCAGAAAAACCTTACCAAAGTAGTGGTGTGCAGTTGATATATTTGAGTCATCTATGGTGAAGTGCGGTATTAAAATTATTGCCAGAGCTGAAAAGCCTTGAATTTCTATGGATATCAAATTTTGAAAAAAGAAAAGAATTAATGGGAAAAAAACAACTCTCACCTGGCTAAATTTTGCATCAAAGTAAAAGCACCCTCACTACATATCCACTCTCTTGGAAGATGGGGACAAATCATTCGGTAGCATAAAATATTTCTCAGCAGTCTTTTTCTCTTAACAGAAACAACAATAAATCTGAAAAATAACATAAAGTTCTCTATAAAGGATGAGTTTCATCAATGGATTGGAAATGAAGATTTGTTAAATCTTTAAACTGTTCCATTACTAGTGTACTGTTTCCCTTGTGGGTAGCATAATCCTCCCTCTATGACCCATCTATTCACTTGCTTATTGCCAACTATATACACAGAAAGGGAATGTGATAGGAGAGTTGGTCCATTCCTTTGTAGGAGAGTTGGTCCATTCGTTTGTTGCTTTATATTGAGATTGAGATGTGAAGATGGAAAAATTGAATTTTATTTTTAACAATTTGAGGATTCCACCTTGAACATATGCTCAAGTTGTAGATCTACTTATTATAACTGAATATAAAATGAATAATATTAAATTATTTTCTAATTATATTTCTTTATTTATTTTTTTTTTTATCGTGCTTACATTTTGTGTTGCACTATTCATGCATGCATGAGTTTTTACTGTATGAATTTTTATTTTCATACTCATAATTTTTTTTTCTTTTAATAAATTTTTCTTTTTGAAAATTTTCAAGTTAGACAAACTTTGACTGAGGAACAATCTTTTGCTGCTGTGCACCTCTCCAGTCTATAAGAGAGAAACAACAACAGTGATGTAGACTGTAGTATTAAAGTGTTGGATGTTTTAGAATAACAAACTAATTAAAGTGTTAATTATGAATCTAATCTTAAAAAAAAATCATCAATCATATAATTTTATTTTTTTTTTGTCATTGGCAAAGAATTAAATTATTTTCACAATTCAATTGCTTGATCTGCCTGTTACAAGTAGTAATCATACTTTTTTTTTTTTTTTACTAAGAAGATTAAATTTTTTATTAATTAAAACGAGGGAAAAACATGAAATTTAAAGCCAAGCTGCACCGTAGCCATTAGACCAACCCCTTACACCCATTGAACCTAGGCTCCAAATCTAACATGAAAAAACCCTCAGAACCTCGATTACAAAGACATAAACAGAAGGGGTACAAATTAGGCCAGCACGGCAGCAAATCAAACGAGTTCTAAAAACCAAGATTTTAAGAACAAAAATATAATTTTAAAAATTTAGTTTTAAGAACAAATTAGTTTTAAAAAATTAATTTTATTAGTAACAGTAGTAATTATACTGTTAATGTGTCAATGTTAATATTTTAAGAACAAACATAAAATTTTAAAAAAATTAGTTTCTTTAAAAAGTCTTCACTTTTTTTTTTTTAAATTAATTTTATTTAATTAAACATGTTATCAAACTTTTTTTTTTTTTTTTTTTTAATTTTAAATAATAAAAAGGGTGTTTTTGAAAGAGAGGGAAGGAGGGGATCGGACAGGGGGCTGGCAGATAGTGCACTGTCATCTATTCGTTTCAATCGACTCTTGGCTTTGTCTCTGAATAGATTCCTAATCTTTTTCCGTACAGCATGCATGAGAAAATATAATAAAAAAAAGAGAAAAGAAAAAAGAAAAGTTAATGTCAGTGTGCATAAAAATCTCATCCGACAATTATTATTTTTATTTATTCTATTTAGATTTTGAGTTTGTAACTGCTTTTAAAAATTTGTATTTTATGTTATAAAATTGTATTTTGATATCTTTATAAATTTTTTTTAAATCATTTTTACTATTTTTTAACTATAATTTAAAAAAAAAAACTTAAAACTAGAGATTTTTTCAAATTTTGATTTTATAAATTCTATGGGCATATTACGATAGATAGATTTTGAAAGATGAAATTCATTAAATCCATAGATTATTCATTATTTAGTTGATAAAAATGATAGTGGAATTTATGAATTTTGAAACACTCTCATATGTTGCTAATTCCATCATTCTAGATGGATGAGAAAATTCAATACTATTGAATAAATATTCTAAAATTATCTTTTTATATAATTGTAAATTATAAAAATTATTATTCGTAAATATTTGAATCACTCACTATTATTATTATTATTGTTGTTTAAATAATTTTTTATTTTTAATTAATTTATTTTATTTGGACAATAATTTTTTTTCACTTATGTGCATGTGTTCGTATCAATAATTGAAGTGTGGTTTTTAAAAGAATTCATGTTGGAGATTGGAAAAGTTTTATAATAATTTTACACCAAAAATTAATGGAAATGAGTTTATTTAAAATATGATAACTTGAGATGTCTATTTAAATGAGTTTCTTTTTCAGCTTAGATGTTGAATTCATCTTTAAGTTCAAATAAATTTGTTGATTTCTGTGTACTTGGTTAAGTTTTGATGATTTTAAAATCATGTTAATATTAATAATTTACACCTTTAAGCTATGCATGATTTTTATGACATGTAAGTTTCAGGAAATTAAATTTTAAAAATTAAAAATTATGCTTATGATTCAGGGTTGAGCATCGGTCGGTTCGATTTCTGAATCAAATCAAATCAGTTAAATAGAAAAAATTGAATTTTTTAAAAATTAAATCAAACCATTTTACATGTAAAATTGAACCGAACAAAAAAAAATCAGTTCGGTTATGTTAAAACCAAATTTTGCAAAATAGTAGGTTTATATAAAATAATATATTAAATAAATATATTTACTTTTTTATAGCTATTTCTTAATATAATGAATAATCTTAATTTAAAATAAATAAATTGAATATAATTATAATTAATATTAAAACATAATAAAATGCTTATAATTACCTTTTGAAAGAATATTACTATTTATAACTTTCTAATAATTAAAGTAAGTCTACTAATCACAATATCATATAAATATTGTATGCCAAATTAAATACTAAAATAATTACACTTACCATATAATTAGGCATAAATTATGCATAGTCAATGGAAGTGATTTTTTAAAATAATAATAATAATATGAAAATTAAATATGCTAAAATAATTACATTTATCATATAAGACTGCTCTTAACTATATGGTAAATAATTTTTCAAATATGATAAATAAGAAAATTAAATATTTGATAATAATAATAATAATAATAATAAATCACATTGATTTACTACATAATTTGCTATTAATCTCCATAATTTTAGCATTCATCTTTCCTTTTCAAATCACATTGTTTTGGAAATTCAATATGGTAAATAAGGAAATTAAATATTTTATAATAATAATAATAATAATAATAATAATAATAATAAATCACATTGATTTACTATATAATTTGCTATTAATCTTCATAATTTTTGTATTCATCTTCCCTTTCCAAATCACATTGTTTTGAAAATTAAATATGGTAAATAAGGAAATTAAATATTTTATAATAATAATAATAATAATAATAATAATAATAATAAATTGAATTGATTTACTATATAATTTGTTATTAATCTCCATAATTTTAGCATTCATCATTCTTTTCTAAATCACATTGTTTTGGAAATTAAATATGGTAAACAAGGAAATTAAATATTTTATAATAATAATAATAATAAATCAAATTGATTTACTATATAATTTGCTATTAATCTCCGTAATTTTAGCATTCATATTTCCTTTCCAAATCATATTATTTTGGAAATTAAATATGGTAAATGAGGAAATTAAATATTTAATAATAATAATAATAATAGTAATAATAAATCAAATTAATTTACTATATAATTTGCTATTAATCTCCATAATTTTAGCAATGATCATCTCTTTCCAAAATTTAGGCATCCATCAATTTACTAAATAAAAATATTATAGCATAATTAATATCAAATATTGAATCAATTTATTTTATAATATTATGCTATTATATTTTTATTTTTTAAACAATATATAATAATAATAATAATAAACTATTTGGTTTGGTTTGGTTTATTCATTTTTTTGCACTAAAAACTGAATCGAACCAAAATAATTGAAATTTTCTACACTTAAAATCAAAATTGAACCAAACCATTTAAAATTAATTGGTTCAATTTTTTGATTTAAACTGAATAATGCTCGCCCTACTTATGAATCAATTTTTGTTGCCATGAATATTATCAACATCCATGCATTGATAAAAGACATAGAAAACAAAAGTTTTTGAAATTTTTTTTTACACCAATTAGAAAAGTGTTGGCTCTACGGTTTGAACTTACTCAATAGTTTACTAGAAAATTTTAGTTTAAAGTTCAGGTTTAATCCATTAACTAAATCGAATTGTGCATTAGTGCAGAAAAATAGAGTTAAAAAAAAAAAGCATCTCTATAGCTACCTACTGAGATTTATTTGTATCCATAATTTCAATTCACAAAAAGAAGTATAGATAGAGCGCTCCTTTATGCACATGAGAATTGTTCATTGCCATGAAATGTATTGATTAAAGTCAGAAAAAGTTCGTTAAAAATGTAGAGTAAATTAGTTTGTTAATTTTAATATCTATGAAATTTAATTGTTCAACCAAACATGAGTGTAAGGGAATGTAAATCATGAATTCAAAGATTTTGTTTTGATAACAAACTATGGAATTTATTAATTCCGTTGATTTTATATTTTTATGGATTTGAATATATTCTAAGGATTTTGAATATCCTCAATCCAAATATAGTCTATATAAATTGTATATCAAAATATAAACTAATGACATATGTCACTTAACTAACAAATTCAAATCCAAATTTTCATTCCCCAATATTTATGAAAAAATTAAATAAATTATATAGCTGTACTAATGTTAAATGCATATTAATGAATTTAAATTTATGTTCACTTTAAAATTCATTAAAATATTTAAAAAAAAATCTGCTTTTACAAATTTCAATAAAATTTCCCTTCATTCTTTTTCCTCTCATTTTTCACTTTCTTTCCAAACACCCTCTTATGGTAGAGCATTTTCTCTTTCTCTGTCTCTATTGCGAGTGGCGGCGACAACATAGAAAACGGCAAGGGCAGAAACTGTTGGAAGAATTAAGAGATACCAGGAACATATATGGCATTTAAAAATTATTTTAGGCCTTTAGGCATTGGTATCCACACACTTTTGCTCTACGTCTAGTTTGAGCTTGAAGCCTTTTGTTTCAAACTCTAATATGGATAGTTTATGCTAGGGTTGTATGTCCCATATATTGATAATTTAGGGTTGTATGTCCTATATATATTGATAATTTATCGAGCTTCTTTAATTAATATAATGTGTAATTGTACTCATTTGGGCTTCATGTCCTCTTTAATCATATGATAGCTTTTTTTTTTTTCAGGGATAAAAAAAAATGAGTTTACTGAAAAAAAATCATTTCATAATTAAACCAAATCTTAACAGTGGTGGGGGCACAATTGCGGCTGTATCCAACGGCAAAAGATAAACAGCGTACAAATCCAAGCAAACTGAAATTTAACGAGGATTTTTCACACAAGCATTTAAAAAAGATAAAATATATCATTTTTTTTTAAATAAAATATAATTTATTAAATTTTTTATTTTAAAAATATCTCCTTTTAAAGATATATCGTAAATATATTATAAGTATATTATAAATATATCATAAATATATAAAAAAAAGACATTTTTAAAATCATAAAAAGGTAAAAAAATATTTAAAAGAAATTTAGAAAAATTATATTTGGTGTAATTTCCTAATTCAACAACCCAATTTCGCTCATGTAGTTGAGCCCAGTTTTTAGTGTTGCGAGGTCAGTATTTGTTGGGTCCTGGCCCTCCTGTCTGTTTCTCCCTTCAAATTAAAGGCTATCTAATTTTCTTCTTTGTCAGGAGAAGAATGGAGCCATTTCTAAGCAATCAGCTTGAAAATTCAATAAAAATCCTCTTAAGTACTTTTGTTTGGAAAATTCTTACTTATTTTAAGAGCATATTATTATTTTATCCTGCAAAATCAATAGATTATAAGATATTTTAGTTAATTAATAATATAATTCTTATATTCATTTTTTTTTCAATGAAAAACACTAATACAATAAAACATATATAAATTAATAATCTTATAACCATACAAATTCTATTAATTTAAAAAAGTATTAATTAATCAATAAATTAATAACTTATTAAATTATCGAGTATACTTATAATTCGAATTAACATTCATTTAATTAATTAATTTTATAAAAATGTAAATTATTTTATTAATAAAAAGATGTTAAAAATTTAAAAAATATGAATCAATCCATATTTACTTGATTTACAGGTATAATTTAATTGTATTAATATTTTCAATATAACTGATACTTAGGAAAATAATAATAAAATCATATTTTAAAAAAAAATGATATTTAATATTAGTGAATTATTAATTTATGATATGAATAAGATTAAGGGGTACTCATATAAGGTTTTCAAAAAAATATTATTTTAATATTTTATCAAAATTATTAAATTTACCTCACTAGTCTAAGTCAAGATAGAAAAAATTATTATTTAATAAAAATTATTAATTTATTAAGTATTAATTTGTAGATGTTTTATTGTATTTTTTTAATATACTTTATGTTGGTAAGACTTAAGACTTACTATTTGATTTAATAATAGCGATTAGCTACTGGCAGTTAATGATTGATGATCAACAACTAGCAGTTGACGGCTAATAGTTAGAAGATTAAATGCTAACATGGACTAGCAATTCCCAGCCAAAAATCCAAACATACACTTATTTATTTATTTCATTGAGATGGAATCTCATAAGTCTCTATGCAAGTACATGTTTGTTAGAAAGGAGGAAAAAAAAAAGCGGTAAAAAAGGAAGAAAAAAAAGCATCAATAATGTGACTTTAGCTAGAAGAAGAGAACCATCTGGCAAAAAAAGAAGCTAGAAGTAGATAACCTACCACGGATATCATGATACTATGTATATTTTATGCTTAAAGCTTTTCCTAGCAGGTATCTCATACAGGATCCCTGAAAATCTGCATCACATTATTTATACTGTCTTGTACTATTTTATAACATTAATTAATTCTTACCTCACATTTCATTTCTTCATTTATTTCATTTCTCTTTTTGTGAAAGCAACTCTGCACTTGTTTTTAGTGTTAGGTGGCATATTCTTCAACAAATCATGGGCCATGGTCCCTTCAAATCTGACCATATTTCCATTTAATAGCATGCATTATATTCATTAGTATTATTTTTTTTTTCTTAAGATATGTATAATTCCTTTGAGCAAGACTATGCAATTAATAAATAAATACCTAGACATGTATTTCTCAATTAAAACACAATCACTAAAAGAGGTAAATTTTTGTGAAGATGTAGAGGAGTTATGATTCCTAAAGTTTGAAAATTTTAATAAATATTTTATATATTTAATTTTTTAACAAAAAAATTTAATATATATTTCCAATATTTGACTTGTCAAAATTAAATAAAAAATATTTTTAATTTGGCCTCTTACAAAATAAGGTTCAAACTCCACCGCTTATCACGGCCATGAACACTAATTATTGGTTCTCAATTTTTTTTGGTCACATCAGATTTGTAGGATAATTAGAACCGTGTTCGTTTTATAAAGGGCAAAGATAAAGAAACTGCCTTAAAGAAAATGAGTACTTACTGGAGGAGCCAAGCTCTTGATCTCTTTCTTGTTCTTGCAATATTGAGCTTATTCGCTATTACAACAGCAAAGAAAAATCATAATATTCATTATCCAGCAGGCACAACAGTTCACGTCATTAATGGGTTGCCTAAGAGCTCAGAAGCCATGCATATAAGCTGTTCATCAAACAATACGAGTCTTGATCCGCAGGGGATTGGTGCGGGTAAAGAGTACCATTGGAGAGTTGAAGTAAAAGCTTTGCACATATGTTTCTGTGTTTGGAGACATTTTTTTCAGAAGTGGCATGCGTTTCAGCCACGTAGAGATCAGAATCATAGAGATGTGTATTGGGTCGTTAAGGAAGATGGGTTCTATCTTGGCTGGGGTAATTCCACTTGGGTCAGAAAAGCTGTATGGGAAACTGAATAATTTTTCTTCTTCTTCTATTTGATCTTTTTTATTAGTCATTAACAGAAAATGAAAAAATGTTGACTATCAGACCATTAATTGTGACGGTAATGTGTATGAATTCATTGTGACAATACTGTCTGATTGTCAAACCTGCGCAAGCCCTCCAAGAAAGTGGAGGAATTTGGAATTCTGCATAATTAATGTTGATCTGTCAGACGAAATTAGACAATAATTTGTAATTTCTATATATATCACCTAATAAATAAATAAAAAATTATGTTACTGAAATTTCAAATAAAGAAATTGTTTAATTGATCGATTACTATGCATATGGAGGCGCCTGTATATTCAAAGAGGAGATCTGTTTGAATAGCGTGCCCTAACTAGTAAAGGAAATTACAGGTCACGTGGAATGAATTTTCAAAAATTTAATACTTCCCTTAATCTCATTTTGTTTGGGGTATTTTATTTTGTATATTTCATTTTCATTTTTAATATATTTTTATCCTTTATATATATTTTATCATTGGATATTAATTTAATTTTTCCTCATAAAATTTATAAAAAAATGTAATAATTATATTTAATAAATGGCATAAAAATAAAAATAGCTAGCATATTATTTAAGCATTCTTAAACTTTGTGAACACAAAAATATCTCAAAAAAATGGGTGGATGGATTATTTTGCAAAATAAGATCCAACCATAAATAGGTCTCAAATATTGTACTTCACAAAGTAACACGCGCTCTATTTCAAAATATTCATTTTACAGAATTTTTTGTACTAATTTATTTGTCATTTTAAGATTTTAAAATGTATTTATTAGTTTTTTTTTTCAACTTTATCCTTTACTTATTTTTTAACTAAATATTTGTATTAATTACTTTTGTTTTTCTACATTAAAATTAATAAATGATATTTTAGTCTTTGTACTTTAGAATTGTGATAATTTAATAATTTTATTAATACATGTGTCAAAATCTTAAATAACAAATATTTTAAAATGGATTGAGTTTTTTTTTAGCACTAATTTTCAGATAAGGAAAAGAATAAGAGTGGAACAATAATTAAAAGCAATCATAAAACTCAAAAAAGTTTAATGATTTCCAAGATATTATAATTCACGGCTAAATCATAAAAAGTGGCTTAGTTCAATTTTATCTTAATATATTATATAGTTCACAGCTAATAATATTAAAAGCAGCCAAAATAAGAAGCATTTTTTCTATTACCCTTTTTTAACCAAAGAAATATGTTAAAAAGGGAGATTTTAATTCTCCCAATAACTTAATTACATGAATTGTAGGTATTATATATACACCTTTTATTTTATATCTGCATTGAGAAATTAAATAAATATTTGAACTGTATATATATAAACACATCAATGAAATACATTCATATAAGTCATTATCAAATAGTATAAGCTAACATATTATAGGTGTTTTCGCTGGTCTTGTAATTTTGTTAGTGTTACTAATAACATTTGATGTGGAATTCGCAACGATAGAAAAACTGTTCGTATCATCAATATCTTGGATTTAGACTCAAGAGTGCACTGTAAGTCTAGGGATGATGACCTTGGTGAGCAGTTGATTCATCCCCAGGGCTATTTTGAGTTTACATTTCGACCTAATATTTGGATCACTACACTGTAATTTGTGGTATGGCTTTTGGTGTACTGTAGTTCCATTGGTTCGATATTTAAATAGATGGTAGGGATTATGAACAGTGCATAGAGTATTTATAGCGGGTGAATCTACATGATGCTTGCATGCTTAATTATGTTAATGGTAAGTATGATATTTGTTGCCCCCGGAATAATAATTAATTAATTATCATACAGTTTGAAATTGTTTGTTAATTTCATTTCTATCAAATAATAAATTAAAGGCCACTACTAAATAAGTTAACTATTGGAAATGTATCACACATTGAATAAATAAAAAATATATCAATAACTTATAAATAAGCAGTTGTTAAATCTAATACAAGTTAATTGATTTTTCACAAATGAGTTTTAATACTTATTCATAAATAAGTGTCCGCCAATTTGTTGATTTTATACAAATAAATTGGATCAGCCAATTGATATTGGGGCATGGGTTAATTTAATTGCAATTAAGGGGTTGTATAGGAAAATGTATCCCGCATTGATAATTAGTAGCACATTAATTTGCTCCCACTGATGAGCTTATTAGCATGTGAAACGTTTATCTGATAATGGATGTCAGAATTTTAATTTGAAATATAAAAATTTCAGCAAATCACAAAATTTCAAAATTTGGCGGACCATTGTGCCAATTTTCCTATTCTTAGTTAATATCCTTAAGGACCTTAACTATGCATTTTTATATATACCAATCGTTGAAGACTTTCTTTAGAACAACTTGTTCTGAAAAAAAAAATCTAGAAGATATTATTTTTTATGGTAAATCATTGAAATATAATTTTAAAAATTGATAATAAATTAAAGAATTTATCAAAATTGATAATTATTATCACATAAAATCTTGAGACTGTTAATTTTCCCTGCATTTATGTAAAAGGTCCAGCACAACAATAAATATTTTGGCTATACTTCTTCACCAATTGTTCCTTAATTACTTTTTCTGTTTCACCAATTATTCCTTAATTACTTTTTCTGTTCACATACATAATAAAGTACTCCATCCGTTTCAAATTAATAGTCATTTTAGAAGAGTGGACATATATTAAAAAAGTCATTTAATTGTCATAATTATAAATTAAAAAAATTAAAATATTCCTTTTTTTATTTGATACAAAGAAACAAAAACAATTAATGTGAATATTTAATAAAAGAATAAATAGAGGATAAAGTTGAAAAAAAATAATAAATGCTTTCTTGAAATTTTAAAATGACAAATATTTTGAAATAAAATAAAATTTTTAAAAATATAATTATTTTGAAACAGAAAAAGTACGAAACTATTAATTTTCTGACCCACCAATTCTATTTAAAACCGAAAAACCCATATGAAAAAAACAATTACATTGAAATCAAATCATTATTGTTATTAGATTTTAACATGAGTAATAGTACTTTCACAAGTACCAGACATTATCATCCTTTGCTTGTGATTGTATTTGTGCTGATGATAAAATCAGGGTTAGGGTCAGAGTATATTCCACACAAAACCCATGTTCATGTCACTAATGGCTTGCGCCATTTGGATTTAAGTGTACACTGCAAGTCTAAAGATGATGATTTAGGCATACAATTTCTTCATCCAGAGGGCTCCTTTTCGTTCACATTTCGACCTAATTTCTGGGGGACGACACGCTTCTATTGTAGTATGGCTTGGACCCATGCGTTCCATTGGTTCGATATTTACTTATATGATAGAGATTATTATCTATGTAAAAATTGTTTTTGGCTCATAATTCCAAATGGTGCTTGCATG